>JAODKC010000001.1:6092377-6121496 GCA_026777985.1 Mormyrops attenuatus
CCAAGGGCGTTAAAATATTTTCTAAACAGCAGACATTTATAAGCACATTTTTCTTATTTAAAAACATGTAACAAAAAAACGCGGCATTTTTTGGGGGTCCGGAACTGATTAATGGCATTTCAATTCATTTCAATGGGGAAAATTAATTTGACGTACGAGTAATTTGAGTTACGAGCTCCGTCACGGAACAAATTAAACTCGTAAGTCAAGGTACCACTGTACCTTAAAAGTTAGTCCACCCCTAAGCAGTCCAGGTTTGGCTTCAGTTCTCCTGTAGTAATTCCATCCAAATCATGGGTCTTTATTGAAGTTCTTTATCTGGAGGCAACTGACTTGTGTGGAGCTATTTTTACTGAAGAAACGTCTCAGCTGGTGACCTGTGGCTATTGTATTTCCCCCCGAGGGGACGGCCGCACAGCACATTACGATGGTATTGAGTCCGGAGCTCTTCCTGCAATCCAATACTGCAGATGCTGTATCAGCATCTTCATCCGCCCTACAGTGAGGAAGATCACCCTGAACAGAAAGAGTGATTCGGCCAATGGACGTGTTGACAGTGTAATCCCTTAAGATGCATCTCCTCCATGAAAAGGCTATCAATCTGCCCTCAGCTGAGGATGGAATCGATCTCCGACATCGCTTGGTTCTGGGATGAGATGAGGCATAGTTTGTGAAAGATTAATGTAAAGGTTACTTGGCAAACCATGTTCGGCCAAATCAAGAAATTAAGAGAAGCGTCAGAATGAAGTTACTACATTTCGATCTTCTGTTGACATTGTGAGATTGGCACTGTGATTACAAGGCGAAATACCTAAACCAGGGGTGGCCAATCTTATCCAGAAAGGACCTCTGTGTATGCGGGTTTTCACTGCAACTCCCTAATTAGATTACTAATTAGAGGACTGAAGAGTCCTCACACCTGGGTTTGGACAGCTGACTTTAAAGTTATCCCAAAAACCTGCATACACACTGGCCCTTTGCAGATAACCTAAACTAACTTAGTTAACAAACTGTGGATTCCCAGTTGTGGAGGGCCTAGAGCAGTGCTTCTCCGCCCAGTCCTCAGGGACCCGGAGACAGTGCATGTTTTTGCTCCCTCCCAGCTGTACTGTACCAGCAGGTATTCAGTGTTCTTCATTGGCTGAGAGCTGGAAGGGAGCAAAAACATGGACTGTCTCCGGGTCCCTGAGGATTGGGTTGAGAAACACTGGGCTATAACCCTCCCAAGTGATCTCCTCCTGCCCCCCCACGGAAACCAGTTATCAAAAAGAATTTGGTCTTAGTCCACTTACAGCATTGATATAGAATATATTATATATGAGTGCCCTGGTACTGAAGGCGATTCGAAGACAACCCTGCTCACATACTGGCTGGCACACGCTCCTGGTGCAACAAGGTACACCTTCTTGATTCACACCCAGCAGAGAAGCTGGGCGACAGCCAGCCCGTTAATTTATGAGCATCAGAAGGAGCTCAGACAGTATTTATATCGTCAGCCATATTAATGCCTACCAGACTAACAGGTTCTCAGGTTCTGAATAACTGAACCCTGAATGTACACAATTATAGCATATTTCATGGTTTTTAAGAGGAGGCCAGCCTGCCCTCCAATCGAACGATCCGTCTCTGATGTGCTGTTATAAAGACACACGTCTGATTGGCTGCATCACATACTTCGACGAATAACATGCCCTCAGATCAGCTCAGGCCCTTTGAAGTGCCTGTCACAGTCGATTAATCCAGGTCACAGAGAGATGTGATTGTGTCCACTTACAGATGGCACCTCAGAAATTCCAGCCGACGCACTGAAATCCATCCACATGTAATACGATTTTCACATTATCCCTATTTATCCTGTGCGCTCTGCCAGACCTATATAGCATTACACAGCGTTATGGAAAATTCCAGAGCATTATGAGATTTATACACATTACACTCAGAATTTTGAAGCATGTCCACTTCATCAAACAGTCACTGTGATCTGTGAGCATAGAAAAAGCAGGCTTTTGTTCTTTCAATACTGTTCTTAATAACCACACTCAATAACTGGATTATGTATAATATATAATTATATGATTAACTGAAAGGATAAGAATTAATTCCATGTGCATTCATATTATCCTCATATAATAAAAATATCATGTAATATCCAACACCGGATTTGTGAATATGTGACGAGAAAAGACATTATGACTCCTGAAAAGAGATTCGAAATTCTCCAGTATTTTGTGTCCATGGTAACAATGAAATTATCACCCACAGTACAAAGGCTCAATCAGATGCTTGCATCTATATATTTATATCTATATTTATAACAGCTAAATACTTTGCTTGACTACTGTGTGACAGCTCTCTTCTGTGAAGTACTCAGCTGTTAAGAAATTTTTAAGTTAACTTAATCTGTGTCTCAATCAGTTACAGACAAAAGACTTTGACATCCACCTTTCATAGGCATAAAATTGAATTTACAGATTTGTTATTAAAATGTCTATAGCCATCCTTCTTTGTTCAAATGCAAATAAAGTAGAGTATTTTCTAACTACAGACCAAGCTGAAACAGTCCAGAAACCATCTTTCACTTTAAAGGTACTAGAACTTTCCAAACATTAAGAATCTTAATCATATTTGAAAGACAGCAACAAAATCTTTTTTCAACATAAAGAAAACCTTTTGCTGAAAATAATGTCAGCATGCACTTTGCTAATTGCCACCCCTCCTTCACTGTCACGTGAACGTCGGAATGCTCCAGTCTTACCCAGGCTCCAGGACACTTCCGGAAGAATCTGAGAGGCGGGCTCTTCGGGAGTGCCGAGGTTCCCCGGGGTCAGGTCAAAACCGCAGGGGCACCGAGAAGCTGGCCGCTGGCTGGACGGGTGGAACCAAAAGGTGCCACCGCCGTGCGTCAGGGTCAGGGCAGCGAAGCTGCATGAGTGGAGAGCATTAAATGCGGAGTGGGGAACCTCTGTGTGAGAGAGAGACTCCCAGCTGTGGCGCTGAAGCAATCTAAACAATTTCTCTAGAGCGCGTCGTCTTTAAGCGGGAGCATCTGACGCTACCAAGGGCTGCTTGCGGGCTAATTCCAGCTCAGCAAATCGCACGTCTTCTGGTCCGAATAGCCAGTTTCTTTTATATAGCTCACAGGCTTGGATCCTTGGATGCTTACAGATGGAGGCAGGGGAATGTGATTTCATTCTTGGGCTACTTGGGTGTTGATTTCATATGACCCCCCTTTTCTGGATGAACGTTAAGACTGTGACTGGAAAAATACACCCGACGATACGAAAAAGGCTTCTATAAAGGCTTCGTGTTTCCATTCGTTCTGCTGTCGAGGGAAGGTCACACCTCCATTGGCCTAGGTCACATGACGAATGTCTCTCCCCCTTAGAATTCTAAGTTATGACTAAATTAATCCTGAGATTCATAAAGACGTCAGTAGCGTCACCACAACCCCTGATGCTGAGTATGTTACAACATGAGACGTTGGAGGGTATGCAATTAGCTAAATAAAGACAACCATTCCCAATCCGGCTAATATCCACATGAAACAATATCCATTACAGATGTACATGCTGACTTAATATTGGGGACCAGCATCCAAATGGCTATGTTTACATTTACATGCCAGAGTATGTTTACTTCATAAGATCTAAACATCCATCAGCTAGTCCTGATCCACCAGGAGGAGCACATTGGACCGATTCTCTCTAATGTGATGTCATTCCCTTTCGATTTGTTGAATTCCTCAGTTCTTTTGGGATCCAGTCCTTAGATGCTGGTCTCCATGGTAATCGCCTTCAGCATCTGTTTCCCCTTTTGTTTCTCCCCCCCAAACAAAAATGTCTTTCGTTTTAGGAATTGATGATTTTTTTGTTCTCTTGCTTGATACAAGGTATCACTCACACACCTCATACCAGAGGCCAGCTGACCATGGAGTACGCCCTGGCATACTGGAGGTGGGGAAGGGGGGGCAGAGGAAGCCGCAGAAAGATCTACTGCCCCCTCTGACTATGACTCACCACGAGGAGAGGCACCAAAATGCCGGAACAGATGGGACTCCTCAGAGTCAGATACCAGGCTGGCGGTGGCCCGTGTGCCAGCGCTCGCCGGTCCACGTGGACCCACGCCTCTATTCCCCTGGGGCAAATCGCCACGCCAAACGAAGCACACCCGCTTCTCCTTTGTTCCCCGGGTGTGTGTAGTGTGTCTGCGTTATCTGCGAGGACGTTCCACATTCACCACAGCTACGATCCTGTGTGTCGCATGCGCAAAACCCCCGATAGTGACAGAAGTCACCATCACTATAATTATTCTACCCTGCTGTGCCGCTGTGTTGTTCGCATACATACCCATTGCACTGTGCATATACACCATTGTGTATTGTGTATAGTTTCGCATTGCCCTGTGTTTTGCACTGTAAATCTTGTGAACCCCCTCCCCTTTCACTCACTGTCTGTACATCGCACCATGTTCCTGGGGAAATGGTATTTTGGGCCACTGTGTACCTGTATAAGGACGGTAGGACACTTGACTTGGCCTTATATGAATTGAGCCAGTACTGTCCTCACCTCATAGTATTGCAGAGGCTACTGATTGGATTCATTCTTATAGGAAAAGTGTCTGAGGGGAGCTACAGGGATCTGAGCTGCAACTATTTCCTACGGGAATCTCATATGGCAGCTAAATACATAAATATCCTTAGCGGAAAGGGAGTAAATGAGAGCCCCCTGAAAGTACAAGTTGAGTGATATGTAGATTAAACACACGCGCACACACACGCGCCAAGACACACGCATGCACACACAGACACAAAGAGACACGTCTCGGGGGGGTGGGGAACCGGCAGTAGGACACAGGAGCCAGGAGCTGGAGGCAGGCTGAGCTCGCAGATCTGGGCTCTGTGAGTGATGGACCAAAGCTCAGACGCCGGGGAGGGGGGATCAGGCAGCTTCCAGAGGCATTGTGGGAAAGCGCCGTCTGTGATCCCTCGCGCCAGCAGTCGTGGAGCCGTCAAAATATGTCCCCCCCTGCTGGGGCTCATGCTGCTCCAAACTGGGGGGAGGATGAGACTTTTGGGAGGGGGGTGACATCACCAGCCCACATTTACATTGCATTTATTTATTTGTCAAGCGCTATTATTCAGAGTGTCGTACAATTTTCAAAAAAGCAGGGTCAGTCTGTCCCTGGAGGGGTTAGGGGCCTCGCTCAAGGGGCCAACAGAACCATCACACCTCTGATACAGGGATTTGAACCAGCAACCTTCTGGTTGCAGACACAGCATCCAACCCGGTGAGCGACACACTGCCTCAATGCAGTATAATAAAATAGCAATAATAAAAATGGTGCTGTGCAAAAGTCTTAGGCCGTTAAAGAGAAGTATGTTTAAATTACGTTGGTGTGAAGCCCTGATTTTCTGTCTGTAGTGTGTCAGCTTAGCCATTTCAAAACGTAAACCTAAAATCATCCCAGTATTTGCAGTTACCATCAAATATGCCCATGGATTTGTTGAATTCGGCTCAGAAGCAGATCTCACTTGGCTAATCAATACTTCATAATAACTAATTAAGCCAATTAGAGATCTGGGGGTGAAATTTAACGAACACATGGACTGCCGTGATGCCCCTGAGAAGAGGTTTGGGAAGCAAAGCCATGTTCTTTAAGTCATCCAGCAACATGAGTAACTTTCTGGAGAATGGAAGAAATCATTGTTGCTTTTTTATTGTATCACTCACTTTTTATTGTTCATTTGTATATATTGCAATGTTAAATATTTATTGTTTTCTGACCAAAATTATACTTTAAATTTTTTTGAATTATACCAGACAAATCGCTTTAGATGTGATTTCCTGCAGAGGACTATGACTTGTGCACAGTTCTGTATGCAGGACTCAGTTCAGTGAGAAACAGCTGCTGCTGTAAGATCATGCATGATTCCCTTATAATCCTCTTGTTTGTTCCCAAACAGGACCACACACTTCCTCCTTCTCCGTCCTTGACAGCTGAAGGCATTAGCAAGCGTTTACATTTCACCAGGCTGGGGGTTTTTGGGGGGGGTGGACCATCTCAGCCACAGGTGGCGTTTTCGGGCAACGGCAGCATCCCGAAAGATTGAGCAGGAAGCTGCTCGCCGTCCCCCCTAATCACATGCCGCCCCCGTATGGTAAAGATCTATCTGAGGAAGGTCAGCCGTTTCTCACCGTGAATCCAGGAGGACGGTATCGAAATCACGCCGGTCGAAAGTGTGACCCTGCTCGCCTCCCTGACGTATCAGCCGTACAAATCGAAGGTGACGTGTTAATCTATCTCGAATCATGCCCTTCTCACCCATGACGAGTCGGAGGCAGCAGAAAATCGATGGAAGCTCCTCTCGTTGTCCAATTATACCTGCTGTCAATGGAGGTCCTCAGAACAGTCCGGGAAATAATCAGAGACCCGTTTGATGAAGGCTATTTTCCACCAAGGTCCTCAGACCCACCAGGAAAGCACAGCTTTGCAGTACCAGCCCTGAGAAGTACAACAGCCATGGACTGGATCGAAGCCGTGCTCGCCTCCTGAATGCCAAACGAGATCTCTCGCAATATCTGTCCGTGTGCGTGATTTAAAGCGGGGCACGGACGGCCAACCTCGACCTGTTATTCTGCTTCTAGCCGAAATAAACAAACAACTGCATGTAAGTAATATGTCACGGAAAATATTATAGTCCCACATTCACGGCGGGAATAAATTGCACCCTCGGCCCTAATTAATCCTCCGCACATTTCATTTTGCCGAAGGCGGTGTTTATTCACTTCACCACGACACCAACGGATCTCGTAGGGCAACAGCCAAATGCTGTCATCCTTCAGCTGGGTGACTCAGTGCCAGGTCACAGAATAAGGTTTTTTTGGAGTTATCCCAGAAATGTACAGAAATGGGAGATGATTGAGCTTTGATAACCATTTGTCTATCCTCACACAGGAGTAAAACACTTCTACACACCTGAACAGCTCTGGGAATTGACTGAAAGCTGATCTACCATTGGAATACTGCGGGAATCTCACTGGAATCGCGGAAGACAAACACAATGAGTAAAATACCAGATGACAGAGACTAATGGGTATCTCCAAGTACGGAACTCATGACAAAATGTCCATGTGTGACAGAGACCGATTCACAGACCAGCTGAAAGCATGACTTTGTTCTGAGACCGTACGTGCAATGTTTACTTTTCAAAGACCTCGCAGTGAAGGTCATGGATCTCCATGAGGTTCTCCCTTTTCACACCTCATACGTTCCTCCACCTTGATGTATAATCGTGTGACATCTATCATGGGCCACAGCTTGAAGGCTCACCTTCCTAACCATTCCGCACAAGAAAGTGCTACTATCTGAGGGATATCTGTGTACACAAACCGCCATGCAGGGGTATTTCCTCACAGAAGCCATTTAATCCAAATAGTTTAACAAGCAGCAAAGTGTGACGCATTTTTCTGTGCTGAGAGATTCATTCATCTTCATCCATCAAGGTCAGAGTTGCAGGGGCCTGGATGGATACACCGGGGATGGGATGCCAGTCCATCACAGCACACATGTACACACTCTCACACACAATCCGACACTGCGGGGAAATGTAGAAATACCATTTAGCCCAACGTCTTAGCACGTCTTTGGTCTGGGGGAGCAAACCTGCATGATAAGGATCAGGCAGGAATATGGAACATTCAAATTCACCCCCTCTTTTATTGCTTATTGGTATTCTGTACAGCACTTGGGTGACACATGGTGTCTTTAAATGTGTCTAATAAATAAAGTGATTGCTTTATTTATTGGTTGAGTGAGAACGGATTGATTGATGGATTGATTGGTTTGAGAAGTGTGAAGCAGAACTGCTAGTCAACAGACCCACCGTGCCCCCCTTGTTTAGTAGCCATGGCTGGGAATTGCCGAATCTGGTTGCCGTATAACAGCGATGGATCCTTACCCTCCTTTTTCAACCCGAAATTGCTTCTTCCTGCAGACCGGAACCATGCTCAGCCCTCAAGTACTGGCTTCAAGAACGGTGGGGGTGTCAGGCATCGATCCCATTGCACCCGAACAACGAGATGGCCAACTGAGGCCGTGGTGGCTAAATACCATTAAATGCTTCGCATTTTTGTATATTTAATGTACATATTTAACAATACAAATGTAATAATTATGGTTTACCTCTGTGGAAGCGAGTTCTCAAATCTAATGGCTGCATAAACTTTTCTACGTAATAACATAGATCGGTCGTAACACCCAAGTTGGATCCCAATTCCTTGTTATTTCAGCAATGTTGCATTGTCAACAAACCCATGACATCAATCTGAGAAGGCAATGTGCAGTGTTTTGAGTCCCCTCCCTGAAAACTGTATATATTTTACTACAACAATTTCATACAGGCCAGCACTCCCAGAATCCCATTTCAATATTAATATTTCATATTAACGTTTGCAGCCTTTTTGGCAGATCATGAAAAGTCCCCCCCGCCACCCGCCAAGAACTCCATTTCACCACAAATCACGAACCGATTTAATGACCAGTCTGCGTTCTTTCCAGAAAGACACAGGTCAGCATTTTGATACAAGCTTCACGGCAGCAAAGTTAAAACCACAACAGGACATAAAAATGCTTTACTTATACACTCTGCAAACTACTGGTGACTTCATACACTGTCAGCATAAGACTTGGACCCTGTTAATAAAATTATGCTATTTGTCATGCATAAAATACAAATTTCCGTGTAAACTGTATATATTTTATGTGTAAACAAACGACGAGGGGAGCCAGAGAGGATGGATCTGACTGCCATTTCACAGCCAGAGATGTATTCATGAGGGGAATGACTAAATTACACAGCACTCGGTTCACAAAATATTTTGAAACAAGCTTTAAAGATGTTCTGGGCAAAATGCCGAACGCTTCAAACGTCTCTATTTGGCTTTGTTTTGACGGCGCCTTGAGCTCGTCAGAGCCCAGATTGATGTAATTGGCTAACTTTCCCCTCAGTGACTGACAGCGTTTTGGCTGTAATGTTCTGTCCGACCAGGGTCACTCGATGGAGTCTGATGCGTAATGGTGTGATATGGAATTAGCTCTCGCTATCACCCTCCTCACTCCTTCACCCTCATTAGGAGGCAGGCAACTTTTGGCAAATGACAAGTCTAACAACCAATGATATAACAAACTTTTATATTGGGGCGTGCCAATAGGCCCCACCCCACTCCAGGCCCCGCCCCCATCAGATAGAATCAGTGGGGGTGATGAGAGAATCTACTGGAGAAATTGAAATGGGACAAACAGGTGTGGCCTGTGGGGCATTATCTGGAGCGTTGTGGTGGGGTGGGGGGGTGGAACTGAAGCAGTAGCAATGTTGAGGACGTCACACCGCCAGTGGACAGTGGACGCCTGGGTAGCAACAACCTCATCTGATGTTGTTTTCTAGTAACTGCAAAGACAGCACCCCTAGAAGCTTACCCCCGCAATCCTGAAATTTAAGGTATTCACACCTCCCCTCTCAAAGCGGCAGTTTGAGGGAGGTGATCGTATTTGGGCCTTCTGGGGCATCGCCAGGAGCAGATGCGGTGGGGGGGGGGGCTCCCTATCAGGCGTCTACCTCAGCCTGGCTTGCAGGAGCCGTGATGCACTTTGCAAGGCACCAGGCTAATGCAGCATCTTCACCTTCACAGTTTTACTGTCGTGTGACAAGTCATGTGAGCTTGGAAGAAAACCGAATATCCAGTGACAGAATGTTCACTTATCTGCCTTTGGGGGCTGAATCTGTTCCCCATCAGCTCTTTTTTATATGTATATAACTTTATATGCCGACTTTTCTGCAGTTTTCTGCTTGCTTATACAATTTCCCGTATAAAAATGTCTGTGAAAAAAGCATTAATATTTCAGCATGCCTGAATAACATTCAGACCACCCATCTGACGTTTATAATTTGTCTCCTTATTGCCGTCTCTAAGGGTTCCGAGAGCCCTTCCATTTTCTCCAATTTCCCATGTCTATGCACATATTTTAAGAGACAGAATAGTAAAAAAAAAAATCGTGCAGGATTTCCTTTCATTTCAGCGACTCGAGGCCAAATCGACCTCAACCGGCATATGCTGCCACCCCCTTGCTTGTTTTCTTGTCGAAAATGTCTAAAAATGTAATTAATTGCAACAAAGGCTGACTGCGCTTTAATGAAATGTGGGCACAAAAAAAAATCCATCGAAGAGTTAATTACCTGCCTCTGTTCCACAATTATCAATTGACTGCGCATACAGCTAGAGGCCACAGGGAGGATTGGGAAGGATCTATATTATCTCAGCATGAAATATTAATTTGGGCAAGTTATTGTGAGCTTGGGGCCGGCGGTAAATGAATTATGAGGTCGCTCTGACACTTCAGAAACCTTCAGACCACTCAGAGCTCTCTGGAAGTATACAGGCCGGAGGTCGCGGGAATCATTAGAGCCCAGGTCTGAAAGATAACCTCATTTCAGACACCGATCCAGTGGCTCCACTTACCTCCAGGGCAGCAGACACATAGCAATCAGCTCCAGAAATCCCATCATGACGAACCATTCGTCCACTTTCTGCAACTTTCAGAATGGCCAGAGTTTTAACGTCAATAAATCGCTTCAAAGTGTTAAGGTGAAAAATTTAACCCCAGGATGAAATCTTCTGAATCTGTAGCGAGCTATAGTTATATTCAGAAGTTTTCAGGCCACTCAAATCAAATACTCTTCCAGCATGGCTTTATAAGGTCAACGGGAATCTGAGACACCCAATACATCCCAGGAAAACTTCCAAACCTTTAATATCCTGCTTCCCTTTAGCCCCGCCCCTCAGTGCAATAGCACCAGTCATGCTGCTCTTACGCTGGGGGTGATAACCTTCAGCAATGACAAATGCCTTTAATTAATATTCAATTCAATTTTATTTGTATAGCGCAGGAGTAGCCAATCTTATCCACAAAGGGCCACTGTATATGCAGGTTTTTGCTGCAACAAATTAGATTACTAATTAGAGGACTGATTGGCTGAAAAGTCCTCACACCTGGGTTTGAACACCTGACCTAAAGTTTATCCCAAAAACCTGCATACACACTGGCCCTTTGCGGATAAGATTGGCTACCCCTGGTATAGTGCATTTTCATGACATTACATTGTCTCAAAGCGCTTTACGTTATCCCTACCCAAAGCCCCAGTGAGCAAGCCCTGGAAAGAAGAAACCTTGGGAGGAACCAGACTCCAAAGGGGGGCCCATCCTCCAGGGGCCAGCAGAGGAAGTCAAATGGACAAGATGGCAAAGTCCTGAATTACACAGTCCAAATTGTAAGATTCAAGTCTCAATGCGAAGGGCCGACACAAAACATTAACTTTAAAAACATTAACATAAACTTTCCTGTATATATCTGAGGTAACATGGTCCATATTAAACTCTGGCACTCTGTACCATGGTTAAAGGTAGCTAAGAGGTAGACTTGCACCAGTATCTGCACCATCGGTGACCGTGACGGCAGCCCAGATGACCTCTGCAAAGGGTCGCCACAGGCATATACACGTGACAATGACCTCTGTGAAACTCAATATGGATCCAGCCACTCTCCAGGGTCAGAAACGCTATATCCAATCAGAGAAAGCCTGAGGCACACCCAGCTTTCACAGGGGGGGCTGAAATTGCGTGCCAATGGATCGCAGGCACTGGCTGTCTCTAATTATTATAATTACCTAATTATTATAGCAATTAATTAATTATTTGTGTACATACCGTATTGGATTGATTTCATTTGTGCCGGACATTATGGACTTAATTTGTGTTATTTGAGACTGAGGCAGGAGTGAATTAGCAGTTTGTTTGGTCAAAAAAAAAAAAAACACAGGCATCTAAAGGCAGAGAGGCCCCTAGCTAAAGATTGCAAACGCAAAACAGCTGCACTAATTGCCATCACAGGAGTGTCTATAAAACCGCCCTGCATCAAAAGCAAGCAATGCATCGTGCGACATACAGCAAAGCACAGTCCACCAGCTTATGAAGAGAATGCAGAGAATACCGGGCATAGTGATCATCAGCAAATGAACCATGTATCCTCTAATCTTCGAACCAAAATATCACATAGAAGATTGTGGTTAAAAAAACAGTTTATTAACCGATGGATGGATGGATGGATGGATGGATGCCCCTTTTAGCACACAGAGCACAAACATGCGGGCTAAATCAGCAAGATCTCCAGTGGCGACATGGCGTACATTGCATTGGAAAAGACTAGGTCTGGTACCCTGCCGTCCTGAAGAATTTTCCCCATTGATAAGTTCCCATCTGCTACGTCCAATCAGCATTCTCGGTCGTTGCCGTGGCTGCTGCGAATTCGAATGCGACTCGAGCTGACAAATAACATTTCATGCCGAAGTGTTTTTCTAACATTCAATCCAAGTCCTTGATATGCATGACTGTGTCCTACCCTCAACTAAGTCAGATCCTCTAACACACAAGAAAAATAGGTCCCCGAGGCACCATCATTATACAGAATGTCTTTAAAAGACCTCTGGATGTGTGCTTTAGATAAGACAAGACCAGATAAGATGTCAAGAAATTTTTAACTCTGAGGGGATGTTTAGAATACATGGAGCTGTTGTTTTCTTACGTAACAGATTTTAAATAGATTCAGAAAACGTTGCCTGTGCAGTGTCAAGTGGCAGAAGACCAATCATGAGGTTCCTTTTCTTTGTATTTCTGGACAGTGACCTTGAGGGCACGCTTCAACAGGTCTTGCATGAATAGACCTTGATTTAGGCTTTCAACAAGGAAGTCTTCCTTTGAATCCGGAACCCACAGAAGCTTCATTCATATCTGAGCAGTGAAACTTGGGAGGGGTTCTTCTCAAAACAGTTTTGGAGAAAGATACAAATGTCGTCCAATGTGACCTTTGACCTCTTGCTATTTATCATGGATATACAAACTTGCTTAAGTGTCTCTCCATCCCGGCAATCAATAATGTTTGGCAGTATGAGAATGACCTCTTACGCTGATGTCAAACAGAGAACCTGAAGAAGTTTTAGATACACAACATGTCAATTCAGAGACAAAGAACCTTCTTCATATTTTCTCCACAGTATTGGATGTCTCGCATTAATAATAAGTCTGCCGAATAAAGACACAAAGATGAGATTTTAACGTAGCTGGAACAAGGATGAATTCTAGAATTTGGCCGTTAGATAGACTCATGAATTTAGAAAATTTTATAGGGGGACTGAGAGAAAAAATGGAGTGGCTGAAGTCTCCCCTGAAATACATGCATGTGAGCTGAAAGGAAATCCGGAGGGAAATGTCAAATTTTTCAATGAAATTAGCAAATAACTTTCTAAACCTTGAGAGAAGAGCACACAACATTACTTATAGAGGACCTTATGATCTCCATGGGCTGAAATGAGGTGACGATGGTCGTTTAGAGAATCCACACGGATCGAGCGGTAGCTGCGAACCCAAGTGAACAGCCGTGATGGTGCCTGCATGCCCTGACGGAGATCAGAAGTGAGCTGTACAGATATAAATCAGCTGCTGTTCACACAGGCAGTCATTACGGGCTCCAAGTGAACAACTGTTTCCTTCAGAATCGCACATTCCTCCGGCAACCCCTGCCTGGGGGTATCGTCCGTGTAAACCACCACACCGGAGTCAGCGCCCGCATATGAAAGGCACACTTATCACCTGACAGCCACAAACATCTGTATGCAGGTAATTGCCCTGTAATACTGAGGTTTATATTCATTCTTTCTTGACACATGCTGTGATGACTTAATTCCGGGCTTGTTGATTGGGGGGAAGAACCCTCTCAAGGTTACTTTTTTTGGCTCCCCCAACAATGTTTATCTGCAGGGTATCAGATCAGGAACATGCCCCTGAGGTCCAGGAAGCTGATTGAGCGATGATTCATGAGAACATTTTCTGGGTTTCACGCTAATATTTTCAACGTGTGCACCAGCTTCAGTGGACGTGAGCTCCCTGCAGCTAACGTACGATGCATGGGGAAATGACAACAGTCTCCACGTAATTGAGAAAGTGGCGCGTGCTTTAGTTGGTTAGGCTGCTGTGTCAGTGATCAGAAGGTTGCTGGTTCAAATCCCATAGTCAGCAGAGTGATTTTGCCATTGGGCCCTTGACTAATGCCCCTAACCTCCAAATGCTCCAAGTACTGTCCAACCCTGTTTTCTGGAAAAAAGTATGCTGCTTTGGAAAAAAAAAACATCTAAATAAAATAAAGCAATCTACAAAAAGGTCATTGTGAAGGACCTGCTGACCGGTAGAGGTCTAAATCTTGAAGGACCTTTAACACTGCAGTACCAACGGGGCTTTGGTCAGTCACTGTAGAACTAGCCGTTCATCCAGGTCGCATCCCGTGTCCATCCTATGGTCAAACCTGAAGGGGTGTGACATCATACCACTATCAGGGGTGCGTGAATGGCATTAGCTTACAGTCACCACAGGGGGTCTCTTTAATAAAAAAAAGGTCATGAATATTAATGATTTACATGCAATCTCATTTGATGTTTTCGCTATTAATAACCATCATGGGTTTATAAATGCATGGGTTTTGTCAACGGAGAGCTTCAAAGGTGAGGACTACATCAGCCCGAGGCTAGTCATTCATCAAGGACACCTCAGAGAAGCCCGAGCGGAAACGCCCCTTTGCAGCTGGGTGCCCGGCCCTAACTGATTTTGGGCCACCTCAGCGGGAGGACCCAAAGCCACGATGGACAGGATTCCTGCCTAATTAGCCCAATGACAGCCATTTAAATCTTACCTTCCCAGTTATTTGAAGTCTTCTGGGATTCTCCTCCTCAATCATCCACCGGAAAGCTATTAAACCCGGGTCAACTCACTTTTGTCTGTTTGCAGGGGGGTCAACAGCTGTGGGAGACGTCAAATATCTAGAAACACTTTTCAGAAACATAAAAAACACTTTCATAAATACATAAATAGTGCTATTATTTGATGGTCATCAGAGAGCATTTATAATAGCACCCAGACCGGACACGTACTGTGCCTTTAAGACTGAAGATCCCCACCGCACCGCTATCTGTGGGGCTGCACTATTCAATACCATGACATTTCTTCTGGAGGGAAATGACCTTGCTGTAAAAGGGATTCCAGGCTAAAAAACGCCAAACCAAAGTATTTAACTTAAATTGTTTGCAGTTACATTCCTGCCAAACTGTGTCGCCATGCAGCATCTGAAATGGTACCAAGGGCTTGTAAGAAGCAGACATGTCATTCAGATTATGGATGTCTTAAAGCTTATATAAAGAGTGGGATATGAACAAATGAACCACTGCTTAAAACTGCTGGCAGCTGAGTTTCAGAAGATATTCATGCACGATGAAAAGATTTTTTTATTTGCCTCATTATTCTTTTATAGTTTACAGTGCTAATTATCATTTTTCCTCAGTTAATGTAACATCCATTTTTGTTTTATGACATTTTCACATAAATGCATTTATGTTAATAATAATTTCTACAAAATATTCGCTCTGAGCTATGCATGCGAGGTCTCATGCTCCTCATGTTCTCGACCTGCTTGTAGGGGAAATTCGGACGGCACTGTTACTGTTTCACACAGCCCAAGAAGGCGGCGGTGGTCACGTTATTTTCATTGTCCTGCTTCATCGAGGTACCTTAGATGCCATTCCACATCACACTCTGGTGTAGGTGCTGCAACTGCAGCGAGACGAGAGCAAACCTCTGAGCTTAGCAGCCCATTTACTCGTGACCTCGGGGAATTCGCCTTGTGGTTTTATTTCATTTCCGATGTCGGGAGGCAGGTGTTTAACCGGCAGCTATACCGCTGCTGCTCATGGACCGCTGCTTCATCTTCACACGCCCGCAGTCGCTCTGCTGTTCAGTTAACCGTAGAACGATTGATTTATTAAAAGACAGACGGCAAATTTAAAGGTCCCAGTGGACTGAATCAAACAACTCCACCCCCAGTGCCTTCGGTGATGGGAGCCAATTGCAAAGCCAGGGTCTGGAGTTATTGGTGTCCCAGCCAACTGGGAACAGAGCTGTGTTTCACAAGACGTTACTATGGATAATTTCTCTTCTGCACCATTGGCTTTTTATTACCTTATCCCCAGGTCACCGTATACCCTAATGGTTTTACAAATGTCCTCCTTTCAATGTTAATGACTGCCAGAATCATTCGCTGCTTGATTGACCGAATCTTCCTTTGAATGTTTCTAAGCAAGAAATACTTTTAAGTTCTTTTTTTGAATAATAAGGACAAGAACTAGCTAAAATAAAGCCAGCAGGCATGTTCTACACAACACAGGCACTGATTTAGCTACCTGTGGGGTCCTCTGGAATTTAAACATGGCATCACCCTCATTCTTTTTTTGATTTTGTCAGGATGCTTTCGTATGAAGACGTCTCAACTGGGTGGCAGGCAATAAATAAAACACAGTTCTGTAGGAACCCCTGAATGCACTGATTGAAAAATTGATCATCTGTGTTTCAAGAGAAGAAGAATGTACAGTGATCCCCCGCTATATCGTGGATTTTTCCCCGATGCGTCACAGTTCTCTGGATATCACGTACCTTGCTTGTGGTCCAATTGTTTTCGTTTTGTTTTAAGCCCTACGATGGCTCCCAAGCGTCCTGCATCTTCTAAGTCTTCTGGTAGAAGTGAGCCTAAGCGCCAGAGGAAGACTTTGACCATTCAGGAGAAGGTAAAACTCCTGGATATGCTTCGGGAAGGAAAGCCTTACACGGACGTCGCTCGCCATTATGGCTTGAATGAATCGACGGTACGATACATCAAGAAGGATTAAAAGAATATAAGAGCCACGGCATCACTTTCCTTTAGTCAAATAGGATGAGGGTGGCAACTCCACGGAATAAAGCCATCGTTAAAATGGAATCACATACTGTCCTTAGCCCGACATCCACATATCATATGTGTTGTTTAAATAAGTTTACATGTGTTTAAAGCATGTGGGAGAGGTATTTTAAGGCTTAAACTATAAAAAATGTTTATTTATATGGTCTTTCGATATCGCGGATTTTCAGCTATCGCTGATGGGTCTGGAATGCTTCTTCCGCAATAGGCGGGGGATCAACGTATTATTAAAAATAAAGCACATGAACATAATCATTTGAAGTAAACTGATTGGACAATTACCTCAGAATACAGAGCAGGGATATGGTAGCACGGTGAGACAATGTAATGTTCTGAAAATGTGCTATATAATTAAAATTGAATTGAATCGAGCAGAGAACCAAGGAAGACGGCTGCACGCAAAAGGTGAAGGAATGGGTTGGTCCTCAACAGATCTCGAAGATCAGGGACTGGAAATGACTTGTGTGCCTCAGAAGCCAGGAAAAAACCTGAAGAGGTACGTAGCTGCACCGACATACCCACAGAGCAGGCCTTACACGTCCATTACTTCGGTACAAAAACACACTTAACGTCAATAGCAGAGAGGCATCACAGATGAACGTGAGGGGATTTTTAAGTGCCAGCGGAGGTACATGGAAGGCAAGGTGTTTAACGGGGAGATTCTGTGGAATTTGAAGCAATGTGCCCAGAGGGCATGTGGACACTGTCAAGGTCAGGCCCTTGGGGTAGCAGTCTGTGCGGCATATGCCAACACGGCTGGAAGAGGGTGACATGCATGCCAAAACAGACCAACCTCCGTCACTGTGCTGAAGGCTGAATCCAGGAAAAGCACAGCGGAAAGGCTTTCCGTCACTCAGACAGCAACGGCACTGGCGGACAAACCGAGGTCCTGAAGGTGAAATATCTCTGCTTAACCGAAAGGACGAAACCGAGGATGTGCTCCTTCTGAAACAATCCAAACGCCTATAAATCAGTGGGAGGTATTTACAAAGGAATTTTAATAACACCATTCTCAAATAAAAATTAAAGTTCAGTGATTAGAGATGAAAACATCCCTTCAGCCATCCAGTTGAAACACCAAGTATTATAGCGTGTGAAGATGGACCGTTCATCCTTGGGTAGCTATAATGTTCATCATCACGGTGCCTTGGAGAAGGGTGAGAGACCTCAGGCGTGACTAACGTAGGTCGCCAGCGTACGTGTGGGCCGGCGTTCACGGCTGATGGGGTTCAGATGGCCTCACTCAGGGAACACGAGTGACCTTTTCAATCCGGGAAGGTCATTGCTGGCCCAAAACCTGAGGGAGGGTCCTGTCTGCTGATAGCCTTGTATCTGAAGAGTGGGTTCCTTCTTTCATTTGCCCAATTCAGTCATTTATTACTTTACTAGTCCTTTCAAGTGCACAGTTAAAGATAGCGGTTAAAGCCAATTTAAACCATGGCACTGTTGGATTCTCAAATCTGATTGGTCAGGAAGCTGTTGTTTCATTTTCTATAAGCGCGCATGTAGTGCCAGTCAGGAGAATCTCATCAATAATCAATGTGCTACTATAATCTTAAATTCTAACTCACGTTACTTAAAATTCCAGAAGTAGAACACCATTTAAATGTCACGGACACAAAACAGAAACGTAGTTCTGCTAATAAATGCATTTTCAACTTGTTAACTTGAACATAATCTTTATGGTCAAACATGCAAGTTAAATGTGTAGTGACCGTGGTATAAGCGGCTTGATGCACTCCAAGCTGTGCATTCTGTGTTTCTAAATGTACTCCGCATGTGATGCTGCATGTGGCCTGGTTCTGGACCTTCAGCAGCCGTGCGGTTAAAAACTTATAAAGCGCAGCTTCTTGTGCATCAACCCTTACTGATTAAACAGATTAAAGAAATGGGGTCCCGGGTATGGTTTGAAAGCTTCACAGCTCTTTGTTTCCTGGTGATGGAAAAGAGAAAAACAAATTTCACATGTAATTTTTAACATTAAATTCGCCTTCTTCCATCACCAAAGTCCTTATGTTATTGGCATAAGCTGGTTCTACAGGCACAGTTACCGTAGTTTTAAAAACAAACCAGCTTTAATATCCTCTCGTTAAAAAGTCATCCTGAAGCATTCATAGCGGAAATGACTAATACTGCATGACTCACATGAATCACGTTCAGCCGAGAGAGGAGACCCGGTCCGAAACTCGCTTTTCAGTTTGGGTAACGGGTCACACAGGCAGCTCCAAATGCACTCCGACCTCGCCCACATATTGGTCTGTGGCGCAGCAAATTAGGACAATCAGAAGGTCATTGGTTCAAATCCCAAGCTTGCCAGGGCGATTTCACCATTGGTCCCCTGAGCAAGGCCCTTAACCCCCAAATGTTCAAGGGACTGTCTAACCCTGCTTTCTTAAATTTGTAGTGCTTTTGATACAAGTGTCATCTAAATAAAAAACTAAATCCTCTAAAGGAACCACTGGGACAAGGGCTGTAGTGAACAAAAATCTAGGGATCTGTTGTAAAAGACTACACCGAATTGTTTTTATCCCCAAATAGTGTGCTTGCAATCCCACTGCACCTAACAACGGAGAATAAAGCGACATTTAAACAGCCCGCCCACAAGAAAACCCGCCGTGGCGCAATCGCTGCACCCCGTCGGCAGCAGATGGAAAGCAACTTGAGGTGACATCCTGCATTAGCGTCCGAGGGGCGCGGTTTCTATATAAAGAGCGACCGTGGGGGATCCGGGCGGGAAGGCAGCACCCCTCAAGTGAGCCGGCCTCCCACCCAATGCGCGTCCAATGCGCGTCCAATGCGAGCGCATCATGCTTCCAGAAAAATCTGCAGGAAGCCCAACCTTCTGCCCAGGTGTTTTGTTCGTTTTATTGGCAGTTAGAAAATACGACAGCGTGTTATTTATAAAGTTACATTAAATGTACAACGTTGGGTGGGAACAGAGCAGATAAACAAGGAAACTGATGGATTGGATGAATTGAAGAGCAAATTTACAAAAGTCACTCAGTCAAATTTCATTCATTAGGACTTCATTGGATTACATTAGGACTGAGTAAGTTTTAGTTCCCAGTACTGTAACATATGATGAGGAAGCCTGACTTTAGGTCACGGGAAACCTCACCTCAAACACAACCAAAAATGACCTGAGTGAGTTTTGGAAATTTGCACTTCAACTTGCTTTCAGGAGCTGTGCTCCACGTCTTAGTTCAGCAATGTCGCTTGGAATATCAGGTTCGAAGGGTGTTTCCAGGATCAGCTTTGAGCATCGAGAGCTTGACTTCAGCGCAGACCAGAACGCTGGCGTTGTGACTTCAGCCAAACTGGGATTCCTTCACCTCCTCAACCGCGGCTCGCAGCGGCAAACGGAAACTCCTCTTAATTCCAGTGTGACTGGCTGTCCGGAACAAAACAAGAACCGCCATAGCGTCTGCATTTACGGTTTACCGCAAATACGTGGGTACACAATCTATTTTCGCTGGAAATATAAAATTTATAAAATCGTAATGGATCTTCCGGGACGATACAAAGGAACTACGACAAGTTTAAAATATTTAATGCTAAAGCAGCTAAAATGATGAATAAATATAAATACCATTTAGAAAAATTAATCTACCTAAATAGAATATAAAATATACAAAAAACTTTGTACAAAAAAAACAAAAAAACACTTCTGGCCTTATCACCCTGTCTGGTACCATAATCAGATTCCCAACGGACTTTCTAATGGCTAACTAACCCACGCTCACCTGTACAGGTATACAGACTATTCACAGATTATTCAACATAAATACTGCTTTGTCGCAGCTATTGCAGGAAAGGACTCGTAACGTCCATCTTGAAGTCAGGCGTCTTTTTTCCAGAAGGTTCCAGGCCCTATGTGTGGTGCCTCCGGTTGCGGTTTTTCTTCATCTCCCGCAGGAGCTTCCACTTGCCGGGAGTGGGGGGCCGGGCCTTCTGGGCGTGTTTGCGCTCGCGGAGCCACACGCTCTCGCAGTACTGGTCCACGCTGTGCTGCGGGCCGCTCATCAGCCGCAGGTAGTCCTTGTAGCGGTGACGGGCCCCGGCCACGGCGGCGGCCACGTCGTCCCGCTGGGCGGCCGGCCGCGGCTCCATCTGGCCCTGCTCGATGACCCGGAGGCCGAGCCGCAGCACAGTCCGGCTGAAGCTGTGCTCCTGCGCCATGCAGTGGTATGTGCCGGCGTCCTGCCGCTGTAGCGAGCGGATCAGCAAGCCCAGCTCGGTCCTCATCACCCGCTCGTCCAGCTTCACCTGTGGGGGGGGGGGGAGGACAGACCCCGATGACGTTAGGTAGCAACTCGAAGACCATGCCAGACTGTCCAGGGTGGGTAGCTACCTGGGGGTATTTCAAAAAACAAGCTTTCTTTATTAGCCAGATAAGCCCAATGTAAGGCTTATTCAACAGGATTGCCACTTAACTCTCTTTCTATTGGACAGTTTTCACATTTGGCTTAAGTTATCCAGCTAACTGGGAAATCCTGCTTTGTGAGATACCCCCCTGGGAGCTCTGCAGCACCTACCAAAGGGCCAATCAGCATCATTTTCATAACTACTCAGCCAATCACTTGACTGTATTCATTATTTAGGACGACTGACCTGTAACCAAAGCCTATGAAAGGGGTCATGCTGGAAGTTCACACTGTGCATACAAGAAGTTTACCCTGGTACATCATGAGGTCACTGCCCCCACTGGTCACTGACTTTCTGAGCTGCAGAGCCAACACCCACCAGTCTACAGCCACGACCACAGGAAACAGATCATGCTAATGGAAGTGACGGTGCAGGTCAGTGTCGCGCATGACCTGCTAACTGCGTTTTATGCTTATGGTGTGTCAGAGGCTAAAATAATACAGCTGCAAGTGGGCAGCGTGGGGCAGGGGGGAGATACTTCAAAGCATACCTCAGAATCAAAGGTGGTTTCTGAAAGGCGTGAACATAAGTCAGAATCGGGGAGGGGGGGCGGGGTTTAAAGGCAACTCAACTGCATCCCTTCTCCCACGTTAAGTAAACAAAATGCCCCCCCCCCCCACCACACCACGTGGAAAAGGGCTGACTCATTCACCAGCCCGTGCAAATAAGTGACCTGAGAAATTTACCAGAAGAGTGGTTTTGACGTGCTGGATAAAGGTCAGTCGTCAGTCTTCAAAACCAAAACATGGCAAAGTAATCAACTGGTTTACACCTGTTAGCATAACAGGCTGCACAGCCAACAGACTGTGGGAAGGACATCCATGTCCCTTGCACCCTAAAGTGTCACCGGCCTGTTCCTGGCTCTTAGGCGGGCGTATTTGTGAGAATCCTGCCACGGGGACGTGATGACAAGAGACGGGGAAAACTAAGCATGCAGATCCGAAGACTCTGCTCTATAGAAGTGAGGATCGGTTGACCAGCGTGACGGATATGAGGCACGTGTGACTGACATTGAGGAACATGTAAAACACAGAGTCTGATTGGCATGAAACACAAGGAGGTCAGACACCTTGAGGAGGGGTACACCATAGCGCCACACAGAGGTCACACATGGTGGTGGGATAATCCATAAATCTCTTAAATGGATTACAGCTCAATAAAAATGTACCTTAAGTCCAGTGGGTCAAACGATTCACATGATACTTGTGGCAAGATGGTCCTAATTAGCGGCAATATGCTCACCCCTCCTCCCCCCAACCCACCCTCTCGGAGACAGAGTGGCCAACCCTACTGCCCCCCAGATTCATTCTGCTGCTCTGGGATGATCCTAGACCATCTACATGTTAAAAGCAAACAGTCCTGTGAAAAAAAAACTCCCCAGGGCCAAAAAACCTGTGCACTGGCACATAAATCTAAAAAAAAAACAGGAATAATGATGTGGTGGGGGGGGGGTTGGCGGTGTCGGGCGGGACACCAAGTGCGGTGCCGACAATGGGAATGTCACCTTCAGGCCATGGCGACAGCCACACAGTCACTGGAAGTATATTGCCGCGATTCCATCTACAGGACAACCCCGTTGACTGTCTGGGTTGTGGAAAAATGTCCGGCTCCCCCTCGTGAGCTGCTGGGGGGGGGGGGGGGCCAGACAGGCTGGGAGACACGTGCCAGTGTTGCCTGGATCCTTTGTTTTCCTGTCTCTGCTTTGCCTCTCTTCCCTGCACCTCTGAAGCTCAGCACAGAGATGCGGTCACTTCAGATCAGTAACGATAAACACTTCCTCTGGCACAAGCTATGCCCATACATATAATGGGGGGCGGGGGGAGCAGTAGAGTGCTCTTTGAAAAGGCTACAGGTGTGCAGACCGGCTGTACAAAAGCATGAGGTTGTGGGAACAACTGGCAGAAATTTTCATGAAGACAGGCAAACAGGGAGAGAGAGAGAAACAGGGAGAGAGAGAAACAGAGAGACAGAGAGCAAGAAAGAGAGAGATATACAGAGAGATAGGAAGAGAAAGAAGCAGGGAGACAGAGACAGGGAGAGCGAGAAACAGAGAGATAGAGACCCATTACCAGCTTTTATTAATCCAGATCCCCAATGCAGTCGGTAAGACGGGTCGTCACCACAACACCAAACAAAAGAAGAAAACAAGCAACCAACCAAAAAAAAAAAAAAAAAAAAACAGTGATGGGGGAGAGACAGGGAGAGTGGGAAACAGAAAGAGAGAAAGACAGGAAGAGTGGGAAACAGATAGAGACAAGGAGGAGAGTGAAAAACAGAGAGGTAGAGAGAGAGACAAAGAACAAGGAACAAAGAGAGAGAGACAGGGAGAGCAAGAAACAGAGAACTAGCAAGAGACAAGGAAAGCGAGAAAGAGGGACAAAAAGAGACATAGAGAAAGAGAGAATGAGGGACTGAAAGAGGTCACAAGAGAGAAAAAAGACACAGAAGCAGACAGTGAGAGACAGAGAGAGAAAGAGTGATGGAGAGGAAGAGAGAGACAAAGATGCTGATATATAAAAGCCATGTATGAACATGGCACCCTCCCTTGGATCTGAATGCCCAGGTGGGCAGGATGGCATGGAAACTGCCAGGCACATGGAGTGGAGGGCAGTCAACGTCGCACTAAATCAAACCGCCGCGCCCCAGACCGCCCCTGGTCCCGAGCGTGCTGGCGCGCCGCTATTAATTAACGCCACGATCGATAACGAGGACAGAGAGCCGGACGCGGAGGAAGCCGTTAAACAGGCCAGCTATTAATCAGCGGAGACGGCTGGGGCGAGAGCAAGATGGCTGCCTCACCGCGCGCCACAGCTGGGGGGGGAGATTTATCACACTGCAGGAAGCGGCGCTGCTGCGGTAGTGGAGGGTCTTTGTGAAAGACGTCCTTCGCAGGGAAGCGGTGCTGCGGCAGGGAGACCGACAGGAACGGCGGAGAGTGCATCAGGCTGGCAAGCTTCCCGCTGTCGGCACGCCATCAAGAAAAATGCCGGACAGACGCCTCGCTCCAAACCAAGACCCGAAAAGACAACTCTGCTCAGATTTCTGAAAATCCAAGTAGCCAAAATTCGTAGTTATTTGGGTGGCTGTGGTCAGCACTGTTTCATTAAAAAAACCCAGGTAGTTCTGTTCTCTTTTAATTGCACCTTAGTAGTTAATAAAAGCAGAAAAACATTTCTGTGAGGTCTGCATTCTGCTCTGCAAAGCGGGGGAGGGCAGGAACAGTACAGGACCATGGCTCATCTCAGCCATCACAGTTTCTTACCATTGCTGTTTGCACGGTTCTCTCCCAACACGGGATGCGGCGGTAAACATGATCGCACGGTGGCGTGGAGCCAGGACAGTAGAGCATAATGACATTTGCGAAATAACACAACAAATAGGTGGCTGGAGCTCTAGATGATGAAATTTTATTCAATTGTAACTTTTTTATTTAGCAGATGCTACCCAAAGCGATGCACATTTGGAGCGTCGCCTTTCATGTCAGATGGCCAGAGTTTTTGCTCACCATGGTCATCTAGGGGTCGTATTTTGTCTTTTATTTAGCTGACACCTTCATCGGTGACAACGTACATTTTTGAAAAAGCAGGGTCAGGCAGTGCCAGTGGAGTAACTGGGTGTTAAGGACCTTGCTGAAGGACCCAACAGTAACATCATTCTGTCGACCCTGGGATTTAAACCACCCAATCACAGGTAATGGATCCTAACCTACTAAGTCACACACCACTCCTCTTATTCACCCCCGCTGGAACTACCCTTCATCCTCTGGACGCACTTCTTCCAGTTAACACAGCGTCACATGGAACAAACATCCCAGTGTCTGGCTGCTGGGATTGGATCAGGATCACTACGAGCCTAAATGAGGGAGGGGAGGATTCTGTAATTTCACTACACGGTTATGGGCCTGTATGCTCTCTACATGTAAATACATGTAAACCAAACAGAGGTCCAGTTGTTGAGATGGAGTTCTAGGTCACCCTTCTGGCTGACCCACCGGCCGAATTGGGTCGAGCCCTTGCCACGCACGGCATTCCATATTAGCGTGACATACTCGCTGCGGATCTGATCGTGGCCAGGTGTGCACAGAATCTGCCTCCCTTTCATTCCTCAAACCGCTACCCTACGCGGATGATCTTTCTTTAAGCTCAAAAATCTGCCATATTTCAAGTCCCGGGAACATAATAACTATCAAAGTCCAGGGCACCGTGACTCCCAATCGCTTAAATCCACCAAGAGTTATGGCCGGCTGACTGGCTGGGGTAGATGGGAGGCAGAGAGTCTGACTGGTTAAACTTTTGTCCTGGCCTTGCTGTTGTAAACATGCCCACATTTTTTACATATTACAAAAAACCTACAACCAGGGCTTGGGTGGGGTGCAGAGCCAATGAGTGGGGATTAAACTATTCTTGCTGCGTCTGATTGCAGGTACATCCTTCCGAGGCTCCAATATCGTCCGCAGCAGGCTGTATGCCTTTCATGACGTCTACAGGAGACGAGATGCTTCTACACACAACCCCAACCACCTAAGTCTCAAACATCTCTGCAGAACCGACGTAACAAGCCAAGTGCTCTGGCCACGCACATCAGTGAGCCAATCAGCAACAGCCACACACTTTGATGGCAAACATGGAGATAATGAGTCTACAGCTACTCTGTTAGTCGGTAATCAAATCTTCAAACTGTTAGGAATACAGAAGAATTGACGATCATGGATGAACAGGGGTTCTCAGACCAAGTATTGAAACGGATTCAATACTGAAAGAGTATGCCATGCTAAATCAGCTTCTCTTTAGCGGAGAGTCTATCAGCATGAACAGCATAAAAAATTGCTTACACCCTGGACCAGCAGGACCTGGGTTGAAGATCCCTGATGTAAACTACTATGTTACAGGCGAGTGAGTGAGTCTCTGCGGCCTGTCAGTCATCACCGAGAGTGAATGACTCCGTCACTGAGACTGGTCCCGCGACCCAGACTGCACCTTACCTCCTCCCGGTGGTCAGAACCGGTCCTCTGCAGGAACCAGCGGATCTGGGCCTGCTGAGACTTGGGGACGCACTCCAGGAAGGTGGAGTTGTGCTCCACCCCGAACAGCAGCTTCTCCTCAGACTCCATCACCATGGCTACACCGGGGGGATAGTTTCACAATAAATCATAACAGACCAACCGCTGCAGTCTGGGCGAGCACACAAAGGGCAGATGAAATGTTTATTCAAACACTTTCGCTCTGCCGATGCCCCCCCCCGCTGACAGTAACGTTTTCCCCCATAATGCAGCCAATGTTTGATTCTCTTCTTGGCGGCCGTCCCAAGCCGGCAGTGCACTCACCGTCGTCCAGGTCCCAGCACTGGCTTGACGGATCTCCGTTCTTGATATCCTGCCTCCGGGCTCGCCTGTGAAGTCAGACCCATCCCCAATTAGGGGCCCCGTTCGGACACACAGGGGGGCCAGGCAGGAGGCTGAGTGACCTGAAAGTTCGTGCCCTTATTGGGGGGTCACTATCCTGTCAGGGCTCCCTGATCCCAAATTAACCCCCCCAAACACACATTTGTCTTTGCAGACTAACAGCTACACATAAATACACAGGAGGCCTACAGACCCACAAAACCACACCCCCCCATCCAAAATATCAACGCTACCCTTGTTTGCTTCCTTTGTCCCCACCTCCCACGTTTCTCAGATCAGTTTTCAAAGATTAAAAAAAAAAAATCCCGAAACCCAGCCGTGCGATGACCCCCCCAGGGAAGAGAGGACTGCATGTTTCCTGACAAGGAGTCAAGGCATGCCCCGTGCTGCCCACCACTGGGGGGGGATGTGTACTGCGGCACAATGAAAACAACAGCGACGGCCAACATTAATCATCAGGCTGTGATCCCTCCCCCAGCCCTAAAGATACAGCAAAAAGGATGAAAATGAAATAAAAACTCATACCCCTCCCTGGGCTCCAATTCCCACTACGACCTTGAGAACAAACAGCTAGGGGGCGGAGCCACCTGAGACCTCCCGAAGCACATCGTTAACCGCGCCCCATAACGAGCGGCCACCTGCGCGTGCCTTCAAGATGAGAGCACCGGAACCCATGACCTGCCCGAAAACCAAGGGCCGCCACATCGAGACCTAGGCCCGGCACCTCCTCTGCCTGACGTACCTCTTAGAGGCTGGGATGTAGCGGGAGCAGGAGTGGCCGTCCCAGGCGCAGTAGGGGTCTCGAGCCAGACAGCATTCAGCGCAGCCCTGCCCGTAGAGGGCGCAGCGGTGCAGGGACACCTGGGCCAGGCCATCTTGGGAGCCGATGTACAGCTGTTGCTATGGAAAACACAATAATGAACAAGGCAGATCAGAACACAGCTAATACAGAGTGTTGTTTTACCAGGCTCTCAGACCCTGTTTTCAAAAGACCTCAACATATGAACACAATAAACATGAAACAGAATACTGGGTCTCTCTGTGAAAAATAACATAATAACATTATTGGGGACAATTTTGTAACCTTCGTAGCAGTGGTGATACTAGTCTCTGAACGTGTTTATCTGGAGTATCGTTTCCTCCGTCACCGTGATGACAAAGCGGCACTGACGTTGTGACGCGGCACAGACTGAAAAGTCTCATGTTTTTCCTGTGTTTTTAGCCACGTGGCTGCATATAGACAGACGCTGTCCTGTGCCATCAGGGCGCGGGGAGGGCATGACGACGTACAGCAGTCGTTCCGCCAACTGATCCACGCGTCACACCTAAACCGGACGTGGCAGCCGATTTATGCAAGACTCCCTGCGGTGTTGGCTCTCAGGGGGAGACGCTTGGAATAAATGCAGTTGAGGAAGGAATTATCGGCCTCCTTGATATCAGGATGGTCACAGCTGAGAAGGTCTGGTGCAAAAACAGCCAAAATGCGAACAGGGGCTCCAGCACAGCAACTAGGCTGGGGGGGCACTGTGGGGCATGTCCCTCTGACCCTTCAGTGAACCTGGTAAGATGATAAAATGCAGAGGGGGGGTTGCTCAGTGGGCAGGGCAGAGGGGTCTGGTGCCATCAACCCCTCCCCAACACAAACACCCACCCGAGAGCCTTTTCCATGGGCCTAACAGCCCCTCACGACAGCCGTTCATATTGAGCGCCAGGGAGACACTCCGTCGGGCTGTCGGCACGGTAACGAGGAGGATGGGGGGGCTGGGGTGCCGTTTACATGCCCCGAGCAGGGTGTCAATTCACGGCATGCGGCCCAGTGACACCGTCCTACTGAGGGATTTTATTCACTGACTAGTGGAGGGTGTTAGAGATTATCACTACCCTACAGATCATGAACAAAGGTGCACGTGGATGTTCTTACTTTTTTGGAGGAGATTTCCATACTCAGAATCGGCGACGGGACCTGAAAAAGACAAACAATGTTAAAGAAAAAAATACAAGGTACATGTTAAGGTACCCAGAAACATGGCTGGTTTAAAGGGCACGTTTTTATTCGTAGCTCTCTTTAACCAATCAAACACCTTGTTTTAAAATGGCCCCCATTGCCTCCGTTTTATCTCATTTTGCCTTAATTCAATTGTGAGTCTTTGTGTGCTTGTGCAGCTGAAATCTAAATGGCGCTGTGATTTTACAGGCTCTGTTTATTCTGGCTAAATGCGATCCAGATGAAAGAGCAGATAAGAGACAGGCAGAGTGTTCGGGAGGGGGGCAGAATTAGGAACACCTGCCACTCAGAATCCTCCTCTCCTGGAAAACGTCCCTCCCCACCGCCGTCTGTGCACCCATGTGGGGCGTCGATTGGGGGGGGGGGGGGGGGGGGGGGGGGGGGGGGGGGGGGGGGGCGGGCCGCGG
>JAODKC010000001.1:6121596-6141392 GCA_026777985.1 Mormyrops attenuatus
GGCTTTATTTCGTCACCCGTGCCCCTAGCAACCGCCTTGGCTTTTAAACCCCCCTCCCCCCCGCGTTTGTTTCCCCCTGTTGTGTGTGTGTTTTGCCCCCCCCCCCCCACCCGAGGCAGATAACGGGCAGCAAGCAGATCAGCATTTAGAGAACACGCCTGCAATCGACAATCTATCTATTCAAGGAAGTAAAGCGTAAACCAATTTGATGCGTCAGTTGGCTGGAGCGGTCTGCCGGGTTAATTAACAATTTAAATGTCGAGAAACACCGAACAATTCAAAAGCTGCCTTTTTTAAATTTAAGCTGTGCTGCTACATCCCTGAGACTGAAGAAGCGTACGCTGCCGATCTGGGAAAAGACCCAGCCTTGACCGTAAACAAAGCACCCAGCATCAGACCCCGCGACACCTCAGATGGTAACTGCCTGCTTCCTGCAGTTGGTGAAGTTTCCTCCTCACCTGGAACACCTGGAGCTCCTCCAGCAGCACCTCCTCCGTGACCCAGTCCTCCTGCGTGATGGTCACCACCTTCAGAACTGTCCCCACATCTGATAAGAACCACACATGTATTAACTGACGTGGTTCCACCACCTTAATCCAGTATGGTTTTACTCTGTGCTGATTGCAATTTATTAGGGATGATGGAGATGAGCGATTTATAAATCACTGCTTCGTAAACTATAACAGATGGCCCTGCCTCAAATTCTGTTGGTGCATCTTGGTGGCTATGACCCAT
Source organism: Mormyrops attenuatus (assembly GCA_026777985.1). Lineage (NCBI taxonomy): Eukaryota > Metazoa > Chordata > Actinopteri > Osteoglossiformes > Mormyridae > Mormyrops > Mormyrops attenuatus. The sequence goes on from JAODKC010000001.1 coordinate 6,122,332, forward strand.
CATGACCAACATCATCATCCTAATGAAAACAGTTGTATAGAATAAATTCTTCTATGGTGCCAAATAACAACAAATTATGGAATTGCATAAACCGAGCTTGTGTTTAATTAATGGATCAGACAGCAAGAATACGTAAAAGAAAGCGGACAATGTCATTAGCGAGAACAACCTACACGGCTTTTAAAACGAATAACGCCATCATTTATGGACAACAGCGCCATCTGCTGCTGAAATTGAGAAGGTGCAACACTTACAAAGTTTATTCGCAACATTAAACACGAAGCAACTAAAATATATTTTTTCTAGTTACTTCCAAATTTGATTACATAGAAAAAAATACCATCCCAAAAATCAAGTGATATTACTAATAATGTACAAATCTTGTTTTAAAAGTTTTAAATTACAGATTTCATAATTCATAGTTGACAGTCAATCTGGAATCAGTTTTAATTTCTGCATGTACCATATTATTCATATGTACCAAGTTGTTCCTAAACTTCGCCAGTACCTCAGTTAATATTAAGGCTAAAATACGCCGACAAATACTGTACCTGTTCCCAGGAACATGACCGCATACTGGCCGTCCTCGGCCGCCACCTGGTCCACGACGATCTGCGTGAGCCGGTAATCGGCGTTGATCCTGGTGAAGACCGGCCTCCCGGTGACGGGGTACACAGCCTTGTACATCATGGGATGGTACTTTATGAAGCTGATCACATCGTCCGGGAAGTCCTTAGTTGTTTTTATTCGAGGATCGTACGTCCTACTTGGGCACTGTAAAATAACATTAATAAACGACGGGGAACATGAATCAGGGAAAGAAAGTTTGATTTATTAAACTGTTTTATTACAAGTAAAAGACAAACTATTTGTTTATAATACAACCAATTATACACGTTCAGTTGCTTTACTGAAATAAAATATTTTCACCGTAGTTTGAATAATGTACTTGGCACAACGCCCTTATTTCCCGGCCTCTAAAAAGGATATGTCTCCCCCTGGTGGATATGCGCGATATACTGCAACGTAAACATGTGTTCCACAGACTCTCCAACGCTACCTGTAAAAATAAGCAATCCTGATGGGAAAGGCTATGGGCTGATTATTTATACTGAGAGTATTTATATGATCTGACCTGATGTTCTTTTTCCCTTTGATACAAAGGACTCATAGGGCTTTCAGAAAAGCAGCTGAGTATTTCTAACATTCTTGAGAATTAACTTTTTGGATAAATATGATCCCTTTATCTCTGCTGCTACAGGGTGAAAATATACAAATAGTACTCTGACAGTGTATGTTTTATTGAAAAACGGTCAATTAAATGTATGGCCTCGTTACTTTAAAGTACCTAAAAGTTATCCCATTATGCAAGCATGTGACAACATACATATCTATCACCCAGATGTTATCTTAATAGTATATGCTGTGTGTTGTTATTATGCATGACTCCTTATGCCAAACAAAAGCTAGAACACAGTGCGCTGTTTCTTAAAATCGAATGCGGTTACAAATACAGAAGGAATGCACTGCTGGTTCCAATCGAATGGTTTTAGCATCAAGCAAGCATTTCTGTCACTCTTAAGCTCTGATGAGGCTTGTTGCTTGCAGGAGCTGTAATACACTGATTTTATTTCCAATGTGGTTATTTCCATTGACCTTTATCCCGCAGTCAGGAACCTGCGGTATTCAAACCCGATTTTTCAGGATGAGATCCGTGGGAGCATGGAATGCTGCTATGGAAAATAGATCCGGACATATTTATGAAACCCTCACCCCACTGTTTTGACACTCTGCTCCACTTAAACAAGCATCTACTTGACTGTACTGCCTTACAGAGACCAACGGACTCAGTGCTCAATCTGAGCTGTGTTAATATAGGTGGAGTTTATGCTTACAGTGCCAGGCCTTGGGTACGGGATCCGCCCCTCGTACTCCACCCAGCGGTGGTCCGGTCCTTCTTTGTGGGCGTACGGCCCGTTGAATACGGCCCGGATATCAGCCATGCTGTACACGCAGACTGCTGAGCCCTTGAAAATGGAGCTGGACACACACGCACAGCGAAATCACAAATACGATGATGGATTCTCACACTTACACTTATGATTACAATTACACTTACGATAATCTGTACACTGGATGCTCCGTTTGTGTATTTTTCCCTGGCATAGTGGAAACCCAGGAGATGTTCCACAGAGCAGGATTTCTCAATTAGCTGGGTTAACTTAAACTAGAAGTCATGGTCATCTAACAGGAATGCTGCTTACCTTAACTGTTACTGGATGATCATGACTTCTGGCTTAAGTTAACCCAGCTAACTGACTGATCCTGCTTTGTGGAACACCCCATGGTCCTCATGTTTTGATTCGACTAGCTTTTCTGATATTCGGTTCTAATGATGTGTGTATAGCTCTAGCTTCCAGTGCGAACTTGTACTTGTTACCAGTCCCTCACTGGAAGCTCAGCATAGTAGCACTTGTGGGTTGGCTGCTTGACAGCATATTCACTTGTGATGTATTATCTAACTGGCTTTGGACAATATGTATATGTGAATATTTAAGCCATCTAAAATAAATCTCAAGTAGAGATGCAAGTTTTTACCTTGTAGTGGTGAAGACTCCATATATAACAGGGTTCCTCTCATCTCTTGTGGAGAGGAAAAAGATATCCTCTGAAAAAGCAAGCCAAAGGCTGTTAATTCCTACTCAGCAGTAAATGTCATGTAGACCTCAGGGTTCAATGGAGAGGATGACTTACGCAGGTCGTTGAAGTGTGTGTCTACTCCATCTGGCCCTGGGATGGAGCACACGAGCCTGGCTTTGAGGAACGTGGTCCACTTGTTAGGAAGGCTCCTCAAACCTCCCACATCATTCTAAAGTCCGAGGGAGGAAGAGATGGGAGGGGGTGGTTGGCATTTTTAACGAACCTCACAGGGACATATACAGATCTGCACTAAAAACACCACTAATTTGATGGCCTAATTAAATGAGAATGGAGAATAGTTTCCCCTAATTTGCTGTCAAAGAGGCTGGACCTACTCAAGCCATTAAAGAGAACAGGGGGATTCAACATGAGACAACCCCATCACTTACTAACTATATCAGATTTGCATGTCTATGCTTCTAGAGAGGCCTACGGAAAAAAAAACAACAAAAGGAAGAACTTTCTTAGAGGGACAGTGAGCATCGTCAAGCGGATTATCCAAATGTGCTTCTGAGGAACCTTAACAAATGCCTGGCGAGGTTCTGCCTTGCCTACTAACCGGAAGGTAAAAGCCAGGACATAATTTCGGAATGCCTGGCAAGCAGGAGACATGCAAAATAATCTTAGAGCTTATGAGACTTATTTTCAGTGCTTTCATCTTCAAAAGACGATAAAATCAGTGTTACACCAGTTAGCCTTAAAGGACACCAGCCACTGTTGCTATTACTATTGCTGCTTTTTTAGCTCCAAAAGTAATCACGATCTTTTGTTCTTTTCTTTGCTTAAAAGAGAAGTGTGTGTGTGTGTGTGTGTGTGTGTGCATATGTGTATTAAAAGTAATATACTTTTTTTCCTCTAAAAAGTACCTGATCAATTAAACAACAATAATAAGTATTTAAAACTTTGAGGTAATTAAAAATATATTGTATTTTCCAAATTAATTTGTTTAAAGATCAGGAACCCATCATCCATCCTCCACCCTTCTATCAAAACCCGGGGCAATTTATCTATATTTAAACACTGATCCACCATCAGCGACTAGAACATTTCAATATTTTTTTTTACAAATTACTAACGAGAAAATGTTGATCCTACCATGACACGTAAGGGGCTAGCCACTACTGATGCGCGGGTCGACCCGCGGGTGCGGGAGGTTTTAGGCAGACATTTTTAAAATATCGTGGGTGCGGGCGGGTCAAAAAGTTACAAAACGCCTTTCATTATCGATCAAAACGTGTTGTAAACGGGGTTCGAATTACCACGAGGATCTCCTAGTTCTACTCGCAATCACAATCAGGGAAATAAAAGGAAATAAAGCTATCCGTAGCTTTAGTTTACACCGCCAAAACCTCTCCTAGACCTCCGATGAAGACATGGCTAACTTAATCAGAGAAAAGTTAAAGTAACACCAGATGTTACAGTTTTGACAACGTGTGTTTTGCATGCACGCGCGCTTGTGTGTGTGCGAGAGAGATGTCTTTCGTGCGATTTTCCGCAACCCTTCAATAAATAACGACGTAAAAATCGATCTTTCGGTTTCTTTGTTGTTGTTGTTTGCTACACAGTTAATCTTGCATAAAATTGTGTCTGTGTCATCTATGGGTTACAGTGTCACAAATGACACTTCATTGGTAGGTTCCATGGCAATACAGGCTCACTGGTGGGTTTTTTTTTCCCCTCGGGTCGGGTCGGGTTTTGGTTCATTATCCACGCTTATTTTTGCGGGTTGGGCGGGTGTTAAAAAAAAGCCGACCCGCGCAACACTAGCAGCCACACTGCCATAGCGTAGTCCGTTGTGTTTGTGCAGCGAGCACGCCAGGCCGCATGGTGGCTGTGTTTCACCAACTCCCCGCTCCCTCATACTGGCTCATTGGGTCACTGGCTCCGTGGCTCTACCGATTCATTGAAAAGAGCCGGTTCGAAAGAATCATTTTTATTCCAAACGTTTGCAAATGTTTTAAGGTAAGTCAGATTTTATCAGGCTTTTGGAGGCTGGCTGTTCATTTATATGTAAGAAAGAAAACTAAAGCCTGCGTATGCGGTTGTCTTTAATTGTAATTAGACCTGTTGTGTGTTGTCGATAAACATTCACTAGACTATGAGATTCATAAAAATAAGATATTAAACATATAGTTTCAATTAAAATAACAAATGCAGCAGCAGCTAGCCCCGCCCCCAACTGATTATTTGAATCGTTCCATTTAAACGATAAACAATCAGAATCGGTCCTGTAAATTGACCCGAACTTCCCTTCACTAACAAAAGCGGAAATATATTGGGTCTGTTTGAATTCGAAGAAAATAAAAATAATGCGAAAGGAAGCACCAGCTCCCAAAAGTGCGTTTAACATTTCTTATCCAATGCAAAACCGCATTTGCCAGTTAATGTAGTAGCACTGCCGTGTAACGTAAGAGGCACCGTGACGGCACAGGTCCCAAACCCCCCCGGCCTCCCCCCTTACCTGACACACTCGCGCCACTCGCGACAGCACGCTCTTATCGCCCGAGCTTCCCTCGCGGGACGCCTCGCGGAAGAAGAAGTAGATCTTGTCGTCGTCAGGGTTGTAGGTGTCGGAGACGGGATGGGCGGCCACAAAGCGGCCCTCTGGCGCAAGGAGGGAAAGAGCCGCGTTTCACCTTAAATATACCGCTTAAAAGCTTCCTGTCAGAACAGGCAAATATGTCCGACGAGATTAGAAGGAGGCATTCGGGAAGTTTCAACGGAAAGCGCACAAATGAAACTGGAAGCGTCTCCAAAGGATTTAGTTTCAATTTAAATGATTGTGTTATTGTCATTTTATTGACAGACTTTTTCAGATTTAGATCTGTTTACTGAGATTTACTTACTTGAATGACTTTATAATAATATAGCAATTTTTAAATAAAAAATAATTAAAAAGAATTACGGCACAGCAAATAACAATAATTAGTATTACTGTTATTATAATAATAATAATTGTTGTGTTTCCTATGCAGGATTTAAAAAAAAAAACACACTTTGAGGTCATATCACATCTTCGAAGACCCACCTTTTATTGGCAAACATGTCTACTGAGGTAATAGGTCTGGCCCTGCTTACAGAGATGGTTTTGTTAATTCCAGACAGAAGCGCCTTCCAAAAAATCCAACACAGAAACAAGACGCACACACAACTGCACGTGAGGCAGTAGAGTGGCCAAAGACTTGAGGTAAGCATGTGTCAACATCTGGAGCTAAGTTAGAATTAAAATGCCGATAAGTTGAAGTATCTCATTAAACTAGGCAGCGGCTTTACACATGCACACAATACACAATGAGTGGCGTGTGAACTCCAGTAACAGGGTCCTGGAAACATTCGTTGTGGCAACACAAAGCCCAGCGCTGTCAGCGTTTTCGTCCTATACAGCTTCCAAACCAAAGGCATGCTTGAATGGTGGAGCTTTTATTCGGAATATAAACTCCAGGTCTTTGCACTAATGGATAAGGCTCTCTCTAACTGAACTTTGGAAAGATTAAGGTCAATAGTAGAAAGTTATAAAACAATAGAAAACAATAATCCAAAGAAACTAAATAAGCATTTAAATGCTCACATCAAAAGAAATCATAATTTAATCATGTTAACAACTAGGCACACAGCTGGCATCTCACAGTACAAATTTTCTATAAAATTTGGATTTGCATTTACCGTTGATCCAGTAATCCTCAGATATGTCGGTTCTGATGTAATGCTGGTCGTGAGGGGGTCCCAGGGAACGGGTGAATGTTGTGTCCTTGCCCAGAAAATCGGACGCTGTGCCAGCATACAAGAACTGATCTGCAAGCAGAACAGAGGATCCACTACATTAACAAACCTGTGACATCACCAAAGATCTGATAGCTCCTGATCTCCAGTAATGTCAAATTTTGTTCATTCTTTAAAATTACATGCGATGTACATGGGAAACCAACAGATTAGATTAGTATAACAAATCAGTGATGTCATTGTTCAGAATCCTCGCCGGTTACAAGGGACACACCAATGTTCAAGAGAATGGAAGTCTGGGGATTGTGACCTTCTCAAGGTCATTTGTTCTGGCTAGTCCTGTGAGTTTCCCTTTATACGCAACAGTAGTAGTAGGCTTGGAATGAAAACCCAATACCCCACACTTCGGCTGGAGTAGGGCCAGGCGCCCTAGTGAGTGTTTACAGAAACATCGCAAAGGCGTTCGGCCCCCTACGCCTTAGTGTGTGAATAGTAGTTACTCCACTAGAAGGGCAAATGTCATTGTACTTGAACTTGGCTGGTTACCCGGGAGGGGAGAACAGATAGTTGACCTTTGACCTCCAGAGGTTATTTCCCCTACTGGTCCCACCTAAGGTGTTTTTGTTCCTCTCCTCCACTTTTCCTGCTTAAACAGTGTGCAGTGTTTGTATATGTATACGTGGGGTGCTCTGGAGCAGCTACATTGAGGATGGCGATTTATAAAAATAAACAGGATTTCATTGTGATGAATGGTTGAGACAAGTAACGGCCAGGCTGCCCATTCACAACAAGATTTCACAAGACCATGGATACCATAAGCAGGCTTCAACATCAGCATTCCAAGGGAGCTACTTGCGAACTGCCCAGGAAATTGCAAATGATGTAAGCTGCAGAATAGTTAAGGCGTCACACATGTTGCAGTGCAGAAGTCCCTCACAGTTCCAAGTCATCATTCCATTGGCAGTTAATCCACACCCAGAACATCACTCCAAGAGCAGTGCTACACTGAAATCCCAGAGAACCATAAGGGTAGAAGTAACCAGTCCCTGGGTCAGAACATCTCCAAACAATCAAGGGAAACAGAATCCATCCTTACAAAGACTTGGTGCTATTCAAAGGTAAATGCCTACTGACTAGACTCCTTGTGACATCCTGGACCCCTTAACCATTTCAGTTCCTATGTGGCCAGCTAGAGCAACAGCAGACTAAGAGGCAAGAAGTGGTAGCTCTGTTTGAAGTGGATGAATTAAGACCCTCTCCCTCAAGGACACCACAACGATGGAGCTTCCACATGGAGGTCCGAGCCAAGATTCAAGGGTAATTATCAGTGTTCATATCCATACATTCCTTCACGTGACAGACAAAAGACATCTCCCAGCAGAAGCAGATAAAGGCAGATAAATGGAGCAGGATTAGGATAATCGCTCTCCCCATTTCAGGAGGAGCCCATATAAATTTCCTTAATCCTCTGTCCCTTCAAACATTTCTGTGCGTAATTCATTTCAAAAAGATTCACTGGCTCCCTATTCCTCTCATCAGCTGCAGCTCATCGCCAAGTTACGCAGTTAAACATTGTTAAAAACCCACGATGTTTTTTTTTTTCCATTTAAAGAATTCCTCTTTTGAGTTTGGATGGATGGATACGGCTAGCGGGTGGCCCATGGTTACAAAGGAAGCAGACGTGAAAAGAGAGCCTGAAGCACATTGACGACGGTGAGCAGAACAGCATTGCTGGCAGCACCCGGAAAGGGGCCAGGACCTTTCTGGACCTTTCCTGACCTTTCAGAACAGAGGCAAACGGCTGCCAGGGGTCAAACGGGCACTTCAGCCTTCCAGACTCAACGCTGTTGGTGTTCAGGCAAAACGTGGTTTCCTGTGGTGGACAACAGTTTAAAATATGGGTAAAGTACCATGGATAGGTTTAAATTTCATTAAATATAAACAAATTCTTACAGGGAGCTTGTTTTTTTAAAAACTCATTAGGTAAGTCCTTTGAGTTAGTTGAGTTCAAGTAGAACCCTTGATTTAGTTATTTCCTTCATTCAAGTTTAAACACGAAAACCTATATGAGAGACTGGAGATAATGTTTATCAACATTGCAGCTCTATACAAACTTCAGTAATTGCTGGAAAAATAAACTTCAGAAAATTTCAGTGAAGGACAATTAGCCACTGATGTTGGGCTAGCATCTTTGACGGACAGCAGAACACGCCTGGGCCCACTCCTCCATCATCTGCAGAGCTTCTCCTACCTCTCCTTGTCCCTTGATCTCCACGAAGGCACACAAGGGGAAGAAGGCCCCTGTGCCACAGGCGTAGACGTGAGTCCTGTTGTATGTGTGGAGGACGCGGATGAAGTTGGCACACTCCGTCTGTGGGCAGACACACCCAGATGTTGGATCCTAGAAATAATTATCATGCTCATGGAAACAAAGACACAGTCAAACATAGTCTTACCTGAATACTTTTTCCAGCGAGAGTACACATCTCTACTCTCTCTTTGGGTGCAGGCCAGTTAATCTGTCAAGGGGCACAACAAAATTCAGCCAATCAGCACCAGGGAGATCCATCTCCAAGTACGGACAGTTTCCCGCACAGTCATCCAGTCATAGAGAACATGGCCGCTTATATAATGTAGGATCACTAGGAGCCACCAGGCAGGAAGTAACCTGGATGGGATGACAGTACATGTACAGACACAGCTAATCTGTGTATGTGTTAACTGTGGATGGACTTGCACAGGAAGAACATGCAAATTCAACTTAGTTGGGCAGGAATCAACACCACCGCCCTGGAGGTGCGAGTTGAAGGCTAGTGCCCTCATTAAGGGATGGTGTGATGCATTTGTCAAATAACAAGGAAATATATTGTGGAATTCTGAACTGAAACTCAGAAACAATATGATACTGATCTTCCCTCCATGTGCGTAATTTAAGGTTTTCGGGAATGATTTGTGACTCCTGTGTGTGTCTCCTGAAATAAGGCCTAAGGACATACTTACCTAACCCACACATGCTTCCGTGTTATAAAGTGCATGACTGCTTTACACACAAAGCCTTGACTCTCACCTGGGCCAGTCACCCAGTGTTAAACGGGTCCAGGGAATCCCTAAATAACAGCTATGTGCTATATTCACTCACGCGCCTCCAAATGGACCTTGGAAGGCAAGTTATGGAAGGCTTTGATGCAGCTTGGCTGCGGTCAGCATGTAAGTGGCCCAGAAAAGAAACCCCACAATAAAGCAAGTAATAACCTCTCCCTGCCAAGAGAATGAAATCTTGGGGCCCAGGCAAGCTGGCATCTCCATCTAACTTGAGTAACTGTGACAGCCCTGCGCTCTCGTTTATCCCCCCTCCCTACATATGAAGGGCTTGGCTGTGCCAGGCTGGGAGCAGAACCACTGGCGTCACGTCTCAGAATTCCGTGACCAACCACCCTGCATTTTTAACCAATCAGGACATGAACACGGGGGTCATGGCAAGCTTGGATCCCCCAACACACCTCTTATCCTGTTGTTATATTTTGTCTCTCCATCTTCGTTGCCTGGCAAAACAAAGGCTCACCTAAGAGGCTCAACGGTACAGGAACCCATTAAAAGGACAGACCACGTATTATCTTGCTCAGTTATGGAGGGACAATGCGGACTTTACTGCTGTGGCCTTTTTAGGATAATCCTGGGGACAAACACAGTCGTAGTCACGTCATTCCATAGCCAAAGCAACAAGTAACATATGGAGCGGCTGGAAACACACGACGTTCTCAAAGTCTACTTAAAACAAACAGACGTGCCTCTTTCCGGTCCCCCGCTGCCCATGAGCCTTCTCCATGCCACTGTGAGAATGGCAAGAGTCTGTGAGTTTCTCTTGGTTTATTGGATTAGCGAAATTGGGGTTGCTGACTCGCCTGCCCATAATCTGGTGAAATATGTGGCAGATGAACAAGGTAACAGCTGGGATGTGTGTCTTTTTTTCTCGGCGGTGAATGAGGTATCACTAGAACGTCCATGATGGCCCCACACATAAATCCACTGTCAGTGTTGATGGGTGCTGTGTAGGAAGGTTTTATCTAGACTGATAAAATGATAAAATTAAGATCGTAAATGTTTAAAATACTTATTTCTATATTATGTCAAAATCATCTTGGCACCATTGCACGATATTTTATGCTTTACATTTTGTGAAAACCTCAACAAAAAAACAGACACTGAATTATAGCCATTTTTAAGATGACAGGAGGGTCCTGATTCTCATAAATGCAGCTTGAAGGAATACTGCTTGACAGAATCAACACAGCACTAATTGTAGTCATTTTAGACTCCTGGGCTGTGTCACCTTCACAGAGTCTGCAGTGGCCGATTGGAGTTTACGAGCAGGCAGGTGACAGACCAGGAAAGCCGGGAGATGGATCTGGTAGCTGGGCAGCCTGAGGAACGACAGACGTGAGCGTTCACAGGGGGCCTCCTATTAGCAGCCAGGAAGTGAGCGTTTCTCAGACGGAGCTTAAAGTGCTCTGGGCCTCTGGTCAGACAAAACCCACGGAAACGCTACAGCGTCCCGTTTCTGAAACATTATCATACTAATGAGCTGTCATTAGGCGATTGCATTCCTTTGGGGAGCAGAAGGAGGAGGAGGCGCTTTGTGCGTTTACAATTCCTTTGGAAGAGGAGGCTGTTTTCTCTTGCCGGGGTGGGGTGTGACAGACAGGCACTGCATCCTCTCATCAGACATGGCGAGGTGGTGGGGGTGGAGTAAGTACTGTCTCCTTAGCTGGTCCCAGGGCTCCTCTGATAATGACTGGCATGATTGGCTGAGGCAGGATGAAATTAATTGACCTAGCAGCATCCCTGGAATGCATTTCCGTGTCTCGTGCATGGGCCGGGGGGGGGGGGCGGGAAGAGACAGCATTGGACTGGACTGGCCTGGCACTGCCTGCCCTCTGAGTACCCACTGGCGGAAGCCTAGAAACCACACAGCTGACTGAGATCCGGGGCTCGTGGTCAAGAACAGCTCGCCGGACCTTCAATGCAATGCAACTGGACAGGAATGAAAATAAGTAGCTGTATATAAAAACATATGTGTAAATAAATAAATGTGTGTGTGGTTTATTGGAACTGATACACACAGAAATGTTGGCACTATAAAAATACCCAATTTATTTGCTTAATTGATTGTAAAATACCTCAGAGAACATTGCTGGGACTCATAAAACCTTTGGATAAGAAATGGTTTGAGAAATGACCCGGTGTACAGCATATTTTCACTAAAGGATTTTATTTGTTTAGTAATGGATTCTGTAGGATCACGCTCAGAATCTGTTTTCGCGTATGAAGAAGAGATATGCTTGCATTTTGATTGGGAGTTTAAAAACACAGGAGAGACAGAAATCAAAATGGATATCATCTCCTGACCCTGAACAGAGCACAGCTGACCAAACAGACTGGATCGGAAATCTGTTGAGCAAGATCACAGCTGGTCTTTGAGGTTCTCTGCTATCAGAGGCTGGACACCATAGGTGAAGGATATGTGGTAGCAAAGCCATGACCCATGTGAATGCTGAAGGACACTAAAATGGAGTTTATTGGTGTGCTGTTGGAATCAGTTGAGGCAGTGTATCACCCACTATGATAAAAATGTTATCCAAGGGCCATAAAGGAAAGGAGGCCAAAACACCAGCTTGGGTGACGTGATGCTTTCCTTGTCACCCGGGGCAAAACGGCACCCCTGGCGCACAGCCAACTTAAACCTTTGCCACCGCCGTTTTCCCAGAAGGCGGCAGGCCTTGGGTGACGATGACGTATGGGGATCGCTTTTAAAAAGCTTAAAAGGGCAGGGAGACCTCATTTAAAGACCACCTACATGTAAGATAGGAGCGAGGCCTGCACTCGACCTCACTCACTCATCGGTGAGCCATGGCCAGCCTCATTGAACTTACTTTCACTCTAGAAGTTCTAATTCAAATTTCCTGAAGGTTACCCTTTAACCAAGCAAGCCGAGCTCTTCCATTAAACTTTGAGAACTACAAATAGCAAAACATGTAACGTGTCACACATCATTAGGAGATTCTCAATACTCTGACATCGTCCATGACAGGACAGCTGGGTGAAACATCCCACTGTTTAATCAGTGCTAAAGAAAAGCAGGCTCTTGTCATCAGTCGCATGATAGCTGCTATTTTTCTAAATCATGCCACCAAACAACCCTAATCACACTGACCCGAAAGCCAAATAGAGGAGGCTATTCAACCAGCCCTTGACGTGCATGAAACCACATGCCTGTTTATTTTGCTTGCTAATTCTGACAGGTCAGAGGTGTCCATCAGCCCTCTTGTGACCACTGACACTCGAACGTGATGTTTTTCATAACATAACTGACAGCTTTCAGGTCTAGTTCACCTTTTTCAAGGGCTTCTGGAAAAATGTGTTTTGCCTAACAGTTTGTGAGTGAAGAATGAGGATATTATCTGGCACATAGAAACATATCTGAATTCCTGGGCTTGCGCATTTCAAACTGCCTGAACTAGACATCAGCCATTATGGAATGATCACAGCAGCATCCGTACTCCTGAGAGCACCTAAAGAAGCCAGACCTGAGAAAACAGCCACTCACAGGGAAAAAACTGTACAGGGAAACATAAAATCAGTGTTTATACACTCACTGGCCACTTTATTAAGTGTACCTTGCTAGTAACGGTTTGAACCCCCTTTTGCCTACAGAATTGCCTTAATTAGCATAGATTCAACAATGTTTTTGAAACATTCCTCAGAGACTTCAGTCCATGTTAACATAGCATCACGCACTCACTGCATATTTGTCGGGTGTACCGTCATGTTGCGAATCTCCCATTCCACCACATCCCACAGGTGCTCTATTGGATTGAGATCTGGTGACTGTGGAAGGCAGTTGGGTCAAATTTAACTCAATGTAATGTTGAAAAAGCAGTCTGAGATAATATGAGCTTTGTGACATGGCACATTATCTTACTGGAAGTAGCCATATGAAGCTTAGTACACTGTGGTCATAAAGGGACAATGATCAATTTGTTCTAAGGGGACCAAAGTCTGCCAAGAAGATATGTCCCACATCATTACACCACTACCAGCAGCCTGAATTGTCAGTATAAGGCAGGATGGATCCATGCTTCTTGCCACATATGCCAAATTCTGACCCTACCATCTGAATGTCACAGCAGAAATCAAGACTCAGCCAGCATTTGTCCCATCTTCCCTTGTCCAATTTTGGTGAGCCTGTGCCCACTGTAAGCCTAGTGTCCTGTTCTTAGCTGACACGAGTGACACCAGGTGTGGTCTTCTGCTGCTGTAGCCCATCTGCTTCAAGGATTCAACATGTTGTGTGTTCTTCTGCATACCTTGGTTGTAACAAGGGGTTATTTGAGTTACTATTGCCTTTCTCTTAGCTTGAACCAGTCTGGCCATTCTTCTCTGACCTCTGGCACCAACAAGGCATTTTCACCCAGAGAACCGCCTCACTGGATGTTTTTTCTTTTTCAGCCCATTCCTTGTAAACCCTAGAGACGGTTGTGCATGAGAATCCCAGTAGATCAGCAGTTTCTGTAATACTCTTATCAGCCTATCTGGCACCAACACCCATACCACATTTAAAGTCAAACTTAAATCACCTTTCTTCCAAATTCTGGTGTTTGAAGTGAACAATAACATTACATTGTGCTGACATATGATTGGCAGATATTTGCTTCAACTTGCAGGTGAACAGGTGTACCTAATAAAGTGTCCAGTGAATGCAGGTACAGGTCTCTCTAACATGCACTGTCTGTTTACTAGCAAAGTAAGACCCATTATCAGAGATCCTTGCCACCCCAGGCACCACTGTCTCCCCTGGTGTGACACCAAAATACCGATTCGGGTATCACAGACCTGAAAGCCTCAGAATTCAGAGGAACAGGTTCAGCAGCAGCTTCCTCTCACAGCAGTAAGACTGGTGTCTGAGGACATACAGGGTGGGGTAACCCATCCAGAACCCATAGCCCAATGAAAACATGCAGAGTTAGGTAGCTCATCCCAGTCCTATAAACCATTCGGTCAGATAACCGTGCACCGGTCTGAGGGCCTGTGAATATGCTACATATGTCTGACCGTGTAAGGCACTACAACAAATCACTACCATCATTTTCTTCCTATAAGTATCCTGCACATCACATACTGGGTACCATGCTTCCGTATTGCATAGATACACATGTACTATACATTTTCATGTGTCTTACGCCTGTCCATGTCTCTGTCAACTGTCCTGTATTTAATGATGCCACAGAGTGAACCATGCTCACGAATTCCAACATACCTATAGAACTGGCAAATGAAGTATCCTATCTTATTTACCATACAACTTCCACGCCTAAGGGCGTGAAGCCCAGACCTGAGAGGTGCCCCAGCCACCCACCTTCCTGGGGTTGCTGTTGAGGTCATCCAGCTCCAGCAGGAAGATTTGGTCCTGGGCACCAAGTAGCAGGCGGTTCTGCTCCTCGTCCAACAGGAAGCTCTGGAAGCGCAGGCCGGGTGCAGAGCCCAGGAACAGGGACGCACCGCCCGACAGCTGTAGGTCTGTGCCAGGGAAAGGAAGCACAGTAATTGTATCTCGCTACTCCTGGAACGTTTACAGCACATTCACATGCAGCGGGATTTCC
Organism: Mormyrops attenuatus; assembly: GCA_026777985.1. Taxonomy (NCBI): domain Eukaryota; kingdom Metazoa; phylum Chordata; class Actinopteri; order Osteoglossiformes; family Mormyridae; genus Mormyrops; species Mormyrops attenuatus. Next base: position 6,137,409 of record JAODKC010000001.1, read on the forward strand.
AGACACCAATTCCACGAACAGGTGCTTTAACACGCTTAGCTACACACTTGCAGATAGGCCTGGAGAGCTGGGATCATCTCACAAGTCCTCATTAATATATTCTCCTCCAAGGTGGGCTTATCTGATCAGTTCGCAAAAAAGTGGGTAGCTTGTAAGTTCCCTAAGGGAGGTGCACCATGTATTTTTACTTTTTAGAGTATAAGAAAAATGCATCTATTTGCAAAAAAAGGAAAACACGCTGTATGTAATATTGGATATTCAAGATCACGTTCTCTCATAAATTCCAGTACAGTGTTCTAGGCATGAAGAAACTAATGCCTTAACCCACATAAAAGCCATAAGCATCAACAAAACAAATATCCTTTAATGCATGACTGTCCTCACTTGTACTGCATTCAAATGTGTAGAGGGATATAGTTTGGCTCCAGTGACCGTAGGATAAATATTTATAAAACATAGAGAGATGGTTATGACATTCTCGTGTTCAGAATCAGCATGAAGAGTGACATGCCTCTGAGCATAGTCATTAAAGTTGTCTCAGATGTAGCGTGAAGATTGAGGTCATTCGTCAGACGTCTTCCTTCCTTTCACACATCTGGCAGTCATCCTCCTGGGAAGGGAACCCCAGGGGCTATGAGCTGCAGGACAATGAGCAGTCTGGAAGATTATTAGCAGCACTCAGCTCAAGAGGAGACGACCATATTCTCCACACGCTCGACCAAAACGTTGCACAAGAGAGATGAGGTTTGAAAGGACGAACGGTCTGATTAGACCTGGGTGTGAGGGATTATGCAGGTCACTTTCAACCAATATTTACAGATCCACATCTCTGGACATCTCCCGCCAGTACCCCCGCTAAGCCCCTACATAGATTAGACGAGGTCCAGCTTCCCTAATCTGCTATGTAAACACATCGAGCCAAGAGCCAAACCGAAGGCTCGGCCTAGAGCCCTGCTACATGCTAATTCAACAACACCTGATTAATGTGCTTGATGAAGACTTAATCCTTTCATTTATTTGTGCACGATGGTGCATGACATTGTAGCTGTACTGTAATGCACCCACCGTGGCTGATGTTCAGGATCAAAGACTTTGCTACTGCACTAATGATGAAGAAGAGACCACCCTTTGGTTGAGTAAAAAATGTAACTGTCTATCTCAGTCTGATGTGGGTAAGCAACAAAACGCCACATGCTCCTGTAATGACCATGATGCTGGGGTGGGGGGAGGAATGGCTTCAACTGAAGAGACAGTGCTGATGGACTTGCCTGGGCGTGTAGGATTCCACATCTAATTAGGTATGAGGGATCAAAAGTCTTTCGAGCTGGATTTTAAGTCTGCCTGCCTCGGTCTACGTGGAACTCATCGGACAGTCTGTAAATCAATTTCATTCGTGATCTAGGTTATGTCTGCAGTTAAAAACGGCAGGTCAAGTCTGCAATTATTTATTTAGGCTAAGAAACCATGCCTCCCATTTAGGACAACAATACAGTAAAATAAGCAAAAATAAAACATGAAAAGCAAACTTCTGGCAGACGAACAGTAAGAGTCTTAAGGATTTGTGAAGTTTACTTAATGAACGATATCGCCGCATATCTCCAGAGTTCATCTGTATTGCAGAGGAAACCATTTCCCACAAGCGGCCCCATGGGATTCCATCAAGCTCAGGATTCAGCCACAAACAAACATCTTCATGTAAAAAACTGTTATTCCATTTCTGTGTCATTCCAAGTCATAGCAGCCTGGAGGTCTTCTTGAGCTAGCTGTCTAGCTGGAGCTACAGAAGAGTAAAGCATAAGACCTCAAGAAGCTCATTCTTCATCTTGCTTCACACCTCCCCATATGCACCAGCCTGGATAAGAGGCAAAGACTCAAAGCCCAGCAAAGGGATGCTGGCACAGTTTTTACAGAAAAAGCCACGCAGTACAGGCAGTGTATTGTTTTAGAGATGTCCCCTGGCCCCCAAATTCCTCAACAGGATGCTCCGAAGTGTGTTCCAGGAGGTATCAAGAAGGAATGTTCTTCACCCATATTACGGGAACACCAAAACCAGTCAGGCTGCATTCTTTGTTTATAAGGGAGCGTTTTTGAAATCACCGCTGACATGTGGATGTTGGACCTGGAGCCGAGGGATTTAACACTCCCATAAACGCTGCATGTTTGAAGACCGATCGCAAACAGGGCAGCATTTAAAAAAATCTCATTTATTAGTAGCCACAATACTTTGTAATTCATCGTTTTACAGGGGATTTTCCGAAAGCTGATTTCCTGGTCGATGAAAAGAGAGGTCATTGTTATTCGAGGTACTTAAACTATTTGGCACTCAAATTCAAGAAAATTCAACAACTTGTAAGATCTTCTTAACCATTATGTTACACAAAGACATAGATGACTATTCAGTACTTTACCATTCAGCAACTGAGCATCCTAAATTAATATCTCAAAGCAAATAATAACTATAGCTCTAATATATCATTTAATCTTATTTATTCAGACAATGATGAGTCTGCTGCTTGTATTTTAAAGATGAATGCCTCTTTAAGGTTGACCGTAGTATCTCTGGTGAGGTTAACATACTATATATACATACAACCTGCCTGTAGACTTCAGACTACCTTAAGCAGTCTGTCCTAGGTAATGAAATACACTACATGCATTCATACATATGCATGTAGAGAAATATAGAAAAGCTGGTGAAAAGAGACTGATGCTGTCATAAAGTGCTTTATTACTGTGGTTACTGAGGCTGAACAGCATTTTAAATACATGCAGTGGTCACACAGACTCCATTGCCTCACGCATCAGAATGACGCGCACACACCTCTCCAGTGCCCACGTATATTTTTTTCCAGACAGTCACATGATGTGCTCCAGAACGAGATCCAATAACAGGCATGCTTATCGGATTTGTGGCGTGGGCAGGGGGGGGGGTTGGCACAACGTTCATTTGGAGAGACTCCTCAGCAGTAACCTAGGAAGGGCATTGCTGAAGAACACACTGCTTTGAATGCTTTTTTAATGTATGTCTGTGGTGGGTATGTCAGGGTCACATGACTGCCTGCAAGGGCCACCGTACCAGCAATTAATCCTTGTGTTTGGCTCTCAGCTCCCAGTGAAACTACAAGATGTCACACATTCGTAAATCACACGGGGGCACGATGGGAACCTGAATGCACCGCACGGTTTTTAGATGACGGACATCTCAGTTACACTATCGGGTGCCGGAGCAGCAGAGGAGCATGTTAGGGTAGGGGCCAAGGTATGGAGTGCCGCTCTCGGGACGGTCCCACGTAACGGGACGCAAAGCCAGTTGATTCGGAGGAATGCCATTTTGGGTGATTTTGCACTCTGAATGGGATAGCGTGGGGACAGCTTAGGGGTCTGGGGTCTGTTTATCTCTCGAAACATTGGCGATGAGTCATGACAGCACATTAACGAGACATAGCTTTACATCCTCAGGTCAACAAATCGAAGTAAAATTAACACGTCATGAACAAGAGTGTTAAAAAAATAAACGCCCATTTTGAGTCATTAAAGGAACAACCAGTTGGTGGGAAGCGGCTGTCTCGCTTACCTTTGTATCCCAGTCGCACTCGGGGTATGGCCTGCTTCATGCCGGCCGCCCCACGGAGGAGCGCCAGCAGCACCCCGCAAAGACATGGCCAGAGAAGTAAGGGGCACCAGCGCCTGCTGCTCCCAGTCCTGTGGCCGACAAGCGGGGCTGTGTCCATGGCGTGCTGGAGGTGGCGTTGGGGTGCGCTGCCACAGCTGCTGTGGGGAGAGGGGGGCAGGTTAGCCCTCAGCCACAGTGGTATTTGTACATCAGCCTCTTGAAACTGAGGACCCCCCCCAATGTGGGTACTCTGCTGTTTTCCATGGTACCTCTTTGGCATGCCCCGCCCCCGCGCGGCGGGGCGGCGGGGGGGGGGGGGGGGGGGGGGGGGGGGGGGGGGGGGGGGGGGGGGGGGGGGGGGGGGGGGGGGG
>JAODKC010000001.1:6165924-6188911 GCA_026777985.1 Mormyrops attenuatus
TAATCAGGACGGCGATTGCAGGGCGTTGCCTAATCGTCTGTTTACCTTTCCCCCGCTGTACCGCCTCTTGTGGGCTGCCCCCCTCCCCCCCCCCCCATTCCTATTTTTTGCCTGGGACTCATATCCATTAGTCTGAGACCAGACAGCCTGGGGTCCAAAATCCGCCTCCATGTTTTTCTTGCCATCGATCTTGCAGATACGCTTAGATCAAACTGCCGCATCTAAAGCCGTGCTCCGAGGTTCGGACGAAGCCTCGAGGAGAATTAGCCGGAGGTAGAGATGGAGGTAGAGAGGAAGGGAACGAGGGAGTGTTACCCTTCGATGTGTTTTTTAGGGATACTGGATGCCTGGTGGGTCAGTATAACAATGGCAGCGTTTGGGAGTGACATGGAGCATACCTAAAAAAGCGAAAGCAATTATTTACCAATGAATAATAAGATAAATTGTTCAGTAAATGAATTAGCTGAACGGCAAACGTTGAGGCTGCATGTGTAAGGAGGAAAGGAGCCTGCCTGAAATGAAACATACTTGTTAGCAAAGAACCCTTGTCAGACACTTACCTATTTTACACCCTTTCATTTACTCACACTCACACAGCCTGCAGCTAATAAAGCCACACACTTTGGGGTCTGTGTGCAGCTCAGCAGGTTGGGACTTGGTGCTAGTGATTAGAAGGTTGTCGGTTCAAATCCCAGGGTCAGCTGAACCAACACCCTTAACTCCAATTGCTCTGGGGACTATCTGCCCCTGCTTTCTCAAAAGAAAAAAAAATATGTTGCTTATTATGAAAGTCTTTACTAAATAGTAACTGTAAACCAGTCATTGATCATACAAGTCCATCACCTCATAATATCCTGCAATTAAATTAAAGGCCCCTCCTGTGTTTATTTTAAATCCAGCATGCACTGCCTGGATATGTAATTAAAATCTGGAAACATCCAAAAATGCAAAAGACATGGTTTATTTGCATTACCTAAATTGTATATTTATACAATGAAACAGGAGAAAATCCCAATTAGCTCAACCCTAAATTCAATTTGAGCTACTTTTTCAGTAACGGATACGTGGCAAAAAGACACCATTTCCTCTGGAATCATTTTTAACATCTATATGCAGAATCTCAAGAAAAACATCTTTTAAAAACCTGTAGTTTTAAAATAAAGTATTAGAGAACAGCTACAATCATTGTAAGACATACAAGCAAATAAGAAGGTCAAAGCTGTCAGTGAACCGCAACATCCTATTTTATGTTAGAATTTGCTTTTAGGATCACTTTGGACAAAAGTCTGGTAAATGAAAACAAATGTGGATTTTGCTGAGGAATAAACGAAAAATATGGTTATTGTTCCAGTGGGAACAAGGTTCAGCATTATGGATTCCTCTCACAAGGAAACTAGACAGAAAAGCACCAGGGGTACTGAAAGGGTGGGCTGGTGAAAATGGAGATCCGGTCACTCTAACTCACCCACTGACTCTCTCTCACTCTCTCTCTCTCTTTCTCTCTCTCTCTCTCAGCACTGATAGCAGGCAGATCCTTGGGGTGCCGTGTTCGGGGTCCTTCTCACTCCCAACAGGATACAGGTGGAAATGCTGCCCAGGCATTTAATCCGTCTGACAGATGGAAACTCGCACTCAGGGAGCGCCTGTATTTCATTACTCTAACTGCTCGTTTAAAAGGAAGAATCGTAGCTCTGGATGACTGTGGTCTGCCGAAAGCGGCTTGTGTCATCTGCCCATGTCATTCACATTCAGCGGCAAGATGGTAGGGTTGTGGGGGGGGGGTTGGCTTAGTAATGAATTTATGAGGGGGCGACAGGTTTTCTTTTCAAATCCGCCATCATTATAATAAACCTCAAAATGAAAGAGGGAGGATCGACTTTGGCGCGTTTTCGCTAAACATCAGTTTTCAGCTCAAAGTAAATAGAAGCTGTGGGGCGTATTTTCCGCAAAACTATGGAAAAGCAATTCCCATCGCTGCTGTTGTCCGTAAAGTTTTAACGAATTAAATGTTGAAAACTGTCAAGAAGTAATTCTACATTTATTTTATAATTCTCATTGGAAATCATAAATACACAATTCATGAATTATAAACACACAAATACACTACCCATGAGTCTGGGTTATAGTGAGCCTGGCGACTATCCCAGAAGCACAGGGCAGGGGCCACTGTGGACAGGATGCCAGTCCATTAATTACATTTCTTTAAAGCTTTTGTTTGTTGGTGTGTTTTAGAACCGCTATAAAATCGCTAAGCATAATTGTGGCTCCTTTGGTTGAGGGAGGGTCCGGAATATTCCTGGCTAAGTTACTTCAGAGACACAGCAGGCCAAACATGTGAGAAAAGAAATGTAGTGCCAACAACGAGCGCCAGCCTGTGCCACCAGAGCCCACCTTCCTGTGGGTCCACCCGGGTCAGAGTGCGTCGGCATGGCGACCCGTTTCTGCCCAACGGAGGACGGGAAGGGGGTGGCAGAAGAGGGGCGGCTCGGCAGTTGGCAGGCTGTTCCCCCAGCAGCACGGTCACCCCGCCTGTCGGCCCCTGGCAGCTCGCCCCGGCACACTCCGTTTATTCTGGACAAGGACGGCACTGACACGGCACTGACACTCCCAGGCCACTCAGAACCATCAGGGACGAAGACAGACACCGCTGGGGCTGCACGGCCTGCGTCTTTTACCAGAGTGACGTTTGGTTTGTGTCCGTTTATAGAGGATGTCATAAAGATCACAAACATGTCTGCGTCCACCTGATTTTTTGCAATCCAGAAAGGTCACGTTGATCTTGAGCTGTTAATGTAGGCGCGGGATAAATGGCAACGTCCAGACACGTGGACACACACACACACACACACACATGCACAGGTTTGTAATTATATCTTTGTGGGGACTCTCCATTCATTTCTATGGGAAAAACCCTAATCCCAACATGACGACCTTAACCCCCACCCAGCCCTAACCTTAAGCAGAAGTAACCAAACAAAATACGAGACTTTTTGCATTTTTAGTTTTTTGATTACAGTCACAGATATTTTATAAACTTGAGTTTTCCCTTATGGGGAAAACTAAAAAAAAATGGTCCCCACAACAACAAAATAACAGGTTTTTATCACATTGTGGGGACATTTGGCCCCGACAACGTAATACATACATAACCCAGATACACACCCAGACCCACACATGCTCACAAAGGCCAGTTTCAGAGTCAATAATTCACCCCGAACTGAAATCCTTTCCCACAAATCCGTATAAAAGCATCGCAATAAATATCTGACAACGAAAGTGGGGCGGCTGAACTGGCGCTTTTCTTTGAAATCCGATCCTCTTTAAAAGCCCACCCCCCTGCCCCCCCGCATCATTATGCAGAAGATTCATAAGGCTTCTTTCAGGAGATCATAAAATAAATGGGGTGGGTGGGTGAAGTAAGTGTGGTCGTTTTATAGGCTGTCAAAGGAATTAATTCATTTAGCATCTTTCACACGATAAAGCTGCGGGGGTCCATCTCACTCAGGCCGGCGTAACGATTACCGAGCTGCACATGGGACTGATTAGCCACGTAATTAAAAGCAGGAGCTGGTTGGCTGCTTGGGCCCTATCTATATGGCACAAAATAAAGACCTCTTAACATCTCTTATCGTTATTAATTCTAATAAGCCCAAACACGCTGATATAGACCATTTCCTGCTTCCAACGGGCTAAAAGGGAAACACCTCTCCATAGCAGAGCTACGTTAAGCAACTGCAGACAGAGGAAATGGAAAATTCCAGTAGCACATTCAGGCCAGGCATGAAACACGGTCCTCCTAGAGGGTTATAAATACCAATGATATTCAGTAAATGCAGTTACACTCAAGGAAAGACGTGTTGTGATGTTAATGCACACCAGGACCGATGTTTGCTTCGTCTTCAATTACCTTTCATTTTAAGAGAAACACCGAAAGGCGAAGGAAACAAACACAGGGACTGCCAGACCGCTCCTGCAGTCACAAAAACAAAGAAAAAAACTGCCGAAAGATGCTGCTATGAGGCCAACAGCAACATCATCATCCAGGAAAGTGCAACACTGATCAAAACAGAGTGTAGAAAGCAAGCAGCACGTCAACGACATTCGGGACACTTCACAGGCACAGATATCCTCCACAAACTACTGTTGGAAAGCTTGGTGCATCTGACAAGAGAGAAGGCAGGTAAATACCATATAAAACCCTCAATGTCAGCCTGCTAAAAGCCTTAATTGGAGTGAAATCCCCGTGAAGTGGGACAACGACCAAAGACACGTGGACAATGATCTCAGAGTAGCTTAAGATGCATCTAAGTGGCCCAATCAAAGTCCTACCTTCAGTGCTATTTGGAAACTCTGGGAAAACTGTGGAAACACTCGAAAAGCTTCTGCAGATGAAAGGTTCCCTGGCAACCTGGTAGCCTGAGCTAATTCAGGCAGAAGGAACTCCAACGATTGGAGCTCTGAGTGGCCAGCAGCAGCTCATCAAAAGACAAGCAGCTATAATTTCAGCCCAAGATCTATCCTTTGTCATTCAGATCTAACAACAAACCTTGCTGGTTTATTAACGTTTTCATTTTGGAGTTACATGAAGTGGAACATCTTAAAGGCCTTCGGAAGCGGGTTTGAAAGCAATATGCACACATGCTCAGCAACAACATAAGAAACATGATCTCGGAGCATACAATTACCCAAAAACTTATATAAATGCCTAAATTAAGACTATAAACGTAGACTAGACCCTATACCATTTTAGGGCCATGATAATTAGTATAATGATGCAAGTTCGACTATGCAATTTTAATGACCCAAAGCAGGTGGAAGCAGCCAGGGCAGAACGAACAACAGGAATTAACACACGGTATTGCTTTGGAAAGAAAATCTGATTTTAATTAGTGGAGTAATTAGGGTAAAGTAATGGTGGGGGGGTTAGCCAAGGAAGGGAGTAAATTAGTGGTAAAAAAAGGATTGTCCATATTATGTGGTCATAAAACCCAGTTAGAAGTTAAAAAGAGTTCATGGAAAAAAAGGAGCCATTGACCTCATAAATTTAATCGTATTAAATGTTTTTAGGCTGCAGGGTTAGGGTCAGCGGACTGACCAACTGTTTGTACGTTCAACATTTAGACTTTTTTTTTAAATAGTGGCTTTTATCTAAAGTGACATACATTTTTTTTTTGAGAAAGTAGGGTCAGTGCCTGGAGCAATTGGAGGTTAAGGGCCTCGCTCAGGGGCCCAACGGCGAAATGACTCTGGCGGCCTAGGGATTTGAACCGGTGACCTTCTGAACGGAGGCACAGTGTGACCCACAGCATCCCCTGGAGGGAGAGCTTTCGTAACGTACCTGTTAATGTGGGTGACGAGTGGCCATTAGCAAAGCTGACCTCCAAGAGAGAGAGCAACCAATCAGTGAGGGCTGTGTCTGTGTATACATGAAGGTGACGGGAACACATATGCACATCAATAAATTCTACAAACCCATTTCGCCCTGTGGGAGATTCAGCAGGTAATTACAGCCCAGCAAGATTTAAGATCAAACCCTCTCCCCTCATCATCCGAACAAGCCTAAAGAAGCGGCTCGATAAATTCAGGCCTCCCTCACTCTCCTCTCTGGTTTTCCGCAGACGGGATACGAGGCAGCCCCACAGGGACGAGCACAAGTCCGGATACGCCAGGGGACTGAGGATTCCTGCGGTCCTGGCAGAATCCCGCCTCCCTCTGACGGTTCTCACAGGGATTTACAGCCCGAGCGGATCAGGCAGCACCCACAGGCCGAGTCGTTAAAAAGTCCGACCCGACTGCACCTTTCATTTGTCATGTCACGGCTCAAAAGGCCCATAGATTACCGTGAAACAGGAAGTCTGGCTTATTGTTCCGGCAGGAGCTGTGAATTTCGGTTTTCTCTCTCGGCAAATGACCCGTTTCCTCTAACTGGCATTGAAATGAGAGTGAGGACAGGAAAGATGACACTTGGGCTTAATGCTTTTCTAAGCACTGCAGTAAGAAGCCAAGTGGTGGCAAGATGGGATAACGGGCCTTGATCTGAACCCCTATGGCTCCGGCTGGAATGGCAGTGACTCTTTTGTTGAGATTCCGAAACATTAAGCTGGAAGATAAGGGGAGAGTCAGTCGCCTGGATGCCCGAGGAGAGACTCTGGGCTGGACCCCAATGCTTTGGGATCCGATTCTGAGTCAGTTAATCGTTTCTTTGGAGGATTTATACTATTAAACGAATAGTTTTTTGAAGAAAACAAAAAAACACTAACAACATTATGTCTCTCTTGACATAAAGCTAACTTAACTGTGTTTCGTTTACATACCTGATGCTTTTATCCAAGGCGAAGCACAGAAAGCGGTTCCCAACACTAATATCACTTCAGCTGACCCGGGGATGTGAACCTGCAACCTTCTAGTCAGCGTCCCAACAGATATGATGGATTTTAAAACACGCCGTCACCGCTCAGACCCAGACGGATTATCGGGTCCTGCTGGGGCCCAGAGGAACAATGACTGCCTCGTTCTGCAGATCCAATCGCTCAGCCGTGCTTGTCTCGGTTTACGGCGATTCTTGCTCACAAAAGGAGCAGAGACCAGCTGAAAAGCAAACTGATTTATCAACAACTCCCTCCCTCCCAGAAGATCCCTCCATCACCATGCCTACACTGACTATCAACATGGTGGTGGTTCCTTGATTCTGTACCATGGGCCCAGGTGCAGGTGGAACGTATGAAACACTCTTCATATATCAATTTAAGAAAAGCTCAGTAATTCAAGTATATGTGACTTCCTAGCCGGGATAACACCCCCTGCAGAGAATTCAGTTTACATATCCGCAAATCTTCTTCCAGACAAACCAATGATAACGTCTTAATCGGTCATGGTGGCCGACAGAACCACGTGACCTAGAGATTGGGCAGGGACCCAGCGGGGGTGGGGGGCTGGTTATTTTTTTAGGAGACAAGACGGGGAAGGGAGGACAGGTTGAAATGAGACAAATGGCAGAATACGCTGATAGCACGGCGGTGTCGGTGACGGCAGGTCGAGGGATGGGTGTGAAGCGCCGCGCGAATGTAAACGAGGGTCACAAGGGCTGAGAGGAAGCGACGTGCAGATTTATCACCTCCTCAGGAGCGCGGGACGGGTACAAGCAGTCGGCACAAAACACGGCTCGCCTCACTATCTCCACGGCACCCGGCCCCTCCCCGCTTCCCAGCGCCTTATCTCCAATTTTAAACTCGCAATACGATATACACAGACCTTCAAGTGCTGCTCTTCAAATGGCCACAAGTAAAACAAAAAAAAAAGTGAATTAATGATTTAAGAGTGCCCCCTTCTGGCCACTGAACTCACAGCACCTGATATAAACTGATAAGATGTTTCCCCCCAATCTGGCGGCATGGCAGCACGGCGGCTAAGCTGGGGGTGGGCCGCCCCCCCCCCCACCCAGTTCTGCTGCTCCTTCTCTGCGAGTGGAGCTCTCCCCATGGTTTCCTCTGCCTGCCGTGGTTCTCTGAGATCTTTGTGGAGCCGTTGGATCTTTGCTGCGGTTGTGCAGTCGGCCGTCTAATCAGCAGCGACACAGCAGGACGCGACGTATTTGGGACAGGGAGAAGGATCGGCTCCATGGATGACCCTGGATAACGAGACTGCTGCTGCAATTACTGTGTGACAATCAAAAAAATGAAAAAAAAAATAAAATCAGAAACAACAGAATACAGCAAAATGAAAGGGCTGACCTGACAAATGACCATTAAGAAGCAACAATACTGACCTGAAAACCAAACCGCCGTTAAATCCAGCAGTCCTGCAATGCCAACTTCAGAAAAATCACTGCCCATTTGATCCATTTTTAAGGGTAGAGGTAGCGTTGACATCTTACAGTTTGCCAGTGTACTTTAATAAAGATCAATGCAGGCACAGTCAGTGAGTTTTTGGCCTCCGTTTTTCACTACTTCACTCCCAAACCCGAGTTCCCCCCCCCATTTCACGTTAATACTACCAGATAACATGCCACAGGAGAAACAGCAGGTGCTGCGCTGGGCACCCACCTAACTGAACACCCTGCACCCACCCAAACAAGCATCCTCACAAAACAAGCACGTTAGCATAGCAACGCGCTGCTAATTGACACTGGTGGGAGTCAGTGGGACTGGGCAGTGATTTGTACTAATTTCAGCCCAGCATCCAGCACTTCCAGATCACATCTCTTTGGGAAGGCGGCGGCATTGGGGCTCCTCTTACTGCTAACCGATGTCATGGCTGAAAGTTATCAATGGGGGAAACACAGAACTGAGTGGCCACTTCCCAAACAGGCCCGGCTCCGGCTCTGAAATGTTGGGGGGAGGGGTGCACAGGATTATCTGAGGGGGCCGGGGGGATGGGCGGAGCTTGCTGTATGATTGGACGACTGACTGGAATCTGAGGATGTGTCAGACCACAATTATGAGACTGTGAAGCTGGACAAGAAGCGACAGGAGAGATCAAGGCTTAAATGAGAAGCCTGTTGTCTTCCTGATGCTCACAGCTCGCGCAGTGCAAAGGGAATGCTGACATCATTAAAGAGCGCCCCTTTCCATGCTGGCCGCAGAAGCTCTGTGCCATTCTGGGGTCATCCAGAGGTGATCTGTCCGAGAATATATGAAGAAATAGATTCCACACTATTCCCGAGGGCCACGCGACCAAGTCACCCGGCTCCACAGATCAAACATTCGACGTCCTTAGCGGCCAGCGCCTCGGGAAATAATCTAAATTAATTCTCTTATTTAATTTTCATTAAATGAAAAAAAACTGATAGAAAGGAAGGGAATATGTGACGCTCTAAGCTTCACTGAAGTAATCCCCATGAACGAGCGTGAGCACACACAGCGAGTCCATATTAGGTAGCGTTTTAATTAGTTTCAGTGGAAATGAACCTGTATAACCTGTGATGGGCGGGGCTATTGCGTGCCGTCAACCCCGGGCTGAAATAACACACTTCCTATTGGTTCCTTTTTTTTGTCCCTGCTGGGTTCCTATTGGGTTAAATCAGGTAGTGATTGACGCCGCATGGCAAAAACATCACCTACAGAAATTCCAAAGCCTGTAATTCTCCCATCACTGAATTTAACTCTATTCTGTTTTAGCTGCGCAGATTAACACCAAGAACAAAAGATGCAGTGATGAAGGAGTTTGAGATGGAGGTTTTGATTATTAAACCAATGGCGCCCCAGTCGAAGTAAATCAACGGAATTTAATTAGTCTTTCCAGCAGGTGCACTGATATTTGACCTCGTTGATGAGTTAAACATCAGACAGCATCTGTTTGAATACCGCACTGTGAGTCCCACGGGCTTCACAAACACACACCTCTTTAGGGAATCGGCTAAAGCTTCACCGTGGTCCCCCCCCCCCGTCTATCTTTGCCCATTTTCTCCACACCGCTCCCCACTCGCAGTTCATCAGCATCGTCAACGTGCCTTTTAAACGACCGGAGCAGATGGAGAAAGCACTTCTACACTAATCCCTCACTTCAGGGACGACCAGTAGCTCACACTAAGACTCTCAGAAGCCTGCTACTCCCTCCCTACCTGCATCTACAGCTTTCACCTTGGAAATCATGCATATTCATTAAAAATGTTAATGAAAAGGATCAAGCTGGGAGATGAAAGCTAAAATTTGCCCAGTTTTTACCAGTTTAATCAGGAGAAATGGTAATTACACCTAAGGCATGTTAGGTCTGTTTACGCAAAATTCTGTACCTGAGTCTTTTTTTTTTTGACAGTGGTACTCCAGCCGCTAAAAATAATTGTGTGTCTCATAGAAACTGAAACACTGAGGCTATGTAGAATATTCTGTATATACGTATAAGGCTAAATCAGCATTTTGCATCTTCCTGATGCAGAGTTGTGGGAATCTTGGAGTCTAGGTAGCACAGTCTATACTCACCCAATGGGAAATTTTGTGAGACCAAACACACCCAAATGCAAGTTTTCAGACTGCAGGAAACCAGAGTATATGAATGAAAACCATGCAGTGCAAGAAGGAAATGCAGACTCCACACACCGAGTTGGGGCGGGACTTGAACCCCCAACACTGGTGGTGTAAGGAAACGATGCTGCTCACTGAGCCTCACTGCTGGTGCCCCCACTGCAATTCAGGGATTATTTTTTCTTAAAACAACAAAGCGGCAGAGACACAAAGCATGCCTCATTACACATTACAGAGTGCAACTTAAAATGCAAATATGTGCAAATTAACTTAAGTGGTCCGAGTGCAAGAGAAATCATTCAGGATTTCGGCCATGCAGAAACAAGCTGAATTTGCACATTCGTGCTAAACTGGGTAAAAAGAAAAGCTTCACATTATTGAAGATTTTAGATTTAGAGCATCTGCATCAGTTCATAACTACAGGAGAAGTACTGAAAAAGACAAACAGATCACACTTTAAAGTCTGCATCAGTAGAGAAGATCCAATCCTACAAATCTTTCCAATCTCAGATATCCATATTGAATTTGCCAATTTATGCAGCTTCTGACAGAGAATTGTATCCCTCCTTTTTCCATAACCACTTACCCAGCACCTGGTGGTAACCCCGGGAAGCACAAGGTTCGAGGCAGGGGACAGCCTGGATGGGATGCCAGTCCATCACCGGGTGCACACACATACTCACAATGAAGGACAAGTGAGGTGCCAGTTCATCTAACTGTATGTCTTTGGACTGCAAGAGTTAGTCAAAGTACTGGGCGGAAACACACAAATGCAGGGAGGCCGTGCACACTGCACGCAGACACAGAGCTGGGGTCCGAGTTGGACCGATAACCCTAAAGACATGAGGCTACATTGTCATCTATCCAGCATGCCTTCCACAAAGCACTGTGATAAAATGTTACACTTTCAAATAAACTATTAACATTATTAATTATATCAAACAGAAGAGATGTTACCCCCCCTATGAGAAGTTTGCAGGTGGCCTGATGGATCAGCTGATCAGTTCCACAAGAAACATTTCATCAAACATCACACATGGAGGGTAGGGGCAGATGCCATCCGGTGTCCCATAAGGAAAGGGCATCGGGGTGGGGTGGGGGGGGTTCAGGACCAAGGAGGCCTGTAATAAAGGGGGGTGCTGGACAAATGAACTGTCATCTCACTGCATGTTGTAATGTCACACTCTGCACCTGTGCTAGAGCCCCAGGCTCTCATATCTGCTGAGGTGTTTCAGGCAAGACGGTGTTTTGAACACGATTGCAGAAGCATTACAATGTTACAATGTTAGGCCTGCCCCTTTAAGAGAGCGAGGAGAACCTGGGCTGACCTGGGATAGGCCTCCAGTTACACCTGAAGATCTGGCCGCAGAACACTGGGCAATCTCCAGTAGGGGGATCTCCACTGTGGGGTCGGAAATCACATGACCTCCACACCGATTTTATAAAAACTTCAGAAATGGAGGCGGTACCTCTGCACTAGGAGACTTGAAATCATATGACCTCCACAATAGCGCTGGATATGACGTTAGTGCAACATCAGGAACTGACTTTAATCGACTCTTTTAAAATATATATTTACTACTTTGGTGATATTAGTTGTAACATCGGGAACGATCATTAATAATCTCATTAAAACCTACGGGAACGGACGTTAATAGTCTATTTTATATTTGCGATCTTGGTAGCGTCATGTCCAGTGTGCGGGTCATGTGGTTTCCGGCCCCACAGTGGAGTCTCCCTAGTGGAGACTGCCCAGTGTTCTGCAGCCAGACCCTCCTCAGTGAATAGCTTAATGCTGGGTCCAGGGTGGGGGCAGTACGGTGGTGCAGTTGACAGTACTGTTACCTTACACCTCTGGGACCAGCAAGCGTTCAAGTCTCTGCCAGGGTTCTGTGTGTGGAGTTTGCATTTTCTCCACAAGTCATGGTAAGTTTTCCTCCAGACACTCCAGGGTCATTCCCCACCCTGCATCCATAGGCTCCGGACGCCCCACAACACCCTGAAGAGGACAAGCATTTACAGAAGATGGATGCTTCTGGGGATTCTGTTAGATCACACTTTGAGAAGTGAAAGGTAGAGATGTAGCTACAACTAGCTACCTACATGCAACTCTCTACATTGTACTGTAGTACAATTTTCCCTTGACTTAATATATTTGTGACAATGGAAAAGAGAGAGTTGCTGATGGTGGATTAGATTAAGCTATTACTAAAACAAATGTATAAAACAATCAAATGCTGCTAAATTTTGAGTTGAAGTCACAATCAGTTTTCAGTAAATGCACTGCATTTAATAAAATGTGATTTTTAAAGGCATTTTGGTGCTTGCAAACCTGTGTGACAGCAGTAAATGCAATGTTATTTGTTCAGAAGTCTGTAAAAAGCCTTTTGAAGAAGCCTGAATTTGACGAATCAAACAGATTCTGTGCCTGTTGAACTCTCCCGCTCTTATCCGTCTCTCTGTGTGCTTACAAACAGCTAATAAAAATTCAGGGCAGGGCGCATGAGCACCTGCAGGTTTTACAGGGGGAGATGACAGAGCGCTCATCCCGCTCTTAAGAGGCAGGTGTAAACAGCGAGCCCCACCCCCCTCGCCCAGGAGGGGGCGCTACTTCTGAGGCGCTTTATACTGCCTGTCAGGCGGCTCCAAATCAGCCCGCTCGCCGCCTGCAGCCTGTCAGGTCTCCCTGTCGCTCAGCGACAAATGTAACTCACCTGGGGAGCAGAGAGGACACGCAGCAGTCCCTAAGCCTTCACAAGTCGGTGAAATGAAAGTTACACGGGGAGAGGGAGAGAGAGAGAGACAGAAATGGTGCCCAAGGCAGTCTCCCCTAAATTTGATTCTCTCATTTAATCAAAAGCACATTCTCTCTCTGCGCTCCTCTGACGCAGACAGACAGTACGCCCACTTTAAAGTGCCTTTCTTTAAACTCCGCATTAGAATCCAGAAAGTGAAGTTTGCGGCTTAGATGGGCCGCGTTTGACGGATGCGCTTTCGATCGGCCGCGGTGTGGGCGTTTTTGCGCACTGGGCGAAAGGCAGGGTTTAATCGACTCGGTTACACGCGCCGCTTTGCGCCGCGGCCGCCGCGTCATGGCGATTTGTCTCGGACAGTGTCACGGTGACGCTTGCAGCTTTATCGCAGAGAGGCAGAGCGGTCCGGCCGCCTCCGCGCTTGTCTGAAGCTGAATCCTCCTGCGTGATATCGGCGAAGCCGCCTCGGGGACTGCCCCTCCTTACCTAGCCTCCTAAACACTACACATGCCGGCCCCGCGTGTTACCGTGGAAACGTTCTCCCATCCTGTTCATGTTGTATACGCGCATGCAAAACCATACTGCCTTTTTACCTTTGCGTTGCACGCCACTATCCCTTACAGAAAAATACACTTCATGCGGCCAAAAACTATGAACTTAATTTCGATTTCACGATTTATACAGATATACTGATAACTCTATTACCACCTACTTGGGGCAACCTGTTACAGCAATGTATTTGTGGGTATTAATTGAAAAACTGAAAATTGGAGTGTGTTCTCCAGGGTCGGCTTTTGTACATTGTGACCATCGGCTCACTTCAAACGGGGAGATTTAAATAATGATTTTCTAAGTACCTGACAGCGGCGAGTCTTTCCTGAGAAATTCTGCTCAACACCTGGGCTCAGTACCTCAAGCCACCACAAGATGCGCTGCAAACCTCGTGAATGTACTTTTCATTCCACATATTGTAAATCCTGTTCAGCTTCATCAGAAGGTTCCGTAGCAGCTTTCCAGCGCGGTCATTCTCAGCAGCCCAGAGCCAAGCCATCGTCACAGATGCAGAACATAATCCTGGGACCCACAAACTGTAATCTGGGATGCGCCATGACCCACACATCAGCCTGGCATGGAAGGGAACGGTCAGGGTCTACGAGATCTAGAGATCTAATCCAGCAAATGGTTGGCCTTCTGTCAGGTGTTCCATATTCATGGGCCATGCATGGATTCTAACACGTACAGCGTCATTTAAATTCTCTCACCCTGCCAGATATGTACTGAATCTCCTTTGTGAATAACTAAATAATCTAAACCACAACATAGACAGATGAGTACTTTTTTGTAGCCAATTTGCATGTGTTACTCTGATGTTCCAGCTCTGGTCAGACACACAAACACAAGAAAACCCATCCAGGATCGGTAGTCTCATCCCAGAGACACTGATTTGGCTGCCGTGTGGTATACTGGAGGTGGAGGTTAGATCTGTTGCGTAAAAATTTATTCACTTCCTGGTGTTTCAGATTATGCTGGTCCAAGGCGCCTCAGCGTGGGCCGCGCCGGAACATTCCGGAGCTGAACCGGGAACCCGCCACTGTTCCGAGCAGACCGACAGAACAGCTTGTGAGAGAGAGAGCGGCATACCTGCATGCATATCAAACGGGCTGACAAGATCTGGTGATCAGCCAAAGGAAGAGAGAGACTGAGAGAGACATGAGATGGAGATCTGTGCCTAAAAGTCAAAGCTGACCCAAGTGAAAGCTATGGCATAGATGGAATTACCCAGAAAAACTGAAGGAAGCTTCCATTCCACCATAATTCACTTTTTATAATCTATAAAAAGCATGGCGGGGGAGGGAACGTGCCCTTGCCGTGTGACAAAGCACCATCTGTAGAGTTTTTCGCTGTATTTTTAGACTTTTTTTGTGATTACTTCTAAATTCTCATTCACGGCCATTTTTGGACTCATCCGAATGATGAATTCCTGCCATAAGTGTCAGATATTAGGAGGCAGAGAAGCAGCACTTTGATATAAATCCCATGACTTGCAAATGAAAGCTAATAGTAGAATGTGACAGGGCTGAGGGTGGGTGAGGGTCCTTTCGGTGCCCTGGATCTGAGGAAGTCCCTCTCGTATGACCCTCAGGCTGGGGTACGTATAAACAGTTCATGGTTCAGATGCCGGAGCTGCACTTAAAGGAATGTATTTTTAAATCAAAAATATCCACTATGTTTCAAAGTCACCCCCTCTTGCTTTCTGCTGTCTGCCGACCAGACAGATGAGGTGAAGTGAGTTGCTTTTATGCTGCGCTGTTTGGCGTCGAAGGTAAATTTATGGACCGTGCGATTGCATTCATCATGGATTGCTCCCAAAAGAGACAAAAAAAATCCCATCTTCTACACGGTATATTTAAGTTCTGCCATTGTTCTCACCCAGTTCCAAGCTGTTTCGTTACTAAGCCCATCAAGTGAAGTAACTGATGTCAACAAAATGAATCATACAAGCACCCTGTGAAGGTAACAGCACTGGCTGTTGCATTTAATATTTTGAATCCCAAACCACTCATTGTCTGTTCGCTGCAATCCCTGTATTCAAACTCAGCACTTCATAGGTGTGGAGTCAGTTATACAGGGTGCTAAGACGCACTGAGTCACAGCTGCTGTTTCTCCGCCCCGTCAGTGTTGGGGGGCACAAAGCTGCAATTTTATGTTCAACTAGTCAAAAAGCTTACACTACAAATGGCAGGCATACCAATAAACTGCAGTCCTGAAAATGCAGTGAGACACATGGCATATATAACAATATGGAAGCACCACAGGGTTACATACAGGTAGCTCCAGGGTACGAATGAGATCCGTTCCCTATGTCTGTCCCTAACAACAGCAACAACAACAACAACAACAATAATAATAATAATAATAATAATAATAATAATAATAATAATAATAATAATAATTAGCCCTTTCTTAGCCTGGAACTGCCTGTATTCGCAAGTATTTTTCTAGCCAAACACACAGGGCACCGTGAAAGCACATCATATCAGACCCTAACCCAAACCAAATATGATCCAATTCGTCCTGATAGTTTTTTAATTGCATTAACAAATCTTTGTGGGGACCTGAAAAATGGTCCCCGAAGTGTCAAAGTGACAGGTCCTCACAATGTAATATAAACCTAATCCACACATACACACACACACTCATAACTCAGATTACTTTTGGGGGTGATGTTCCTGCAGGATAAGTATCATCCCGTGGAAAGCCAGACCCGGCCACAAGGGACAGGGGCTCAGCACCACATGGGGTCACGTCTCTCCTCTACATCTGGAAGGACATTATCTGCGGCTCTGAGCGAACACTAGCAATATTGCAGATTCTCTGAATCATCAGGCTCCGAGAGTCAGCTACCTCACAATAACTGGGTAATGGGGTAAGTAATGCCTGCAGAAATGTGTGCAAACGTACAGTGTGACTTACAGCACCAACTTAGTCACACCAGGGTTATAAATGTCTTTAATATAAAAGCGTAAGAATCCAGAGATTAGCAGAAGTTAAATGATGAATCGGCAAGCTCCTAAATTTAGAGATGCTAATAGAAATACATGTTCTAATATTTTAAAACTTTATTAAAACAAATAATGTACAGTAGAAGCTAATTTGGACTGGTATGGTGACTCAGAGCCCAGCAGTGCCACTTCGGGGTCATGAAGTTTGTTTGAATCCCACCCCTGGTTCTGCCCGGACAGATTCTGTCACGATCTCCACGTTTGCTGCAGGCAGGACTAGAGGGATTTCCTCTCAGAGCTCAGATACGCAGCCAGGTGAACTGGTACGTGTCTGTAAATTGCAGTGTGTGTATAAAAAAGGTCATCATGTGTATTAAAACTGCCGAATGTGAATGTTTTTGTGTCTTTGCAAACATTTGAGCTGTGAGATTAAAAAAAAACTGCATGGCACATAGGATTGAAGGGTCCTTCCGAGAATGGAAACGTTAGTTTCCATTAAAATAATTATCTGCTGAAGAGTGTGTTGAAACATGTTGTTTATGACAAATAAATTGAGTACAAAGGTTCGTACTTCGTGGCAAATATGTATAATTGTAACGGAAAGGTACATTGCACTGGAACAAAAGCTGTTTAATATCTGCGGACGAAGACAAAGGGTGTTGGGGCTCGCCGAAGGACGCCGCTCTCCCGGTGCGATCTGTGCGTTTTCATTTCAGCGCACCTGCTTTCATTCGCAAGTTCGGGCTCCGATCCCCGTCGCTGGGCGAGGGCGACATCAAATGAACCCAGCAAACGTGATAAACTGCGGAACAAAGACACAAGTTCAAGTGGTGCCCCATTCCCGAACGGGGCAATTAGCAAAATCCGGGGAGAACTGGGTGTCATCGGCGGCCGCATTGTACGGCACGCACCTGTATGTTCCCGGTCGCTTTGCATATCACAGAAACCAGCCCCTTGTACGCATTTATTTTAGAGGATAATTAATTAATGAAAAAGACCAAACATATGAAACATTCAGGACTAGTTTATAGGATCTCTCTTTTGGGGGGTGGAGAACAATGGAGGCCAGATACTATTGTGGGAAACAGAACAACACGCGCATCGAAAGCTATCAAATTAACATAAATTAATGTTTGCGACTGATTACGTGCCTCGTAATTAGCAAGTGAAAAGGGAATCCGAATACAAACGAACTCGGGTCGTGTCGATGGCTTCGCGGGAAGGGATGTAGAGAAATAATCTCGCACAGCTATTAATGGGTGGAGAGTGGATGTGCAATTCTAATCTGTCAGGAAACACTTATGGAAACATCTGTCTTCCTGTTTCAGCACAGCACAGATAAAAACGGTTACGAGCATCAGTTTGTCAGGGACAGCGTCCGGCCGAACCCAAGCTCACTGCGGCTCAACTGGTAGCACTGGCTGCACCAGTAACAGCAGCGGCAAGGATCGAGGTCATTTAGTAGACCACGTTTTTCTGCAGTCTTCGAGCTCATTACCTATACGGGGTATAACATCCCCTCACTGAAGATTCACGCTCAGTCGGTCGTATAAGCGCAACGCAATGACTGAATGCAGCTTTTCTCAGTCCATCTGGCAGCTATAGCTGAGGCCGACAATAGGCGAATCTTTAAATGAAATTACTTAAAATCATTATTATTGAATTAACTTTCCTTTTGGGGACCAATTGAGTTGAATCACCGAATCAATTATTCTGCAAAATAAACAAATTTATATTTAATTATTAACGGAACTGAATAATGCAGTTGTGCATTAATCTATTGACTTTTTAAATGGCATATTAAACATGCTAAAAGGACAAAAAAATGCATAAAGGAATTAAATTAACGACAACTGACGAGAATTAAAAAGCGGTCAACCTTTTCAGAACACTGGCGATTCTGTTAATTTAAGACCACCATAAAAATGCTGTTTTTGTAAATCAACACAATTCTTATCGCTAATAAGTTTCACCGTAGGTTAACTTGCCAAAAATGTTTACATTTTTTTTACTATTGTCGAGAGTTGTATGTTTAATAACAGACTGCTCCTATAATGACTGTACAATCCTCAATGTCAAATATCACTGGGGTTTTCTGATTAAGTTATTCAATAAAGTTTGTTCTATTCCAAGGGTATTAAGATGTTTTAACTCTTTCAGGGTATCCAGCCTCTACCAAGTGATGAAATACTGCTGAGTTTTTAAAGTGTTTGAAGAATAAAACAATAGTACACTTTAAAGTTGAACTGGAATGAATCAGGATTTTTTTTACAATTTAGACAAAGTAAAGAAGGATTCCGCAGCTGTGCACCCACCCAGTGCTCAGGCCCAACCGAATCACCAACTCAGAAGACGTCTTCCACCAGCCTGCTCGAAGTCACACACATCAGAAAGCTCCTTCGAATTCTCTTCCACACATTTCCTTCCTCTCCAGCGCTGCTGGCTGCCTCCACCAGCCTCAGCCCTCTTGGATTTTATTCACTTGGCTCAGACTCCCTTCCAGAGAGACTTACACAGCCAGGGTGAGTCTGTGCATCACATGACCAAACTAACTGGAGCTGAACCACCCTTTGTCAGAAACTGGACAGAAAACATTCCCTTTCTGGGGGACCAAATTCTTACATTAATTAGATATTTCAGCTTGAATTAATTGGATTTACCCCAATTTCCGCATTTTTGGGTCTGCAGAACATACATTATAAAACACAAGGAGAATCAAATCGTAGGAATAAATAACCTATAGGAACAATTTTCCTTCATGGGAGATTTTCAGGTTATCGGCTATTCTAAACTCTAACCTTTAGCAGTATTTATTGTTAATTGTAGAGTCATTGTAGAGAAAAAGCCATAACAACACATAGCCTCACCAATCAGAAGACATGAAGTACAGTCAATGGTGTGTCAGCATCAATGACCCTATTTAGACGTATGGTACATTATCCTTTTTACTTACCAGCTTTTTATTACCCTCACATGTACATATTTTACATTTAAAGTTGACAATTACATTAGTATTTATACCTTGCATCCATATTTCTGTATAAAAACAAACTTTCAAAAACAATGCTTATGTGGCCCGGGCATTCATAGTGAATTTACACTAATTATCTCAATATTTCGTCTCAATATATACTTAACATGAAGAGTAAAAACGGACATAGAGCCTGAGAGACACTGCTGCGTACCTGCATGCCAAAATAGAATTCATTAATCGCGTGCCGGACCTTGTTCTCGTCGACTAGCTGCTAGCGGTCGCTGTACGTTTCATTATTTCTGCGCGTGACTGGCACCTCGGAATTAGCTCGCGCACTAAAAGTCAGGGCAGCCTGCTCTTCTCTCATTAATTATGCTGGCAGGGCTCTGCAGTTGCAAAGATGCGGCTTTTAAACCAAGACAGGAGATTCCCGTGCAGATAAGGCTGCTGTTTCTGCCATAGATGGAAAGGTAACAAGGAGAGTTGGAGAGGGAACATCTCCTGAACTGTACTATTACTTTATTATGATTAATTTTTTAAATCCCCGTCTGCTGTACTCATATGCTTTGCTTGCCTTCACAGATATTAGAGCCAGTTCCCTAAATCACCATCTTGAATCCAGAACACGAACCATTCAGAATAGATTTGCAGCATTTTCAGTCCTTGAATTCAACCTTAACATGCTTGCATTGATGTGAACGCCATGTGTCTGTCCATTTTCTTTTGTTTACTTGAAGACAACGGGGTAACCACAATGTGTTTACGTCGCCATATTAGTCCAAAATCACAGAGTTGGCTTAATTCTTCCACCGTATTGACAGAGGAATTAACAATCCCTCCGACCCGTAGTAGGAGGCCCCGGAATTGTGTTCAATCGCACGGTTTTCCCATCGCGGCCTGTCCCGCCATGCAAATTGCAATTCTGCGCACGAGACGGCAGCAGATACAGTTGTAAGGATAAATCGGTTCTGACGGACGCCTGGAAGCGAGAGGCTGGACCAAGGAGCCCCCTGAGATTAACTGAATTTCCTGTAGGAGCGCCTCGCAGCGTTAGATAAGAGCGGGGTGAGTAATGGAGCGAGACCCCCTGCCTGATTAGGTGGCCGGCACGTGTCACGGCCCTCTGTGGTATTCTCAATTAGAGAATCAACGTTTCGCTCGCCAGGGGGCGGGTCCTTTGCACGGTGGAGCAGGAAGGTACAGACGCACGGCAAATGACATGTAGGGAGGCCTTTCAGTGGACATCAGAGATATCACCAGAAGTGCCTACCTCTCACTGATCTGCAGAATCCCCCTTTGCATCAACTGGCAATTTAATTATAAAATAAACTCGATTCTGCTTCGATTTATCAGCAACGCCAAGCTGTCTTGTAGGGCCTGTTAGAGATTGGACCGTTTGATATGACCATTGTTTACTTTTTTCTGGATCAACAGCTTACGATAAGGCTGAGGTGATGTATTACTATTGGCAAACAGGGGCCCCGTTATCTGTGGAGAAAACGGCTTCTCTTCAACTCAGAGTAAGGATTTAAATCAGCCTGAGATGCAGTTTATTGCCAGTGGTCCGCTAAGTTTGGGGGAGGGGGAACTTCCTGACCCCACCATTCCTCTCCAACAACAACCACGCTGACTCACACCCTATAGAGACACCAAATTACAGCCAAACCTACCTTATTTATATGTGTAATTATCGTACTGGCACTATTTTGAAAGTTGATGCCTTTTTAAAGAAATACAGTTGTTTTTGTGGCTTTGGGAAAATGCTGTGTTTCAGACCTATTCTTTGGGGAGATCACATCAGTATGTAGGACAACATTTCCATAAATATTCAACGGAAATCTGTGTTTTAGGGCGCAGATTTCAGAAATCGAATGAATGCCAT
Organism: Mormyrops attenuatus; assembly: GCA_026777985.1. Lineage (NCBI taxonomy): Eukaryota > Metazoa > Chordata > Actinopteri > Osteoglossiformes > Mormyridae > Mormyrops > Mormyrops attenuatus. The sequence goes on from JAODKC010000001.1 coordinate 6,186,996, forward strand.
ATTTCTCCCTTCTTCGGGGATGACGCTGAGGTTTGAAAATCTGCTGGGGTCGTCTCTGCTCAGCGCATAACCAAACATTCACTGGCAAAACAGGCCCAGAAGGCGAGGCTGTATTAACCGGCCCTCTATCAGTCCAAACTCATCCTGAAGTTGTCCCGTTTTCGCCCTTTAGAAGTGATGGGTCTGCCCTCGCACTTCATGTCCATCACAAACTCCGCAGACTTCGATTTACGCCCGCAGATCCGCCGGGTGAGCTACAGCTCACCTGGAAACGAAGCCCACCCCCAGGGCAGGGGCTGGGATCGCCCAGCCCCCACTTAGTACCTACGTGATGGGAGGGCGATGTTGCCTTCAAGGCCTGCGCCTCATCATAAAGTAAACAAGCCACACTTCTCAGTGGCCGTTTCACGTTTATAAGGGGCTGACAGATGACAGCACAGCGATGTGGCAAAAGCAGAAACAAGCACACACTCAAATGCCCAGCAGAAGGGCTTCAGAGTCAAGATCCAAGAGTATTGGGTGCATTCCAAAAAACCTCTTAATTAAGCTTAATTAAGCTGTTAGAGAATTTCCAATTTGGATCATAGGGATGTATTGAAGCACATCCCATCCAGGCTGTGCCCCAGCCTTGTGCCATAATCTCCCTGGGACTCCGACCAGCATAATCGCTTTGGAGATGGATGGAAGGATCTATTGAAACGTTGAAATGAAACACAAATTTTGTGGCAATGTGCAAATGAAATTTGTTCCTCCGTCAAAACTATTGGGGGGGGGGGGGGTTGGAATTCACCCAGGTTCATTCAGTCGACATTTAAGGTGCTCTTAGGGATTACAGGCAGCTTGAAAAAAAATCTCAGAAAAGGAGGTCTTAAAATACTTCAGAAACGCTTTTCTGCATTTGACGCATTTTGTGCGACTCAAAAAAGGAAACACAGAGATACTCAAAAAGGAAAAAATCCTTTCTGCTCCTATCTGTTTATTTTATACTGCGAGTAACTCCACAGTTTATTCGATACCGAAAGAATTTGATAAGCTGGGAAAAAAGGTCCACATTTACCGGTGAGATCATATTGTATGATATATGACTGTATAATACACCTAGTGGGCAATAATCTTTTGTTGTTTGAACCCTCGAGTTAATTTGGGGCTTTTCAAAGCCTTTTGTTGCACCGACTTAATCATTTGCAAATCATTTGTATTCTCGCAGTTTTACACGGAAGAAAGCCTTTCTGTGCTACATTGTGCACGCTGACACCGCGATGTCAGGATGCCCATTAAATGGCCGGAGAGGGACAGCATTCCCATGCCGATCGCCGTCGCCTTCAGCCCGAAGATATTCCGTTCCCACCGCTCTCCGGCAAAAACTCACGCTGTATTCACACAACGCTCAAATGCTCTTTCTTCCCCTACTAAATCAAGACTTCCTTTTTCACAAGTGTCCCTGTTTTCTGTCCGTCACTCACGTATTTCTGCGAAATCACAGCGGTGGCGACGTGAATACCCGTCCGCGAGAGTCTGCACTCAGTGAAACACACGGCCGATTGTCAGGCAAAAGTCTTGTCAGGTTTTGATTTTTTTTTATCAGAAATCCAATAAAATTTGTATTGCACATTATATATCAAGCTGTAAGGCAATAATTCTGAAAGAAAGAATAACTGAAATACAGTCTCTTTGCATAGCCTAATAGATCTGACATGCATTCCACCTGATACTTTATTAGTTAACATTTATATTATTAATTTAAATGATGTTACTGAACCAGAACCGTCATTAAAGTGAGAAATTGCTATATGCACCACATCATGGCCAAAGCGGATGATTAAATTCATCTTGACAGCTGAGCCCCCGGGTGGGGGGGGGGGGGGGGGGGGGGGGGGGGGGGGGGGGGGGGGGGGGGGGGCGCGGGCGGGGGGGGC
>JAODKC010000001.1:6196148-6206285 GCA_026777985.1 Mormyrops attenuatus
CCCCCCCCCCCCCCCCCCCCCCCCCCCCCCCCCCCCCCCCCCCCCCCCCCCCGCCCCCCCCCCCCCCCAGTCTGGACTTGAGAGCCAACGATTCAACACGTACCCCAATAAGAAAAGTAAATTTAATTCCAAGACTGTCCTGCCAGCACACTTGACATACTGTAAAGGAGATGCAGGAGGGCAAATTCTTGCCGCGAAGGGGGGGGCTCGCAATGTTCATACACCAGCGAGACCACGCCAGGGCTGGCTGGGCAGAGCGGGCAAGGCAGCCCTGATACGGGCTACACCCCAATCCCCCACCTACCCCCGCGATGACGCATCACAGAGATAGCACCTGAGATTGCGAGTGAAAGCGTAGCGGTCGGGCTGATTTGCCTGGCGCACAGCGCCTCGATCCAGCTGCCCTTGAATCGTCGAAAGAGTCTCCGAGGCGCACAGGCGTTATGCAACGCTGGCAGGGCCCCCGAAAGGGTTAAGGGCGTCCGCCTCTCTTGTGCTCTTTCTCTCCTCCGAAATGCAGAATGTACAGTTTCACACTGTTTGCCTGTCGACGCGGCTGTAGGTTTTACTAAAGCAACACGGCTCACGGACCTTCCTCAAAGGCAGCTGAGCGGCGCCTACCCAGGGACCCCAGACGGAAGGCTTTTGGTCCTCAGTCTAACTCAGTTGTCTCTGCACTGGCCACCTCGCTAATCACGTTTTAATGTTTTAACAGATTAACATAAAACACATGGGAAAACACGAACAGCAGTAAAAACAATGATGATAATGATAATAATGCCGATAATATAATGACGCTGATAATAGTACCTAGAGTAACAATAATTTTAAAAACAATATTTTTACAAATTCCAAAATTCCATATAATAAGTTTAAACTTTTTATATTCGTTTTGCTAACCACCTTTTGAAAACTGATTTAAAATAAGTATACGCACTGGCAATCAGATCACTACTGTTTCTCATCTATTATCCGCAACGTTTATTAAAACATGTCCAATCCACAGTAGACGTTTTAGGATTACGCAGAATAACAATTATATCAGTGTTCATTTAATTATTTAAAACGTGGAAGGGCTGGTGGGCAATTCAGTGAACGGCTGCCAACAATTATACGGCAACAGACAGAGCTGCTACAAGTAAATCATTCAGAAAACTGCGCACGTTACAGCCTCAAGTGAACAAAAGATTTATAGAAACAATATGCCGCTAATAGGACATAATATATGAGGACAGGGGTTGACATTAGACAATAGAGAAACACAAAGCTGGCACATAAAAATACACACGTTAAGCCAGCCAGACCTTAGCAGCCTGCGTCTTAATAAACGATCCTTAATAAATGAATGCTTTGACAGCAGCACCCACCCCAGCACCTCTGCGCCAGGCGCTAATTTCACCCTCTCGCAGGATCTACCGCGTTTCATACCTTTTCGGCGGGCAGCTTCTCTTACTTACCATTGACTGCCTCGGAAAAGGTGCGCCCGGCTTTCGGCTGCTGTTATCTCCTTTCGTCCCCTATGCTAGAATCCAGCACGCCGATTCAAAGACGGGGGATTTCTCGGGTCCTCGTCAATCCCAATTCCACGGCCGCCTCGACCACTCGTGCCTTTTGTAAACTACTCCTTGTCACTACCGCACCTGTCCCTTTCCCGAACAGATCCTCGTATGCCGGCGTGACATCCTTAAGACAACTGTCTCTGGGGTTGTATGTCCTCAGCCCTCTCTCCCCCCCGCCGGTGCGCACAGCACCACCTGTCCCCGGTGGAAAACGCACCACAATGCGCCTCTATGCCGCTTCCCGACACATGGCATTCCCGGGTTGCGCCGTAGCGATATTCCTTCCCACAGCCGTGCAGGATTCCGAAGTGCTTAAAAAGAAGTAGTGACAGCGGTTAAAGTGAAACGAGTCACAAGCGACAGCAATCCTAACAGCACCCCAGCGGAGCCCGACCAGCTGCACCGTATGGAAAAAAAAAATCGCATCTGTTTCTTTTGAATGTATTCCGTGGTAACAGTTGTAATATCGATCATTTACCCCCACAATAGTTATTTTGTGCTTTCGGTGGGTGCATACGACTGCTGCTCTTTCCAGGAGGGTGTCACTGCTGCGTCTTAACACTTCTCCTCTCATTGAAAGAAAGCGCTGTTCATTTGTTCTGCATGCGCTCCTTCACCAGTTTATCGCCCAGCTTTGGAAATCAGATAGGGGGGGCAACTCCCATTCATTCCAGGGGCAAATTATATTTATTTTTTTCCCTGCCATGCGTTCACTGGTTCCTTTGTCAAATTAGGAGGATCAGAACCTCGGTGTTTTTCGTTAGCGGTGAAATACAGCATCTCCGATACTGCTCGCCGTGTCACCCACCGAGACTCCGAAAACCGAGTCAATGGCAAATCCTGAGGCAGAGTTGTACAGCGACTGGAACGGAATTAATGCATACTAATTACTCTCTTAATGCACTCAAACTTGAATTTCTCCAGTAGGGTGAGAGACCCATTCATTTATTATTCGCTAATTGTTATAAAAGGTGCGCTTTTGAAACCGGAATTACGAAAAATTAACAGGGGGATCAATCATGTGTCCCGATTTTAATTATTATTTATAACCATCGAATTACGCAATAGTAATGGCGCAAATATGATGATAAAGAGAGAGGCGTGGCAGTTTCTGGCATACTGTATTTATCCTTTTCGGTAGAATCAATTTATTTCTCAGTTATCTATGCAGAACGCTACTCGTTTTTTTAAAATATAACATGAGTTAAAAGGTGAGGAAACAGAAAAGAGCGTAGCGAAACATAGATATTCATGTGCTATAGAAACAGAATCTTTCAAAAGAGAAACACGGACCTCAAAAAGGCTCTTTCCCAGCATGGGGGAGGAGATTTCAACGGTATGTCCAATTAACACACCGCGACAGAGCATTAATTTGCCATACAGCTATTAATCGGTGTCAATGACCTACGTATTTGACCGAATAATATATTTTTTTTCCAGCGGTGTATGCAATGTGTAACAAATGCGCTGATATTCTAAGATCATTTCTTCTGTTATGCATAAAAACGTGAACAAATTTCAAAGGTTAAAAGGAAAGTGAAATACTAAATATCAGGATGGGAGGACCACACACTGGAAGGGGGTATCTGTGTCAACAAACTTAATCTGAAACTTGTTCTGCACGATAGGCCTTTTGGGTGCTCCAGAAGTTTCCAGAAGGTGGCTTCCATCTTCTGTGGTGGCTTTGTGACCTAAAAGCTGTGTATAATACCATGCCCCCCACCATAGCGGGGTGGCGATCTTGATCTTAAGGATCCAGGCGCCTGTTCCCGAACCAAAGGACGCTGTTCAGCCAGGTGTGAGAAAACACCATTAGTGCAGCTGTACAGGCCCATCCCTCACAAAGCGGCATGCAGTGGCCTGAATGGTGATGAATCTTCTCTTCCCATCATGGCCGGCAAGAGCCCTGGACAGAGACCCAGTCCTCTGGGAACACCAAGTAGCAGGGGACCGGCAAGGTCACCTACTATATCGGTGTTATCCCATCACTTGGGGGGGCACTTAAAGAGGCAGTTTCACCTTGGTGGAGGTTTCTGTTCTCACAGGGCTCAGGAACCAATTGAAGCACAAACAGATGGGACATTTGGTAGCAATTAATCTTGAGCTAGAAGAGAGAGACACGCGTCTAAAGAATGTTACTGATACACTAACTTTTTATGGAGTGCAAAATCATATTTCTGTGTCAAAAATGGTAACTAAAAACACTAAACTATCGTGTTCTGGAATTGAGTATGAACGAGGAATAGTAAGCACAGCTACGTCACATCACGCAAGAGCCTCATTCCAAAAAAGAATTGAATGTTGCCTGGTGGCTCAGCGGGTGATTTGATCTCATCTCATCTATCACGGCCCGTACGTGCCCCCCCCCCCCCCCCCCCGCCGGCCGGGGGGCGCCCGCGCCCCACTCCACCCACGGGTGAACGGCCCCCCACCGGAGGGGGGGAGGGAGTGTGATATGCGTCACACCTCTGCTGCAGCGGATCCTCTGCTCTGTGCAAAATATCGTCTCCTGCAATGTAAGTTCGGATTCTTGACCAGATGCGATGTTAAGAAAGTGACTAAAGGCACCTTTCAAATCAAATCAATTTAAAGCATTTTCTAATCAGTCCATAACAGTACAGCAAACAGCATTTGATAAACTCATTTGAAAGATGTCTTCAATTAAAAAGAGACACCTTATATATGATAACGTTCTATAAAAAAATTGAGATTAACTGCACCAAGAATCCTTATGGAAAACCACAGTTTCACAATCCACTCTCCATTACTCTCTATAAGATCCTAAAACCCCGCTCCCGCATCAGGCATTGGACAGACGGCACGCTGGGGTCCTTCGGCAACACGTGCCCTGCAGCCGCTGCATTCCACATGTGGTTTACTTGCCGCGCCAGAGGCAGGCGGACGGGTCCTCAGACGGGTCTCGATGTCACAGCTGAGACAGGCAGAGGTGCCCCTGGGCAGGTAGCAGGTGGCATTTGGCGGCTCAATTTCTGACCTTTGACCTGGGGGCCCGTGGAGTGATTAGCGGTTACTCTGCTCCAGAGGCGCGTGAACGACACCGAGCTGAAAGGATAAGACGCGACATTAATCTCAAAGACACATCGCTCAGGGGAGGCCCATCCATCCATCTCCCATAATCACTTATCTGGTAGAGACTCCTGGAGAGTCTTAAACTGGTCTCAGGAAACAGGGCAAAAGGGATGTTAGTCCATCGCAGGAAGAAAACCCGAATCAATCCAAATTACACTTCCTTCAATTCCAAAGGTAACAAAACAATACATTTTCATTACTGAGGCAAAACATTTTTTACTAGCTGACATCGTTTTCACTCTGCTGCTCCTCTGGCGTTAAAAACGCAGCTCATATTTTTAACACTTTGCTTACTCTTTGTAGCTTAGCATACATTTGTTTTTAGCAATTAGCAAAAGCTATTCTGATGACTTCCTGTTACAGACCCCTCTGTGCTCAGCCTCCATTCCTCCATCTCTCCTTCCCCTTCCCTCCCCAGGCTTCTCCTTTTGGGCTGATTGCAGAGAATTTTAAAATCAGCCCCCCCCCCTTCCCTACCAGAGCCCCACTATGATCAAAATGTGATCCGCTAGCCAAGTCCAAGTCTAAATGCTTCAGATGGTGAACATCCCCCACCCCACCTCCCAAAAAAACACTTCCCAGACCATCCATTATCAGGGGCAAGTTATTCCAGTTCATCTAATGAGCGCTTCCTGAAAGCAGTCTGGTGGATAAGGGCGGCAGCCAGAAATCCAAAGCATCCAGATGGATCACAAACACCAGGGGAGGGGGGCTTCAGTAAAATGTCAAAATACCAAGGCTGCGATTTCAATGGGACGTAAATTAACCGATTCTCACGTGAAACATGCGCTCCTCTGGGATTTGTACAGCGACACAGAGGAAGATGGCGAGTCTCTTCCCATTACAGCCATTGCATTGTCTCCCACTAAACTGAACCCTTTCCCACAAAATGGACCCGGGCCAAGATTGGGTGCATTTTTTAATCCCAAAGAGTGCAAGTGAACAGCATTATCAAGTGAAACTGATCAGTTTGCTTATTTCCGCACCTTATTCCTGCACCTATATTTCCGCGATGATAATTTGGGGCCGTTTCAAGAAAAGCCGTCTTTGCGGTGGCACAATTAAAAATGGGCCTTACAATCCACTGTTCCCCACAGACCTCATTAAATGAGATGCTTTTTCGGTTACCGGCAGCCTTTATCTGCTTCGCGATTGTTTAGTTTGTCCTCCGGCGCTGACTGTAAGAATCGTTCTGTCAATCAGACGGTACTGTTGACAACACAAAAACTCTGCAGAAATCAGCAAGGTTTGGAAATACGAAAAAATCAAGCGATCAACTGTGCCACATTGCAAGCAATGCCTAATCAGGATTTTATTTCGATGGTTCAAGTTTTCCAATAGGCTAATTTCACACGATGAAGTTGCCATGGTGTTTTATTAATATGAAGCAACTTGCAAATTGCAAACACTCTACCTTGTAAATTAGAGTTCCATAACATGACACAAGTGTTTACTTAATGTTAGAGTATTGAAGGGCAAGGGCATAGACACGAATGGCCCAGCACATGACAGTCTCACGGGTGAGAGGAGTGCATGTGGGCCAGTTCAGATCGTCATTATCTCCCCTGTCGACTCTAACGATGTGTGTGCTCAGCCTCCTCTAGATTTGAGTGCCGGAGGACTCCTGTATCCTCTCGAAAACTGCACTGGCCTTTCTGGAGGAGTGTTGAAATTGGTTTCAGTTCTCTCTTACTGTTAAGGGGTCCCTCTCAACTTAGGTCGCCATGCTTATAAAAAACGATATTACCTGCAATGTGCCACAGGGATCTATTTTGGTTTTTTTCATTATATGTGTCTTCAGCTGGTAATGTGTGGGCACAGTGTTGATTTTCACAGCTACGCTGACAATACACAGTTGGGTGTATCTCTCGGACCAGACAGTGATTATAATGTCAATGCATTGCTGGTCTGTCGGACGGATACAATATTCAGGATGCTTAGGAATGTTATTAAGAAACGTAATGCATAAAGGTCTTCATTATCATCCCAAAAGCACACTGAGAGTCTTTCACAAAAGCTAGGATTAATATATAAGAAAAACAGGAAAACACCAAGGAATCGAGGAACGGTGCTTCACACCAAACTAAATTTGCAAGCATATACATCTTATGTAATAAAAACAGCCTCTTCTCACTTATGGAAAAGAGCAGAACAGACGATTTAACTGGCCCCCGGTGCAGAGGAGGGAATCGCTGCAATCAGAACTGGGCTCTTTTCACAGGGGAAAAAAAAGACAAACGATATCTTGATGGAAATAGAGCAGCATGAATACTAACAAAAACAGAAGAAAATCATCAGTAAATACAGCAGCAGACATTTGAGCAGATTAAGGTGCTTAGGGTTGTTTTTAAAAGCCAAAATTGTGGAGCAGCTGTCTACATTATGGGCTGTTCCTCCTAACACACTCAGAGACGTTGTGGTTGAGGATCCCATCCTGCCTCCTCCAGATATTCAGAGCCTGAGCTCAGTCGACAGGAGCTTGATGTGCAACAAATCAACACCACATATCACTGAAACCGGCTGTCAGGATATTTTTAAAACATCACTTTTCTCGGACAAAGTATTTTGAACTGTATTCTGTATAACAACAATAATGACTTTCCAAATAACTTTGCAAGTTTATCCCTGCATGAAAATTTAAAGACACGGAAAGGGCGTAAGCTGATAACGACACCGAACATACACAGACGGAAGGTCAAAGGTTTGCTGGAGAATGACTTTTCGTACAGAATTTGTAATAAATGTCTGCGTGAGCGTGGGAGAACGTGGGCACATTTTGCACTGCTAACCCAAAAGCTTAGCTACTTTATTACCCGAATCGGGTCCGATGATGGCTGCATTTCCTTTATGAGTCACACAACGCGGCAGTAAATCTGGGCTTAACATTTAAAGGTCCAGTTACCGTCCCAGCATCAGCTTGCATTAAATCATTCAAGGGCCCACATGACCTCTGTTCCACCCCCCTCCAAAATATCCCATCAACCCCCTGAACGTGTGAAACATGAAGAATCGTCAGCTCCAACTCGTGGCATTGCACTGACATTAATAGGTCCATAAACACTTTAAGGAACCATTCCAGTATATGTCAGTGGATGCAGTAGCTGAGGCCTTATGGGTAGGTTCCCCCACTTCAGATATTTTAACCCCGAGATCCACAAAGACAAATGTGGGGAAACAGGCGAGCGGAGTTAGGCAACGCATCAGATGCCAATGAATGTCATGGAATGTCGACTGACGTCACTTCTGACAGCTGGGCGTTTTTCCTTGTGGATTTTCATTTCTAGGATTTAACTATTCACTGACTGTGACGGATTTGAAACAAGCGATAGACCAGGGGTGAAAATAAGTTGAAAATAAAACGAGAATGCTTGTGCAGTTTGCATTTTGAATACACAGTTCCACATTAAACTGTATTATAACTAAAAACCATATAGAGGTATTCAAATGTGTGTAAACATCCAGGAGTTGTAGACAGATGTCACGTTTACTAGATCTCTTTTAGCCAGTACCAAAACCATTACCGAGGCTTATTATTCCATTTACATTTTAGCTATTTAGCAGACACTTTTATCCAAAGTGACATACATTCAGGAAAGCAAGGTCAGCCAATCCTGGAGCAGTTGGGGGGTAAGGGCCTCGCTCAGGGGCCCAATGGTGACATCACACTGCCAACCGTCGGATTTGGCCCAGCGACCTTCCAACGCACTGAGCCGCAAACCGCCTGCATGGAAGGCACTGATATCTTGTTTTTACTCAGAGAGGCTTATTATTAGCGTTTCCATTAGGAAATCAATAGAGGGTTGTACCCTGAACATGAACATGGAGGCTGAGCTGGAAGATAACTTAAAGGCCTGGGACAGGCAGCTGAACCTGAACCCTTCACATTAAAAGTCCTAGACGGGTCTCTTGCAGTTCCAGAAATGAGCTTCTATGAAAAAATAGTTTTTTTTTCTTAGGTTTTCCTCAGTTCAACAAGGATAGTTGGGTAAAACCTCCAGATAAGCAAGTAAATTCTCAATTCAAGATGTCCTGAGATACTGGGGGGGGACGTGTGAAACTTCGAGTTTTTTTTTTGACATTCAGCCAAGCCTCTTGTGAGATTTCTCATGAGGAAAATGGTGAGTCTTAGTGCTAAGTCTCATCTTAATGGTGGACTAAACGGCTTGTTTTTGTGTTTTTTTTTTTAATGGAGGAGAAATAGAACAGAAGACCTTTAGCGCAGACGAGTGGAGCCCGGGGAGGGCAAGCCCGTCCACTTTTGAGGACTTGTGCATTTCAAGCGGCCTCCACAGAAGAGTGAGAGGAGTCCATCGTGGTTCCCATAAGCGCCGGACAATCCCCGTGTGAGGCTGCTCATTCAGCTGTGCTGGGGGGGCTTAACGCTGCCATTGAGGGCCTGTCACCCGAGCCCGCCGTGCCGGCCCGGGGAGGCTCCCGACCCCCTCACACACTGCCCGCCTGTGTTTGTTGGGTCTGAAGTTTCCGTGGGCCGGACTGGTAGAAGTCCAGCGAAGCCCAATCCAAGCCCAAGGTATTCTTCGGCCATGGTAGAGGGCCGGCTCCCTCCCAGCCCCCCAAGACTGGCTTCCCTGGTGATCTTACAGGGAACAAGAATGCACCTTGTTTGTGAGTGCTTGGCTCTCGTGGAGGGTTAGTGGAGAGGTTTTGGGGTTCAGTGGGAGGAGGGGTTAGCCGAAGTGGTTCGGCGTGTGGGGGGGATAGAGAGACGGGGAACAGCCGCTCCATAGTCTCATAAAAGACACCCCTCCCCCGCCAGCAAAGAAACACGAGCAGATCACTAACTCATCATCACTAACAAACTGCCTGCGGTCAACGAAGAGAATAACTGCTCGTTTAGAGGCCCTGTTACGTCATAAAATCACATGATCACATGACCTCGGCTCCACCGAAACTCACAGTTTCAGGAATTTAGACTAATCCCAAGTAACTAAAAGCATATGAGCTGCACAGAGATGAATCGAAAACTTTGTACAGTGGTGAGTAACTTAATACAAAAATGCTCTGGGCATCAATCTGTGATTGTTGAGAGCCAGGCTAAAATCTGCTTGCGCATTGTTCTCCGTCGTAATGATTTGACTGAGGGTGAAGCATTCGATCATAGCAACACTGCCGATACGATATTGGGGTCATACTTGAGAACTTAGATCACGCCTCATCAAAACTGAAACCAAGCTCCACTCACATGGCCAAATTATGTTCAGACATATGTAACAGTTGATACTGTCAGATGACAGTTCCAGAATCTTCTGCTTCATTATTTTCTGTTCTTATCATACTAACCTTAGCAATGGATGTGAGCGATGCCTCCCAGAGAGCGGCCGATGTTTTGAACGCTAAGATCATGGAGAAGCTTTAACTAATCACAATTACAGATGTGGCGCTGCCTTCGTCCAACTGCCTGACCGCAGCATAGAGGTCCTGTAAGAGCACAGGGATGGAGAGAAAGTCTCGGTGAGGATGAAGGAAC
>JAODKC010000001.1:6209183-6220800 GCA_026777985.1 Mormyrops attenuatus
GGACGGGTCACCCGCCAGCCCTGCCCCTGGGGGGAGGGGTTACATGGTAGACACGCCTATGGGGGGAGGGGTTACATGGTAAACATGCCCATTGGTGGAGGGGTTACATGGTAGACATGCCCATTTGGGATGGGTCTACATGGTAGACATGCCTATTGGGGGACGGGTTACATGGTAGACATGCCCATTGGGGGAGGGGTTACATGGTAGACATGCCCATTGTGGGAGGGGTCTACATGGTAGACATGCCCATTGGGGATGGGCCTACATGGTAGACATGCCCATTGGGGATGGGCCTACATGTACACATGCTCATTGAGGGAGTGGCTACATGGTAGACGTGCCCATTGGGAGAGGGGCTACATGGTAGACATGCCCATTGGGGGAGGGGTTACATGGTAGACATGCCCATTGGGGATGGGTGTACATGGTGGACATGCCCATTGGGGGAGGGGTTGCATGGTAGACATGCCCATTGGGGATGGGCTTAAATGGTAGACATGCCCATTGGGGGAGGGGTTACATTACAGACTGGTCCAGCCCTCTCAGTATGTTGTCTCACGGCTGTCTTCTGTCTCATATAAACATCTAAGGTAGACCCATCCCACATCACAGCAATGAGCTAATCATTCCAGACACTTCCCAAGTAGACCTGCATCATTTCTTCCACAGCATGTAGGGATTACTTCACGGATATACGGTTGGGCAGAGATCTGACATACATTTCTGACCACCTTTATTACCTTTCCTGTTTATAGGGATGATGGGCACAACTTATGTTATTTTCCAGCTCGTCAGAAACTCAGACACATGTCCTTAGCCCACGGCAATGGGCAGGCTGTTCAGGCAGGCAGTCAGGCACCTCAAGCCCCGGGGAAGCTGGACTGACCAGATGCCCTCTCCGTGGGGGAAGGTGCCGATAAAATGAGGCACAGCCAGCCCAGCTGACTGGCTCTCCGAGGTCTGGGATCCCCAGGGGGCTGCTACTGAGGTGGACGATATTAATTCATTCTGGAAAGAAGCATCAGCTAGGTGATTAAAACGTAATTTTGTAAATGAGCGACTTGCCATCAGTTTAAACGGCATAATATTCCACATAATCCCAACCCACAAGTCCAGCAGGGGGCGGGACTCAGCGATAAACATCACTCACATATGGAAAGGAACTCAAGAATGGGCACCGCCCACCTAGAGGCTGGGACTCAGGGATTGGCACAGAGCACTCTGGGGACATGCCTCCATGACAGGCACCACCCACTTGGGGCGGGGTTCATGGATGGATACACACACATATGGGCGCCCAAATGAGGGTGGGACTCGAGGATAGGTACTACTAAAAAAATCTTGGATTAATAAAAACAAATGACAAAAAACTTTATCATTTATATAACAGTTATATGCTGATTTGTATTTTCTTCTGTTACAGTACAGCAAACTTCAGATGAAGCATTATGTTTATAGAATTGCAGCACCTATCTAAAGTTTGGCCATCATTCATTCTGTTGTATTACATACTAACCAAATAGCCTAGAAGATAAATTCCCAGATACAATGAGGCTTACACAACTCATATGGAGGAACGAAAGCAAGCGAATATGTCAGCAACTCCTGCCTCAAACAATTTCAAGGAAAAATTTCGGCATTTCCACCATCAGCATAGTTTACACATTTCAACGGTCTAATTCTATATTCCCACACAAAAACATGACAGTTATGCAACCATTCGCCACCATTGGAAAAAAAGAAAATTAAAGCACGTCAGATTCCATTGTTTTGTTCACACAACGTTTGTATGCATAATGTTCATTTTTATGCACTTTACATATTGGTCCCTGGATAACAATAGCACGATTAAACACGATTTAAGATCAATGTCATATTTATCAGATGTATTTGGGCATCAGCCTTCCAGGCTCAGCCATTATGCCACTTCCTCTCCTCCCTGTTATCGCTTCTTTTTACTTTCGCGAAACTGCAAGTTCAAACAGGCTTGAATTCAGCTCGTGAGCCTTGGAGGGAGACAGCGATTCGCGTCACGTATGCGGAGCCGCATAATTCAGGGACTGATGCAAGAATGACGCCCCTGAAACGGCATTATCTAATAGCATTAGTCTTTTCTGGCCCAGCGTTTTTCTGCGTACGGAATAAAATGTACATGGTTAGCCGAGGGTCGGCACACAGCGTAAGGTGATAACTGGGCTGCCGTCTGATTACTTGTATTAATTTATTTAGCAAAGAAAGGAGGACTTATAACGTACGTGGAAACCAGTTCCAGCACATTCTTTTCCCAGATAAGACCCTAGGTTCTTTGCGTGTAATTGAAATGCAAGAGACAGATTTTAAAATGCCGAAATGAGGTTTCACTGGCTTCAGGTTGTGAAACATTTATTTCTCTGTAATAAATTTAATCAAAACAACAAGTGCATTTGAAATACGCATGGTACGATTGACGCCATCGGAATAAAAACTGCAGTGATTAAAACCAAACTAGATTTATAAGCTATATTTACGCGGGTGTGTCTGATCCGTCATTTGAAAGTAAATATTTGTATAGTCTTGAGTTCGCGCTCTTTCTGCGGGTTAACAGGTGCTGGCGTGCTGCATGTCTGAGGTGCTGAATCGATGATCAAACAGGTATCGCTTGTAAACAAAAGCAATCTCCCCGCCCCCCTTATAGTGGCCAAATTCGGTTTTCACCCCCCTCTCCTACACACACATACTCCCGCAGTCCACATGACAGAGTAGCAATACAGGAAGACATTGATTCAAACCCCAAAAACCCAACTGTGTCGCTTGTGGAGGCTCATATTATTTTATTGATGCTGTGTATTGTCACATCTCCTGCTTGTATCTAGTGCAATTGTTAATCAATAATTCAGAAGAGTGCAGTTAATATTTCATGAGAGGGGCTGTTGTGGTCAGTTGCAAATGAATTGACTGTGCTATGTGACTGACCAGAACAGAGCACAGTGCACTGCAAATCGCTGCTTGCTGCAAAATCGGCAGTTTCTTCATTGCAGATCTTCAGACGGTGATGGAACAATGTCATTCCTCAGGCGTCAAAAGGCTTCAAAAGCCTTTCCTCATCACTCGAATAAAACTGCATTGTCTAATGCCCTGAAGTGGTCAGAAGGACAAAGAAGGTGATTATATTAATCTCCACCAGAGAAGACCTAGCAGTGACACTTAAATTAGACTTTTCACACTTCAGTTCACATAAATGTGAGGTGCTGGAATTACCTCCATTAAATAAATCATTTTTTAAACAGTTCCCCTACCTTAAAATAAAGCAAATTGTTTTTGTTATCTCCTGTACCTTTCAAAATTTAATGTATTTTCTGCGACTAGGTGAGGACTAAGTAAGGAATAGTGAATTCAAATACAATTTAACTAGGCCAAAGATTGTAATATAAGAATTTGAACGAAGACCCATGAGTAGTGCAGAAGTTGGATTGAAGAATAGTAATGGTGACCACTTAGCAACATGAATCACAGTGAAAGGTTCAGGTCTGTCATTCAATATAAATGAAAACATCAGTCAGTCTAGGGTTTTTCAAAAGGAAAAAAAAAATTACACAAGTATTGGTGGAAACCCAAGAGCTCGCCTACATAACAGTTATAGCACGATCTTCAAATAAAAGGGCTTGGCAAAGTCTGC
Organism: Mormyrops attenuatus; assembly: GCA_026777985.1. Lineage (NCBI taxonomy): Eukaryota > Metazoa > Chordata > Actinopteri > Osteoglossiformes > Mormyridae > Mormyrops > Mormyrops attenuatus. Next base: position 6,212,842 of record JAODKC010000001.1, read on the forward strand.
ATTCCATTTCCCGTATGACGTTCATATCAAAAGAATCTCACCTCACCATTTTTATACATTTACACAAATGGTTATTTCACTAGAGCAGTTTTGGCTAAGCACCTCACTCTAGGGTCCAACAGGCGGACCCGGCATCATGCCTTATCGACACTCCTTAACAGCTTCTCCTTTCTGAAGCCTAGACAGCTGTGGAACCCGTGAGGAGAAAGTGGGAGTGTTGTACTATATAAATGGCGCTTTAGTCTAAAGCACATAACCCATCCAAGTATATAATGAAGTCTAGCTACTGTAAACTCATAAAGGATCAACTGCTGTTTCACTGCATTTTAAGAACAACATTTGCATACGATGTTTTTCCTTCTTGTGATGTATGAAAAGATAACAGGCAGGATCTCCCCCTATTGTTTCAGCTTCGTCTGTGTTCAGGGGCGCGTGGATGATGAACACCCATGTGTCAGATGCGAGCAGCCTCAAAGGCAGCCCCCGCCGTCCCAGTGCCGCATCATGGAATCAGCACGTCTTGAGTGCTCTGTCGAGGTGCTGGGGTGGGGTGGGGTGGGGAGTTGGGGAGTGTTGCACTGATTCCGGTTGCTGAGTTCATCATAAGTCAGAGAGGGCCTCTGCTTCAGCCAGATGCCAAAAAGCGGGATTCTCTGGAATATTCCACTGTATCCTTGAACCAGCTTCAACATGCAGTTCACTACAGTCGTACTGAAGCATGATCCACAGGCGATAAGGTGCCGCTCAACGTTTCAGTGACACTGAGCTGTGGTAGTGAAAAAGTTGCACAGCTCATTGATAAAAAATGACAAACACAGAGGAGTGCTTGCAGAATGGTGTGGGGCTTTGTAGCATCACCCTCGAGTGTTAGGGGTTCGAATCATGCCTCAGTGCCCCTGTGAGGCTATTCATGAGGGATTCCTCCCCCAGTTTAATTGAGGTTCGCTTAATTGGTGTCTCTAAATTGCCCGTCGATGGACTTGTGTGATGTGCTGAACATTTCCTGGGATAGGATCCAGGCTGTCCGCAGCCCTTACTGGATAAGTAGTCACGGATGGATAGATGGGTGGATGGATGGATGATTTTACACATATGACACAAAGCAAAACCAGTTCAGACAGTAAAGATACCAACACTGACTCAATTAATTTTTCGGTATTAATTAGTATCAAAGATTTTCCATTCATCTTAATCCTATACCTGCTTATCCTATGCAGGGTAATTTTTTTAAAACAGTAAGTTGATTTTTAAAATTAGTTTATATCTGAAGGATTTGCTTCAAATTGGAATCATAGAGCTCGAAAATGTGAGGGAACCGGAAATCATAAACTGGGAAGCAATAATCTCAGCAAAAATCCCAGCCGTTCCTACTTTCAGCCTTTACATTTTTAGGTTAGATCAAAACGGGGGGGTGGGTGCTGAGATTACAAAACAAATTGCTCCGTCTGTTCCCGGCTGGAGAGACTACACTCCCCCCTAGCTCACTCAGCAGCGGGGGGACAAAGGACGCATTATTCACCCATCAGCATTTCATGACTATGAAGCTGTTGAAGGCTCTCGGTACCCCGAGAACAGACTGCATGATTAACAAGATATGGGTACCAATTCCTGCTACCCACACGCAAAGCAACAACTACGCAACAGTACAACACGATACAGCGACACACGGACGACAACGCGGCAAAACACAGATCCAGTCCAGAGAAGAAATATGCTAACATATTTAAAATGTCTGCTATGAGGTTTTGGTCTTCAGTGCACAGGACGTGTGTCGTGCGTGATCTCCAAAATCGCCCGTGCAGGCATGTACGTCATTTGTCTTCATAACGACGTACTACTTGGCCAACAAAAGATTCTCTGCAGAACCAGGAAACCCAGCCTGAAGTCCGGCTGTTGCCACTCAAATGCTGCTCCCCTCACTGGAAGCTCGCCACAAAAGATTGTTAATAAGACAAGTGAAAGGTTTGATATAAATAGGCCCATATAGAAACCGAGTACCTTCTGTCTGGTAATATTTTATGCATACATGAAATTCACATAATTACAGTGCGAAGCGACCTGTTAAATGTCTGAAGATGTTTCAAGTCAGATTTCATCAAAATTTATTAGCGGCTTCGAAAACACGATCTAAAGTGAACTTTAAAGGAGCCTTATCTTCTTTGTTTTGAAATGTACTCTGTGTGTGATAAATTATCCCCTCTTCGGGAAATATACCATTTAGCTACAAAGGGAGATGGAGTGCTCTCCGAGCGAATGTATGGCATCACACTGAGAACAGAGTAACCTGCTGGGAGCAGAGAGGAGCAGAGTGTTTTTCCGGTTTTTTTCGATACATTTAGTGATATTGAATTTATCCGTGCGAAGTATAACATTATTTAAGTTGCGTTGGCATTAAAATGCCTTCTATTAAAAATTGAGGGCATTTAAATCTTAAGAATTTTTAAAAATTAGATACGTGTTTATGCAACATTATCAGTATTACTGGCTGTTCATCCCATATGTTTCTGAAAATAACCTAGTTTCATGGTTTTACAATCAAATTTGTAGTGAGTGAGGCTGTGGCTAGCCATGGACTGCGTGCATGACCGATTTGGTTTGCAAAACAAAACATTTCTGTTTACGCGGGAATACTGCTGCTTTAAAAATAATGTTAATTCATTTTCGGTTTACAAAAGTTAAAACGAAAGCCACAACCAAACGGAACTGTTGCGACTGACATCCCCTTAAAATGCCGCAATTTTACACCTGATACACTCTGCATGTAACTTCACAGCATGCATTTTAAAATCTGTTAGCCCGTTTAACAACACCCCTCGCTCATGTACAAAAGGTAAACTTGTAACATGTCCGTTTAAGTATCTTAAATGCATGTGCGAGATCTAGATTAATCACGCGGTTCATGCATAAGTTTGGAGGAGAAACGTCATTTCGAAGTGTCGGGGAAAAAGTTCAATGCACTTTTCTAACCTTGAGAAATTCTAATACAGCACACTTTAAAGCTGCAGACGGCGCCTTTACTTGAGAAGCGCCTTTTTGAGCTGCGCAAATGCTCGTCCCCGTTTTTATTGTTTAAAAGGGGAACGCAGAAGTTCCCCCAGCCAATGAGACAGCGTTCCGCGGGGAGATTGATTGCTGTTGCTAGGAGACGGGAGCATCCTTTGGCAAGCGGCGCTGCCCTATTGAGAACACGCCGCTTCCCCCCGCTACTCATCCCTCGCGCGGAGGTTTTTATGGAGAGCTACTACACCTCCGCCGCTTATAACTCCCAGAGTGTGCGACGCCACGCGAAGACTCGCAGGACCGAGCAAAGCGTACATTTCATAAACACTGGAAGCGGCTGGTGGACGGATCTCTGGAGCGGATTAAGGAAAAGGGGAAGGCAAGTCAATCGATTGTTTTCATTGATCAGTCAATTTAAATTACAGTGACAGCGGTAGTTTTACATTGGCAAGTGGTCGATGCGCGGGAAACAGGGGAAGAGTGCGAAATGTTTTATTTTTAAGAATGTATAATATACATTTTCATTAGTTATTTTTAAACTAATTGCAGACGCATGCAGAACTGAAAAATGTCATTTTGATATTTGGTTTTCTTTCATTTGAAAAGCAAGAACTAAGGTAATACAAGAGATGAGGGGATACAAGTTAATGTTGCTATGGACCGTCCTTTTCTTTGAGCTTGATCATTTTCGGAACTGTAATTTGGGAACACTTGCAAGTTATATAACAGGCGAGGCAGAAAGGGACAGTAATTAAATTGGAGGAATTTAAGCCGCTACAAAAGAAACTGTTTAAAATATAGACAGTAGTTAGGCCTAATGTAAGTTGGTTTATTGACAAGGCATAAACGTGCCCTTATCTCCTTTGCGGAAGCACCCGGTGCCTTACAGTGTTAACAATTAATCTCCTACGCTAAGCGCAACACCCAATTATTCACTTGTCATTCCTCTCATTTAAAGCGACGGCCCAGAGCTTGTTACTATAGCGGTGCATGAATGCGAGTTTCAACGCGTTATTAATCGCGTCTTGACAAAAGCAAAAGAACAATGGCTACACGTATATCGCCTTGTGAGAGGAGCAGGTTTCTACACCGCGTTAAAAATATTGCCAAGAGCTACCCGTTAACTGAGCTGCCGATCGCGTAAACATTTAGACACTAAAGTGTAATTCAGTTGAGGAGAGAATTGTCAAGGGGAGGAGCAGACGTGCTGAAAAACACGTTTGCTTTGAAATGTCTAGAAAAGGACCCAATTTCAATGCATCAGGCATCATGTCCATAACCAGTGCCTAGGCACTCTTGTCTGTTACACAAGGACATCTTAAAAGTATTATTTATATCAACAAGTACCTTTCATGGACTTGGAAATAGCGGACACATGCTGAACCCTCATTCATATATAATTTAAGGGCTATATTCCATGATTATCCACAGCATCAACGCTGTTTATACCAGGGAAAGACATTTACAGCTTGTTCTGGATCGACAGAATCTCAGATGCTGACTGGGAACTGGGAACCAAGTGTATGTAAGACCTAAAATCTGAGCACAAGCAACAGAAAAAGTGGTAAATCTCACGCAGTGGAGCAGTTTCCATTTGTTGGGAAATCACAGTACAAAATTCCCACCCTTCCTCCAACACAGCTCAGTCTGCAGTGGACACAGAGAACAATCAATGAAAAGCATGTAATATTCGCTGTAAGCAGCTGTACACACTGCTTGTTTATCAGAGGGTAATTATGGCTCTTTAAAAGGTTCTGCAAGTGTGATTAGATGTTAAGTGGAAATGTGACCCGTTATCCTGCTTCAGCAGATGCTAAAATTGTTATTTTGAACATGACAGATGCCTGTGACATTGCCACAGACACACATGCTGATCGCCTGTGCTCTGAAAACCGCCGTGCACCCCCAGAGCGTGTATTCGAACCGCGTTCACAGGGCGGAGCTGCAGACAGACACAGGGGAAACACGTTCTCACGTTCAAGGCTGCCCGTCTTCGATCTCCACCAAGTCCGCGCAAAACAACTTTGGCGAAAATGGGGTCTGATGCCGTAGAGAACACAGTGTTTCTCCGGATCTTGGCAATTCACCTGTGTCTGACTGGATAAGGCGTAGCAACAAAGCTTGACCCAATCTAATAAATAATGATGTATCTCGGAGCTGAGTGTCCATAACTGCTGACTTGTATCATCAGTATTCCTGTGAAAAACCATATTTAAGCCGTCTGAAGACAAATGATGCCTCACTGTACATACAGATATTGGTTCCGAGGAGTGCTTGTAGAATACAGCTGTATCACAGTAACAGAAAACTGCTCTATGGATTCCTGCCTAATTGTTGTTCATAACCCTCTGATCATTCATTTTATACTCTTTCCATGAGCATTGTTAGGTACAGCAGAGTTCCACACAGAGGTTACACGAAACTGATAAATTCATATTAGATGTTTACGGTGAGAGTGGATGCAGCTTGAACTAAGAATCATTAGCCTCATGTCCTTATTGGCCGGTCGACATGCGAGCTGCGGTTTCTCCTCAGGGCGGGCAGCTGTTACATGTCCTCCGCGAGACGTCCGATCCCCCCCCCCTCCCCCCACTATCTCCCTCCCCTGGTCCGAGCCAGGCCAAATCTCAAGCCGTTAAACCTCCGCTCTTCAAAAGGATTGAACTTTAATAAAAACAAGTTGAGTGTTTCTTACAGCCTGTGGGTGCGGATAGCCTTCGATCGCTGCAACTGGACCACAGATGCTTTGGAAGAACTTGATTGTTATTGAAGGACCAATGAATACAAATTTATGGAGAGCTTGAATTGGAAGCACAGGATGAACAAGCAGCATTTTGTATTCAGTTTTTTATGGCCTTTTTAATATGTCTCCATCACAAACATCTGGCAGCTTGTTATAATCGCCTTAAAAATAAGAAGCTTCCACACTTTGGTTAAAAGGTGGTCAGTGGCAGCGTCGATTCCAGCTACGCCCTGATTCTCACTTCCGCCATAGCCTCTGATGCCAAAGTGTGTTTCGCGCGATGGAATCACCCAGAATGATTAGTGCCAATCCAGCAGCTCAGTAGAGCAGTTATGAGCAGGCGCCTGCTGCATAGTCATTTCTTACGCCCGGGCGTCTCTAACTTTCTGGTCAAAAGTCCACATCAGATTTTTTTTTTTTCAAAGTCAGAGGTCTGGAACAATTTTCAGTGACAAAACTGCATTACGTGAACTGTAATGAATTAACAGTAACCTTTAATATAGACGTCAATATATAACAAAAAAAGGAAACATTTAACACCCACTAATTGTTTTAACTTTCTGACATTGGCTGGGAGATTTATAAAGGGTTGTGTGTGTGTGTGTGTGTGTGTGTGTGTGTGTGTGTGTGCATGTGTGAAGTTTGTTGGTTCTACATTGTATTTTTGTACTTCAAACCACGTTAAGCCATTTTACGTTAACCATTTATAAGGTGGGGGTTGGTGGCAGGATTGGCACAACAGCCACCAGAATAAACCTCACACTGGTCCATACAGAATAGTGTGGTGCTGAGGTATCACCTGCCACATGGCTGCACTCAGGTTCTCATCCCTGAGGGGGTTTGTCATGTGGTGGGTGTGGTAACGCACTGTAATCAGTGCACGCTCCTTACCTTACCTTACCTTTCTCATAAGGTGCATTGTCGGCTGGGTCCAGATTAAGTTGTAGTTCGATCTGTATGCAGGCCGCGGTCTGGACTTTGAGAACCCCGGCCTTATGGAGTACGGCATTCAGTCCACTTGTAATATATGGATACCTGCTCACATAAACCATGTTTTAAGATAAAGAGTTTAGGGCTTTTCAAGACTGGGGTTGTTGTGTGGTTCAGCAGGTTAGCCCTCTGATCAGAAGGTTGCCAGTTCAATTCCCGTGCTTGGCGGAGTAACCATATCATTGTTGGACCTTTAAGCAGGGTCCTTAGCTTCCCAAAAAAATCCTCCGGGGTGCTGGATGGACGGCTACTCTGCACTCAGACCCCAAGCTTTGCTCTAACCTCTATATGGGTGTGTATGTCTTCGAAAACACACCCCTGTGTACCTGTAGTGTACAAACAAAGTTTCATATCATTTTAAATGAAGCATCTCTGAGTGGCATGAGCAGGTAGGTGAATGGAGATGGGTTGGTAAATTGGCACCAAAAGTGAAGCTTCAGATCGGTGTGATTAATCACCACAGAGATATGCTGTTGAAGGCAACCAACTGCTCACTCTGAGCCATTCCTGACTCTAAATCAAGGGGTTCTTCACAAACCTTTACGCAATGATCATATAACGATTTTCACACTTCAGCACATTCTGTAAATGACAACACACACTACTCACATTCATATACACACAGCACAATACAAAGTACATACAAATACCAGTATTGTAACTTTACTGTATAATTGACTAAAGAGCTTGTTTTTAATCATACACAATGTACACAATCTATTATTTTTAATTTTTCCCCATCATCCAACACCCCAGCGAGTAACCTGAGTATGACAGAGATGTAACATCTCCCATTCCAGGCATGATCACAAACGCCAGAAAACTATTTTGGCTGCGGTTATGCATTGCCTGGCTTAATGAGTACTGAGGCCATGCACTCACATTCTGGAAGGTCGCGTCGGCTAGCTGTGAAGCCTGCATCTCAGAGCCACATTCGGTGGGATCACGCAGGAATACGTCCGACATACCACGACCCCCCCGAAAATACCTGTACGCTTTGCGTCATACCTGACCATGACATGTGACGGCAGCTGTCCGACACACCACGACCCCTTGAAAATACCTGTACGCTTTGCGTCATCTCTGACCATGCCATGTGACGGCAGCTGTCCGACACACCACGACCCCTCGAAAATACCTGTACGCTTTGCGTCATCTCTGACCATGACATGTGACGGCAGCTGTCCGACACACCACGACCCCTCGAAAATACCTGTACGCTTTGC
>JAODKC010000001.1:6220900-6233165 GCA_026777985.1 Mormyrops attenuatus
GCGTCATCTCTGACCATGACATGTGACGGCAGCTGTCCGACACACCACGACCCCTCGAAAATACCTGTACGCTTTGCGTCATCTCTGACCGTGCCATGTGACGGCACCTGTTCGACACACCACGACCCCTCGAAAATACCTGTACGCTTTGCGTCATCTCTGACCGTGCCATGTGACGGCAGCTGTCTGACACACCACGACCCCTCGAAAATACCTGTACGCTTTGCGTCATACCTGACCGTGCCATGTGACGGCAGCTGTCTGACGCACCACGACCCCTCGAAAATACCTGTACGCTTTGCGTCATACCTGACCATGCCATGTGACGGCAGCTGTCTGACACACCACGACCCCCCGAAAATACCTGTACGCTTTGCGTCATCTCTGACCATGCCATGTGACGGCAGCTGCTTCCCTTCACATCTTTTTTATCGTGTCTTATACGCACATTAACAAACGCACATTGATTTAGCTGAGGCACCACAATACGCTTCATGAAGCCTGATTCCACAAAACCCCAAACTTTTATTACCTTATAAGCACAGATCACAGAAGGTTTACAGAACGCAGGTGTCGCCCTCATTTGTTTTTAGTGTTATTGTCCCATAAGGTGGTGTCAGGGCAGTGTGATTTACGGTCCACGTTTTGACCTCACTTTGATCATAATTGGGAACGTGCCTCTATTTCCAGGAAGAAAATTATGGTTTTCATCAACTGCATCTGTGAGGGGAAAGCCCATCATAAACTCTATAATTGCAGATGTATTACTTGGTTCATTGGATTGAGAGCCTTACAGAGATGGGGATGAAGTGTACACACAAGTATGTTGCACCCAGATTAATTTCTGCTGTTCCTTTTATACATTTTTCAACAGTAAAATTCTTCTTTAATACGTTTTATAATGATATGAGATGTGAACCACTGATATGGATTTTTCATGCATCTTCAATGTATAGGTATACATCTCCCACATGGGAGTGTCAGGCACATAATGACTGTGCTTATAATAAATCAGGTGATGCACCGGGGTGAAACACTGAGAGACCGTTCTGATAATAGAATATTCATATCCCATCGATAGATCAGTGGCATTTCAATCTTAAGAAATGATCTTAGAATAAGTAATAATATTTTACCCATTTCTCAAGTTCTGGTGTCTGGACTTGGAAAGTAGCTGTGCTGAATTTAAAATTCACAGAAGCTTGCTGTCCATCCATAGAAATGTTTTTTCAAAGAGGTGTTTTTTTTTTTAATTATTGAACATTATGGTCAGCCATAACTAAGCAGAAACAGATCGGTGCAACGTGCCAAACATTTTCCGCTCCCTAATGCAATATAAATAGCTTCTTAGGTTACTGTTAACTCACAGATATTAAGAGCACTTCCCTGCACAATTTCACAAAAACATCTTTCTTGGGCTCCAAATGACAGTAGCCAACATAGTCAGGATTCGCTGTCGCACCTTTAAGCCGTGTACCAGTAAAGGCTCTAAACGTATCGCCAGATAGAAGCTTCGTTTAAGCATCTAATTGTGGCACTTGTAAAGAGAGAGGGTGTCGATTCTTTAACTGTGAGGTTGCCGACTCCAGTTCGAGATGGGATCCCATTGTAATGCGCTCTCAAAGTGAGGAACTTGACCTCAACTGTGCAAGTGAAATATTCAGCCATACAAATGCGTAATAAAAGACCCTTTAGATGGTATTGAGCTTCCCATACCCTGTAGAAATGGCCATCAGTGGAAAAATGCCAAACATGGGTTTCTGAAGGAATTCAATAATGAAACAGGAGCAATGAATTTTGATATAAAGCGGTACATCCTCCAGTGTCATTTTATCATAGGAGATAACTTGGTCAGTATGGCAGATGTTTAACCGGTACCTAAAGAGGCCATCCAGTTTGGCTGAGCAAGAATCACTTATTATGGTGACCTGTAGAAAGACAGCTGCACATGTAGCGGGGGCTACTGGGATAGCAGGCTGAAAGGCACCGCGACCGGAAGAGAGAGTGAGGTCATGCTTCTCTTTCACTCTCCAGTGGAATGCGTGGTCTCCTCTAGAAAGTATACCATGGGAGTACAGCCATTGTGCACACAGGCCCCATGATCCATGCTGACCAGGGAGGTCAACTCCAATAGCACGTTCAAATTGAAAGCAGCTTACCGCTCACAAAATGCAGGACTCCTGTAATGCTCCATTACCTTCCATCAATAAAAAGAGAGACTACGGAACGAAGCAGTTTGTGTAAGGTTATATAAAAGCCCACCTTTTGAATTAACATTTTAAATGACAAGCTATTAATTATTCAAATGAAAAGAAATGTTATTCAAATTATCACTGTGGAGTACTCTAGAATTAAGAATTATTTGTCAAGTTATAAAATGCAAAAATAATTCATTGCATTAGTTAAACGTTAAAGCAGATTTGCATGTGCAGAGATGAGTCCCCCCCCCCTCAGCGATTCTCTCAGTCTCTTGTGAAGTCAAGCAAATCTCAGTTAAGTATAGAATATCATGGTGGAGTGATTGAGTTCTCTTAGAAACTGCTGAATGGGTGCCGTTTAGGATAGCTGTGAGAATGGGCTCTGCATGGTCACCATCATCATGCACGTCTCTCACTGGAACACGGGATTCGCGCTGGGACCAGGCAGGGATGGGTCTTTGGTCTGGAACCAAAAACAAGAGAACGCAATGGGACGCAGAGGGGGGCGACACTCAACCCATAAAACTGAGGAGGGTGCCTTAACATGACTGTGTTGAACTGCTTCTTAGATTGTAGTAGGAGTATTTAATCTAACTATCAAGCTCGAGGAAGAAAACTTTCCCGAAAGTATGGAAGGTTAGATTTATGCACCAGAATTCCCATCAAAGAGGTTATATAAACAAATGGCTTATGGTGCATTCTGAGGCAGAGTAGGGGGGGGCTCAGTGGACAGTATGAGGTTTCAGGCCGTTTCCTTCCTCAGGCATGCTGGGGGGGGGAGCTGTCAGTTGCCATTTACATGTTGTCATGTGTGTCCAGCAATGGTCTGACATCCCATCCAGGGTGTCCTCCTGCCTCCAGCCCTGTGCATCATGGGATAGCCTCTGGAGTCACTATGACCCCGTACTGAGGAGTAGATAGACATAAGATGAATGTACGGATGCTTAGATTGTTGGATTCACGATCGAGAACATTCACTTGTTGGAATACAGCAAATCTGTTCGCTTCACTAGCATAAGACAGTCAACTGATAACAATTAAAATACAACACAAGGCAAAAGGTACTTTAGTCTACACAATGTGTTTTATTTACTGCGTGTGCTGATTTCTGTGCATGTTCCTTGTCAGGAAACTCCCCACTAAACATTAAACCAAATAACATAACCTCATTCTAACCCTTCGCCAACAATCAGTTGTACTCCTCTATTAAAGAAAATCGAACAACCATTACCAGCAATTACCCACAAAAATTGCAATTATTATAACAGCTCGTATCTCTGGTGCTCTTTCATTATGGCGGAAATCACACAGGCATATTGCATTCTTAATATTTCCTTAATTAGGAAAAACATCAATTACTTATACCAATCATCTAATGAAACCCAATCAGTGTTGCTTCCCGAGAGTTAAACACAGTCCGCGGCAGAACGACTGAGGCGAGCACGGGTGGCACGAATATGACATCATCGTCTACACTGGAGGCTCGGCTCGGTCTTAGGAAGCTGACATATTTACACAAAACATATAACATCGCTAAGCCAAAGCTTATGCCTGCATTTTGACAGTAGATTTATGTGCTACAAAGAAGCTAGGAATACAGAATCACTTAAGAGCCTTTGATGCAAGCGCCCGAATGCTAACACCATACAAAACTGTGAGCACTCTAATTAAATGCTAACAATACTCCCCACACCCGCAGGCTACATCTGCTGGGGGGTGACAGCAGGGGGCAGCAAGTGCGACCAGAAGTCTCGCTTTAGTGGCCAACTCCCCTGTCAGGCCACCCGACCGTCACCCTGCTGGAGGTAACATCGGTCATGGTTGGCCGTGATTAATGTCCCTTCTGTCATTATAGAACTAACGACTACCGGCTGGTGACAAACCCCTTACTTTGCAGATAGCAGACTGAAATTAAGGTGTACAGTAATCAGACATACATTAAAACCACCTTCCTAATACTGTGTAGGTCCTCCTCATACTGCCAAAACAGCTCTGACCCATTGAGACTTGGACTCCAGAAGACCTCTGAAGGTGTCCTATGGTATCTGGCACCAAGACATTAACAGCAGATAAGTCCTGTAAGTTACAAAGTCAGGCCTTCATGGACAGGGCTTGTTTGTCCAGCACATACCATAGCTGCTCAAGTGGATTGAGATCTTGGGAATTTGGAGGCCCAGGCAACACCTTGAACTCTTTTTCATCTTCCTTAAATCATTCCTGAACAATTTTTGCAGTGTGGCCTGGCGCATTATGCTGCTGAAAGAGGCCACTGCCATCAGGGAATACCATGAATGCCATGAAGGGGTCTGCAGCAATGTTTAGGTAGGTAGTATGTGTCACAGTAACATCCACATGAATGCCAGGTTTCCCAGCAAAACATTGCCCAGAGCATCTCACTGGTTTACCTTCTTCCCATAGTGCATCCTGGTGCTATTCTCTTCCGCAGGTAAACGACGTACATGCACCCAGCTGTCCACATAATGTAACAGAAAATGACTCATCAGACCAGACCACTCTCTTCCATCGATCCATGACCCAGTTCTGACGCTCATGTACCCATTGTAGGTGCTTTCAGAGATGGACAGGGGTCAGCATGGGCACTCCGACCGGTCTGCAGCTACACAGCCCCTATATACAGCAAGCAGCGCTGCACTGTGTGTTCTGACACCTTTCTATCATAAACAGCATTAACTTTCTCAGCAATTTGTGCTGCAGTAGCTCTCCTGTGGGATCAGACCGGGCAGGTTAGCCTTCGCTCCCCACATGCATCAATGATCCTCGAGTGACCATGACCCCATCGCCGGTTCACTGGTTGGCGTTCTTTGGCCCACTGTTGGTAGGTACTGACCACTGCATACTGGGAACACCCCACGAGATCTGCCGTGTTGGAGATGCTCTGGCCCAGTCATCTAGCCCTTGCCGAAGTCGCTCAGATCCTTACACTTGCCCATTTTTCTTGCTTCCTCTACATCAGCTTCAGGAACTAACTGTTCACTTGCCTAATATGTAATGGTGCCCTCGACAGGTGTCATTGTAATGAGATGATCAATGTTATTCACTTCACCTCTCAGTGGTTGTAATGCTACGGCTGATCGGTGTATAATGACCTGAAACCTAACCCCAGGCGGAGCAACTGCTAGCATTAGCTTTGCCGCATCAGTTTAGTGAGGAAGTGAGATTTGATCTTGGACACATGGCAAGAAGTCCCATTATAATAAGGGAATCCCACCCGGAGTGGCACATCTCCAGCTAAGGTGACGTGTTTCATCGAATAGCTTGCAGAACAAGAGAAGCGGGCCTCCCCAGGAGACAGCGAGCGGAATATGAGTCATTCATCTCTGTCTGTCTGACGGAAGTCTGTCTGCGTGCCTGCAGAAACATCGAGTTCCATACTGAATTTCGTGAAAGGCAGCCTTCTCTGGGTGCGGTGCGCTGTGCTGACATGTGACTCAGCCCAGAATCTAGTAGACGTCTGCTCTGACGATCAGAAACCCTTCATAAGTATAATTCCTATATGCGTGCCCGGATGTCACACTCATCAGCAAGATGAATAATGGAGACAGTAAGAAATACAGAAGATGTAGCGCGGTGTGATGAAAAGGGAATTGCATTTATTCACAGAAGAATACATGTATGAATGCCTTTTTACTGGCCCCCCATCATTTTAAGGAATGATGCTGTATTTTAGCACCACAGCCAGCTCTCTCAGCTGTGACACAAAGCAAGGGGACCCTGGGAGCAAGGGGACACTAGGAAAAGTGGGACACTGGGAGCAAGGGGACACTAGGAGCAAGAGGACACTAGGAGCAAGGGGATTCTGGGAGCAAGGGGACATTGGGAGCATGGGGACTCTGGGAGCATGGGGACACTGGGAGAAATGGGACACTAGGACCAAGGGGACACTAGGAGCAAGGGGACACTGGGAGCAAGGGGACACTAAGAGCAAGGGGACACTGGGAGAAATGGGACACTAGGACCAAGGGGACACTGGGAGCAAGGAGACACTGGGAGCAACGGGACACTGGGAGCATGGGGATACTGGGAGTATGGGGACAAAAAGCAACACATTCAAGGTGATAAAAGCTGGCATTAAAAAAATTAAAAATCCAAACCGCAGTTTCATCATCTGCAGAAATGTACTCCAAATTCATATATTCACAAATAATTGATAGATATTCCTGTCTCTGAACGCAAAAGCTCAACCAGCTTATAATTCATTGTTCAAACGTGTCTCTTCATAGCCTCGCATTTGTACCTCAGCTTTCACAACTATCGTCCACGCAGATTAGTTTGCCCCTTCGTCTCTTGTGGATTCATCTCTGCACATGTTCTAGCTTTGGACTTAATAGGCAGATCAAGGCGCAGAAAAATTAAAAGGCAGTAATAAAATGAGCACATCTATAACTACGGCCCTTTTGCAGTGAAAGAACTTTGATAGAATTTTTACACTTCTGTCCATTGTGGAGGATAAGACTATGGCCAAACAGTGAACTGCAGCCAGTAACAATCTCAGAGATGATTTAATGGAATAAAACAGCAGTAATTTGTTCATCCAGATATTAGGTTGCTTTCACATTTTCCATCTTGCTCTCCATGACAGACATACACCTGTATATACAGGCGAGAGCAAGTTTGGAGAGTAGGGTTAGCAGACTTGAAGGGCTCTGAAGCAGTTTGGGTTAAGGACCAAACATAAGATTACTCTGTTGGGATTTGAACCCACAACCTCCTGGACGGATCCCTAATCCCCTGAGCTACACACCATCGAATATGAATATCAGAATGGTGTGCTCTAGCTGGTACCTGTATAGGTATGTGCCATAGATATGTGCCCAATATACTGGTGGGGGTGGGGTGGGGGGTAATTGTATTCCCTATGGGCCCCCACCCCCCTTTTCTCCATCTAAACTCCGACAGACTTTCCCCCCCTCCCGGCTGATTTGATTTGAGGCTCCACCCCTCATCTGCCCACTGGCCGGGCCTCAGGTCCAGGTTCAGTCAGAGCCGGACAGAAGCGGGACAGAATGCCAGCGGATGGGGTGCTGTTTGTCCCCCAGCTGGGGGGCAGCGTTGCTATGTAAGGGGAGGGGGGGAACCACCAGGGGAAAAGCCAGCAGCCCGGTCCGGCGGCCTGACTTTGTGCAGCTGCCAGGTCCATTGAAGATCGGCTTGGTTTCATAGGGGCACCCCCCCCCTCTCCTGCCCCCCACCAGTACCACCCCACCGGCGGGGGAAACCCAAATGAGATTAAGGCAGCTTTGCCAAGACCCAAGATCAAAACACAAAGGCACATATATCAGGCTTTGATCTGAGCGGGTACATCCGCACACAGCCAGCAGCCACTGCGGACTGTAATAGACCCCGCCCCCCAGAAAAACAAAACACTCGAAAAACGCAAATGGAATGTTATCGCAACGACTGCAGTGCTGCGGGGTCCTCTGCTTCGTGTCATGCTTGTGTGCTTGGCGTTTTAAAAGGCTTCTTAGGCAACTTTTGGATTTTAAAGGGTTCACTCCCGTATAAAAGTACAGTCCTTTGTCTTCGAAACAATGCATATTTTAATTAGGCTCTTAAGTAATGAGAGTTAATTATCATTCCATTATCGTTATCAGTGTGAAGAACGATTTTAGCACAATAGGGGAATGGTTATCATTACTGTAAAATGGCCTTGTCAGGGATCTGGTGAAAGATGATGTGTCCTAGTTTCTCAGCTTCTGGGTCCTTGGAATCTAGCTTCAGAAACAGCACCTGCTTTACGACATGCTTATAGGACTGAAGAAAAGATGTATGAGGTTAATGCTTCTTGATGCGTGTATGGCTGTGTTTCTCGACCCGGTCCTTGGGGACCCCTAGGCAGTCCACATTTTTGCTCCCTCCCTGCTCCCAACAGACCTGTGCCAGGCATTTGGTGTTCCTGATTGGCTGGGAGCTGTGAGGGAGCAAAAATGTGGCCTATCTGGGGGGATCCCCACGGAACGGGTAGAGAAACACTGGCGTATGGTGAACAGAACCACCTTGGTGTAAATGGTACTTGCTTTGGTGCTTTTCAGAGGTCCTGGGGCCTCCTGGTCCATGCTCAGCCGGACAGGACACCTGTCACCCCATCCATGGGCAGCATCCAAGAGCACGGCTGTGCCTGAGGCCCCGCCCCCATCTGAGTAATAACCCCGCCCTGATACCATGACGATCAGGCTCCCTGCCCCACTGCCGCTGCTGCTCCTGCTGGCCAGGGGCCTGCCATCCCTGGGCGACGCCAGCTTCGGCAAAAAGGAGATCAAGATCGACGGTGACCTGGTGCTGGGGGGGCTCTTCCCCGTGCACGAGAAGGGGGCGGGGACTGAGGAGTGCGGCCGCATCAATGAAGACCGTGGCATCCAGCGGCTGGAGGCCATGCTATTCGCCATCGACGAGATCAACCGCGACCCAGCGCTGCTGCCCGGCGTTACACTGGGCGTGCACATCCTGGACACGTGCTCCCGCGACACCTACGCGCTAGAGCAGGCGCTCGAGTTCGTGCGTGCCTCCCTCACCAAGGTGGACGACACTGAGTTCATCTGCCCCGATGGCTCGTACGCTCTGCAGGACAACGTGCCGCTAGCCATCGCAGGAGTCATCGGCGGCTCCTACAGCAGTGTGTCCATACAGGTAATCGCCACCAACGAGCTCCAGCAGACCACAGGTGTGATTGCATGCATTAAGGGTGTTAATTAGCGCATTAAATGTAACCATTTCCACGCAACAGGAAAGAGTGAACATCAGGAGATACTGGGTACAGTGACATCGTACGTCTGCAAGCTCCCACGCAATATTATAATGCTATATGGCATATTACATAATTTGGCAAATGCATACATTAAATTTCTGCCATTTCTGCTGAAGCTGTTGCCTCAGTTTATCACGAAAGATGGCTGTTTCAGAACCTCGGCATAGCCCAGCTCGATTCAAGCTCTCTGTGAACGGCGAGGATTCCCTCAGAACAGTTTTTTCCTCCAGGTCTCCCTGCCCACACAACCGCGCCCCTCCCCCCTCCCCCAAAAGGCCCACCTCGAGGAGGCTGGGACGGCGTGCCGTTACTGCGTTCTGGGTTATATAGCACCCAGGGAGTTCTTCTGACAGAAAGGAGAGTATTTGCATAGCTTGAGAAAGAAAGCTCCCCTCAAAGCACTTTGCATTCCCACACAAAAGGGCTGCTTCCCTATCTGCTCCGGAATCCTTAATCTCCTTACAATTCGGGATCCGGCCTCTCACTCCTAGAGGAGACCCTGGGGGACCGATGACCTCAGCGCGTCGGATAAGGGCTCTTATCCCCAGAGATGGAAATTTCAAGTCCAGAGAGTACAAATCCAAACCAAGATTTTGTTTCAACCAACCAGTTCAAAGTAAAAACAGTCACAGTCACAGAGACTCAACTGGTACAAACACCCTGCCTTCATCTGCATTTACATGTCTGTCCAGGTCCAAGCTGAATCTTTGCTGATGCTGGTCTGGGCACGAAAACCACAGTTATCTTCACTTTCACTTTCAACCAGGGCATCACCACTGCTGTTTTGGGGGGGGGGGGTGCTGTACCTTAGCCTATAGCCAAAAGTGAACAATAAGATATAGATATATAGATATCAATATATAGATATAGATATATAGAACACATGTGAGCCAAGTTCATGTTTTAGTCGACGCCCACGTGCCGCCCTAGACAAGCTTCACCGCCAGCAGCCCCCAAACAAAGTGAAATCGGCTTGCTAAGTTGCCCCCCAGTAGATGGCACCCTAGGCGGCCGCCTGTATCATTTAATGGATTGACCGGTGTCTAGTGATCCTGGAACCTATATCCCAAGACACTCACAGCAACTTAGAGACGCCAAACTGCATGTTACCGAAGCACAGGAGGAGACCAAAACAGAGGGACAAGACGAAAACTCCACGGGTTTCGAACCCAGAACCCCAGAGGTGAGGCACCAATGCTAGCCTCTGTGTAGTTTCAGCATCTAATAGGTCCAAAATTTCTGCCCCCCAGGTGGCCAACTTGCTGCGGCTGTTCCAGATCCCCCAGATCAGCTACGCCTCCACCAGCGCCAAGCTGAGCGACAAATCCCGCTATGACTACTTCGCCCGGACGGTGCCGCCTGACTTCTACCAAGCCAAGGCCATGGCGGAGATCCTGCGCTTCTTCAACTGGACATACGTGTCGACGGTGGCGTCTGAGGGTGACTACGGCGAGACAGGAATTGAGGCCTTCGAACAGGAGGCGCGGCTACGCAACATCTGCATCGCCACCTCCGAGAAGGTGGGCCGCTCCAACGTCAAGAAGTCATACGAGGCCGTCATCCGGCAGCTGCTGCAGAAGCCCAACGCTCGCGTGGCCGTGCTCTTCATGCGCAGCGATGATGCCCGAGAGCTGCTGGCCGCCGCCGCCCGCCTCGCCGTCTCCTTCACCTGGATCGCCAGCGATGGCTGGGGGGCGCAAGAGAGCATCGTCAAGGGTCACGAGATAGCGGCCGAGGGCGCCATCACGCTGGAGCTGGCCGCCCATCCCGTGGAGGAATTCAGCCGCTACTTCCAATACCTGGACCCGGGAAAGAACCGACGCAACCCCTGGTACAAGGACTTCTGGGAGCAGAAGTTCCAGTGCTCGCTGAGTGGGGAAGCATCACGCAAGCCGTGTGGGAAGCACCTGGCCATAGACCGCACCAACTTCGAACAGGAGTCCAAGATCATGTTCGTGGTGAATGCCGTGTATGCCATGGCGCACGCGCTGCACAAGATGCAGCGGACGTTGTGCGCCAACACAACGCGCCTCTGCGACGCCATGAAGCCGCTGGACGGGCGGAAGCTGTACAGGGATTACCTGCTCAACGTCAACTTCAGGGGTGAGTGCTTCGGCTGGGCGAAAAAGCAATTAACGGCTGTCCTTAAGTCGGATAGCCATTAGTCTGAATACCGGGTTTTGTATAAGAATCGTGGAGATATACTATTCCTGTACTGCACCCTCTCCAAATGCAAAAAATAAAAGGTTAAACTGGCGGAAAATAACTGGGCGGCGCTGGTCACTGAGATTTAAAATCCAACTTCTATAATCGTTATTTCACACTTCAGCCTACCTGCTAACTGAATGATGACAGGGAAGAAATAAAAAAAAAAGAAAAAAATCAAAACAGGTCCGCAAACAGCTGCTGGCTTCAGCCCTGGTGGGCAGGTTCAGATAAGGTGTCTGGTGCGCCCCTCTTTCAAAAGCACCATCTTCGTCTACCAAGCTGGGAATTAAAACAGGGTGTGCAGAGCTGTCTGGGACCGCTTAACTTTCAACCCCACATCCGTTTCTCCTGAGTAATTGTGAAGAGCCAATTCCCACCCTCCAGGCCGGTGGTGACCTGTCCTGCCTTTTTTTCCCCGGTGACATGCGTGAGAATTTAGAACCGCGCAACATAAAGCAGTTCAAAACACCGGTATGCTTAATAAAGGCTCATCGTTGCCATCGCTTATGACGGTAATAATCGCCATTAAGCAGATGACTTGGCTGCCGGTGATTACGGCGATCGCCATGAATAATGAATGACAAGCCGTCCGCTGCTTTGCACACGGTCCCAGTTTTTTGTGAAATCCCACAGAGCGACGCTTTAATGTAGCAGGTCAGCAGAATGGCTTTTTTATCTTTCATTGCAAAGATCACCATGTCATCCCCCACTCCCGCATAAAGTGCAGCAGAAATTCCCGTGGGTTTTTTCTTGGGTGAGGTGGGAGGGGGTCGGTAAAGGACTCGGACGTGCAAGACAATACAGTTTGAATCTCTCGTGGGGAGATCTGATTAATAAAACGCCACGTGCGTTGACAGGACAAATAAATCCAAAGTATCCTAAAGCTGAAGAGAGTACAAAGTGATATAAAATGGCAGGATAGGGTATTAAAAAACCGATCAGGATGTGAGGAAGTGCGAAAAGGAGTTTACAGCATAGATCGGTATAAAGCATCCCTCAACACGCCTCCACAGCGACTCGTAACAAGTGTGTCACGTCACCCCGGGGGGGGGGGGGGGGGGGGGGGGGGGGGGGGGGGGGGGGGGGGGGGGGGGGG
>JAODKC010000001.1:6233265-6251984 GCA_026777985.1 Mormyrops attenuatus
CCCGGAGCATCTGTTACAATGCACGTCCAAAAGCAGCACACACCATCTGCAGGTACCAAAGCACCAGAGGGGAGAGGCAAGAAAGCGCTCTCTGACGGACAAGACGTCCAGAAGCGCACAGACTCCTTTAAACAGCAGCTTTAAACGCGCATCCTTTTGAGGCAGTGCAGTGTCGCATATGGCTGAGCGATATTGCGTCGCAGCGGAAATCCAGCAATATCCGACGGTTGCCTCGCCCGACACCACCCCCCTACTCTGAATTCGGCGTAAAACAGCATCGCATCACGCTTTCATCTTCCACAGCTGTGGCATTTATTCAGTGGAGGGGGAGGGGGGGCGATCTTGAGGATAACTCTAGCCTATACATTTTTAAAGCCATCATACGACACCCATACCCAGCATCTATCCACCCTCTGCGCTCCTGATCAAACAAACACGATTGTCTCTCCCATTTTCCCTGCGCTTACATTACCAGTACTGTGCCAGACTGGAGCGAAATGTCTGCAAGACAATATTTAGCCAAGAAATGAAAGGGTAAACCGCCAGTAATGACCGCGAAGCTCACTCTGTACGCCCTCGTTACGGATTAAAGCATGCGCTGCTACATCTGCACGCAGGAAGCAAGATGTCTGCTGAGGAGCAGTCAAGAAATCACTGCATGGTCTATTTTAAAAGGTGCAGTCACTGGAAACACAAAATATCCCACGTTTGGAAGGGTCTATGGGAAACGTATCCAAGTTGTGTTTCCCGGCTCTGTTCTCCACGTTTTTAATAAAACACTGGAGCAAATCTGGTATTAATAAATCCATCTTAGCCCAGATCATTTCACTGAGCGTTGAATGATCGATGACTCCGATAACGGCGCCCGCTTCTCGCCATCGTGAACGCGTGACTGACGTCTATATTAAATTACGCCTCATTCCCATTTTCCACGGGTATTTGCATGTTTGATTGTACGACGTTTAGTGTGCCACCCACTTCATTTCATACACGACTGCCTGCCTTTTGCAGTCCCCCCAAAAAATGCCCTACTCCCCATCTATATATAGCCACAGTCATATTGTGGTGTTTAATTTCTAAAGTTCTGAACACTCGCTATAGCTACAATTAATAACAGAAGCAGGAAATCAATACGTGTGATATTCCCTTTATGAATTAAGAAGATAATATCTTTTTATAGCGCTAAATTCAGACAGTAGTACCAGGTGTTGAAGGAATAATTACTTGAAACCTTTAACTTGACTTTTTATCGACAATTTCTTTTGCCACTGAGGCTTTTCACTGGCATATAGACATTTTAAATAAAAGCGTCCAGTCCCTGCGAAGGGGAAGTGGCCTTATAGACGAATGGGGGAATTGACATCTCTGCGAGACGTAATTATTAAAAACGCGCACATACACACACGGAGCATTTGTAGTGAGCCTGCTTCTGGCCATGACAAAAAAGACATTCTGGAGGGGAAAAAGACCCCCAACCCCCTACACCCACTCCACTAGAGGAACGAGAATAAATTGGATGTGAGGTTGATTCCCAATGTGCGTCACACTCACACATCGGAATCGAAGGATGCGTTCATTGCGCGATTTTCCTCTCCTGATGTGCGGGCATTGGACCTATAGGCTGTTTAAGTAACAGACATAAAGCTGGTCTCAGGAAATTAATATTGAGGCTGTTTACTGCACCTCTCCACTTTGCATAATATAAAGTTCGCCGCACAAACGTAGTTGCAGACGACGGCGAACCGCGGTAAACGGGTAAGATGACTAAAAAATAATCATGCATAAGAACATGAAGAAGAGGTTGTCACAAGTTAATGGTGTCTTAAATGTAAACTTTAGAGAGCCTAGGGAAGTTTTCTAGCCGGTACATCGACAAATTAAAAATCTGCCCCAATCTCCATCTTTCAGCAGTTTTTTTTTCTTACATCAGCCAGCATTAGTATGCGAGTTAATCCTAAGAAAATTTTGTGTCCTGGCCAGGTGTTGCAACAACATTGCATATTTTGATATTTCATACGTTTTAAGGCCTGGAGAATTCATTTCTGATGCACTGCGTAATTGTACTATTGGTAAGCTACGGCGCGCTCCCTGATAACGACGTTCTCGATATAATTATGGATAGAGGCCGTCTTTTAGAAAGCATAAGTGCTGGGGCGCTGAAATTTGCATCATGGATGTCCGTGTTGGCACAGCCTGCAGCATTAGCAGTTTAGTAGCTAACAGCTAGTTGAAAACACACCTTATGAAACCAGTCGCAATAGCCAAGCAATAGGAGCGAAAATCCACAATTCACTCGTGGCCAGGTTCTGGGGGCACATGTTGCCAGGAGATAGGTAATTCTCCGCAAATATTACCCGTTTCTCCCTAGAGGTAACATGTAATTACAGGAGCGCGACTGCGTCTGACGTTGACCAACAGCAGACCCCTCCTTTCCGCAGCGGTACTGGGGAAGCTGCCTAGGTGCAATTCGACAAGGATCCTCCAGTGTTTGTTTTCATCTTTTTAATGAGAGGCATCTCCCCAGGAGTGTGTGGGATCTACCTAGTTTTGAGATCAGAAACACAGGTGCTAGACGGACTGTTTTTTTTTCCTCTCACGTCTGGTCTTCAGGTACCAATATGAACCCCATCCACCCCCACAGCTCAAAACGAACGTTTCTAAATCTAGTAAAAAAAACATACCTATAAAGGTGTGAAGTGTGGAAAAGACATTCGTGGGGAGAGGATCCAGGATAAGTAGGGAAAATAAATAAATTAATTAGGTCTGATGTACCCGGGAGCCAGTGTTGGTTCTAGACCATTTCAACTGCGGGGGGGGGGGCAGACTGGAGCCAGTTGTTCTGTTAACGTGGGGCAGATACATTTGACCTGAATGTCCTCGAAGTATTACTTACACTATATTGCCAGCATTTTGAAGCAAAAGACAATTTTGAAAACCGCTAAGTTATTTATATAATGCTTTGAAGTGACC
Organism: Mormyrops attenuatus; assembly: GCA_026777985.1. Lineage (NCBI taxonomy): Eukaryota > Metazoa > Chordata > Actinopteri > Osteoglossiformes > Mormyridae > Mormyrops > Mormyrops attenuatus. Next base: position 6,236,236 of record JAODKC010000001.1, read on the forward strand.
ATTCTACAGGTTTTACAAATATGTAACTCACTCTGATTTCTTGTTGAGCCTGTCATGGTTGGGCCAGTGATGGCCTGATGGTTAAGGAAGTGCACTTGTGATTGGAAAGTTGCTGGTTTGAATCCTTAGCAGGGTACCACCCCCAAGTACTGCTCCCCGGGTGCCGAATTAGTTGTCCTCTGATATGTCACATATGGGGTAAATGCAGAGGACATGTTGTGCTGCTGTGTGTCAAAAATGACAATTATTCACGTCCGCAAGTTTGATTACTTTGTTCCCGTCGGTAACTTAGTTTGTCACCGGCTGAAGCAACTTGAGCACCCGGGGCGTCAAGAAAATGTGCTTACCGTAACCCGCACAATAATAATAGTAGTAGTAATAATAATAAATTATTTCAGATCCAAGTATCATACACATCTGGGGGGGTGCATGTTGTGACGCCCGCCCCTGCTGGGAGCAGAACTACTTTGAATCTTAGCAGAATCACTGTAAATAACATCTGCACCGATTGGAGTTGTGATTCATTTCTAGCTGCAGGTTCTGTGATACGCTACTGATTTTACCCATAGGATGAGCTGACAACTGTTTTGAGAAGCCCGTTAGCTGCCTGTCGACTTTATGTAACCGCTGGTGTCCTACTGGTGACCATATTTAGGGACCTGGATTCTGCCTATTGCTGGATCAAATCTCGGGAATGCTCATTTATGTAATAAGCCTGAACAAGGACCGGAAACGGAACACCCAACAACAAATGTGTACGTCGCTAACTCGCTTTCGGCAAATGTACCAGATTAACATGTGTGTTAATTAATTCTGGAGTCAGTTTTGTTTCTGAAACGAAAAAAAAATTATCGATAGATGTAACACAACAACCAAACGTCTATTCCCCATAGCACTGATGCAAGCAGCTGAGACTGACAGCAAGTGGAAATACTGCATACGGACTGTCACAGACGCCTAGCGCTCATCTTACTTTAACCTCAGGGTCGCAAACTCTCATGCATGCTTTCAGATTCACCCTCACCCAAGAAATGTTACGGTAAATCTATATTATTATTAATAAACCTAAAGTTAGCTACATCAAACGCGTTAGGGCATTTTGCAAACCCTACAGACTATTTACAAGGTAATAAAACTCTTACATACATATAAATGCGTTTGCGGACTTGTCTCGAATTGAAAATCTCACTCCAGTCAGCTGACCAAAGTTGGCAACCTTGCTTTCTAGAAAAGCTTCTCCCATTAATATGTAGATTACAAGGCACGGAAAATGGCATCTGAGGGGCTTCAGACCGGAGTTTAACACTCTTCCCTTAAACAATCGTCTTCTCTTTCAAGAAGCATATTAATATTTCCATCTGATTCAGCAGGCGGTATTAAAGCGCTATGGCTTTATCTCAGCCTACATTCGCCACGAACCTTTTCAGAATAAAATCCTTGCGTAGATAGTGACCATAAACTCATTCTTTCCTTACCAACACAACTATGTTGTCCTTATTTTTATGATATGAAACGGTTTTAATCGGTTCAACATCTGCATGCATTCAATTCTCCATAACCAGGGAGGCATAATGTGCGTTTGAGTTATTGAGCGGATATTTGCGGAGAAATGCCGACTTTCTTTGGTTTTCATGAGCTTGGATCTGATCCGATAAGCTCCTTGTATTAACGTTTTGATGGCAGCCGTTAGTCCATAAAACCGCTCCCTGCCTTAACTGGCCTCCGTCTTGGTAAGCAGTATATTTGTGAGATTAGATCTTCATGTTTTCTGCGTCGAGATGTATGGGGGCGGACAAAGTGAAACGTCCCCCATTTCACTGGACGCTCTCGTCTCCCGGGAGCACGACCGGCCCTGCCTGCGGGATTTGCGCGTCCCCAAGCCGTGGAGCCGCTGAATAGCGGCATCATCAAGCCGGCGTCTCTAACGCGGTTAATTTCGGCATCCTGTAACACAGCGCCTGCTTGGTTTAGACGCCCAAGATACTGGAATATGCTACTTGGATCTGAAAAAAAATATATATTTTTTTGGGTAGTATGGAGGGTATTAGAATGAAGATCGCATTTTTTTTACTCACACTCCTTTATACTCAGCAGAATATGAAACAACTATAATGCCCTCTTTAATGTTCATTAAGTTACATTTCCTGCTGATGCTTCACATGCCCATTAACGATAAAAAGATAATTACACCCATTATTATATACGATTTGAGGTAGGGATACAGCTGCTTGGAGCACATGTTAGTTTACGCTCTTTATTCCTGGATAAAGCATTTTTAAATCATGCGTCGTATCAAGCATTTTTTTCACAGCATTTCCTGATCCACCGGATTAGTTTAGCGCTATTTTAGATGCATTACTGCCCCCTAGAGGTAGGAATATGTAGACTCTTAGATCTGACCCATCGACGCCTACTCCCTTGGTAACGCATTATACCTTGTTCACATATAGTTATGGCAATTTGTCAACCTCCGCGTAACCCATTTGTTGAAATTAAGGTGGCATGCGATCTGTTCAGATATTGATTTTTAATAAATCACGAATCTCCTCAAGTAGTAAAGAAACCCATCAACCAAGCAATACAATTTCACGTTATTACTCCATTCAATTATGCAACAATCATCAACACCTTAACAAGACAAGTTCGTTCCTCAGAAAATAACAGTGCAGTTTAGATGCGTTTCTTCTTTGCACCCTCAGGTAGAACTTATTTGTAATTTGTTTGTAAGGCGGTTTTGTGTTTTTCCAAATCCTCCGCAACCGTGCGTCTTAAATGAGAGGAAAAACAAACGATAATTTTAAATAATTCCAGGAAAACAAGCAAAATGCAAAGCTTTAGTCCAAACTTTAATCCTTGCCAGATGCCTTCACATGCACTTCCTGATTAGGAGTCACACACGTCACTCAGGACGGGAAGTTCTGGTTTCTGTGACTGCCTTTCCATTTCACATGGGCAACAATTTAGGTTTTTCTTAAGGTATATGGTTAACTGAGGTTCCAAGCTCCAAAATAACTAGAAGAACTTATCATTTCAGTCGTTCTCTGTCAGACTGTCATATAAAGATCATTTTAAAACGCCGCAACTTTTTGGACGAGTATCAGAGGATCAGATTGGTTAAAAAATGAGACCCACCCAAGTATTTTTTACTTAAATCCTCTTTGTTATTGTAACTCTGTAATACTTTTCTTGATTTCAGGGGTTTGTTTAATAGAAAGATACTAAATATATACTTAATTTTGATTGCATCTTGAAAGGAGAAAAAGTCACATGGGATGATGAATCGAATGAGTTGAATTTATTGAAAAAAGTAAAAATCAACTATTCGATCATGAATAAATATGATTTTTTTTTGTTCACATAATGGAAGTTTATCAAAACAAATAACAGGCAAAGGAGTTGTAATTAATATTTATTGACAAAATAACTATAACATTCAGTGAAAAGTGAGGCAGATCGATCACTTATGAGAAACCCAGGGAGGCACCCTATCTGGGTTTGTCCACACCACAGATACAGTATTTCTTACAGGGTGTGCATGATAATCCGGATGCCTATTTGTTCTATTTCCAGATGCTTCCTTGAAAAACATGGACCAGGTTAGGAAGGCAATATCACCTTGTTTTTTAGATATACTAGAAGTACTAGAAATATTGGGTTTCTGTCATATCCAGGGAGGTGATTGGGGGTAGATCTGTTATGTTTTATTCAGACACAGAATCCAGAGAACCATCTAGACTGTGTGATGAACTGTGAGGGGTGAGCTGTGTTTAGAGCTTTGGAGGTCACTCTTGGGTGAGTGCAATAGGTGTGTTTTAAGCTGTGAGCACTGCATGCTCGGTGCATGGAGGCCTGAGGTCAAAGGTCACCTCCTCATGCCCTTCCTAGCTTCCTCCTGCTCTCTTATAATCCATTATCCTGTAGACTCAGCGGGGGGTGGGATAGTAGCTATTTGGCAATTAGATTATCGACGTCATCAAAGGACGGACTGTCTTGCTTTTCACCCCATCTGGCCAACAGATTGTCTGCTACCTCTGGCCAGAGCTGAACTATCGCAGGTTAGCCTTTTCTTTTCTTTTTTCCACGTTTGAATATCTCATGTTTGAAGTCAAGTTTGGGAGTCATAGATCCTGTTAGTCAAGCTACATAAAAACAAGGAAGGTATATGTTACGCCAATAAGAGAATATCTCAGACGTACACGCCGCAAACACATCAAAAAAAAATTTTGGTCTGCTTTGTTGCTGTTTGTGTATATGGTACATTTATTCTTAAATTAGTAGCGTGCCATATTGCATTTGGCCCTTTAATGATTTCCTGAAGGTTCAATCAGTATTTTACAGGAGGATGAATGCGATAGGAATCGATGCAGCAGTGCGTCTTCACAGACTGTGAAATCCCATCATGTCCGCCGATTCTGACCCTTAAAAAAAATCCATTTTCACTCCCCAGCACCTTTCTCTCCATCCGGCGTGGACAACATGGTGAAGTTCGACGCCTTTGGCGACGGCATGGGCCGCTACAACATCTTCAACTACCAGAGGCGGGGCGACAGGTACGGCTATGTACATGTGGGCGAGTGGGCGGAGACGCTGACGCTCAACAGCGAGCTGATGCAGTGGCCCCGCCTCTCGGTACCCACGTCGCAGTGCAGCGACCCTTGCGCCCGCAATGAGATGAAGAAGATGCAGGCGGGCGAGTTCTGCTGCTGGATCTGCACGCCGTGTGAGCCCTATGAGTACCTGGCCGACGAGCTGACCTGCGTGCCCTGCGCAGCTGGCCAGTGGCCTACTGAGGACCTAACAGGCTGTTACGACCTGCCTGAGGACTATATCATGTGGGAGGATGCCTGGGCCATCGGGCCTGTGGCCATCGCCTGCGTGGGGATCGTCTGCACCTCCCTAGTGGCTGGCATCTTCATCCGGCACAACAACACGCCGCTGGTGAAGGCATCTGGCCGCGAGCTCTGCTACATCCTGCTGATGGGCGTCCTCATGTCCTATTCCATGACGTTCTTCTTTATCGCCAAGCCATCGCCAGCCATCTGTGCCCTGCGCCGCCTTGGCCTGGGCACCTCCTTTGCCGTCTGCTACTCGGCACTGCTCACCAAGACCAACCGCATCGCCCGCATCTTCGGCGGGGTCAAGGACGGCGCCCAGCGCCCACGTTTCATCAGCCCAAGCTCCCAGGTCTTCATCTGCCTGAGCCTCATCTCCGTCCAGCTGCTCCTGGTGACCGTCTGGCTGCTGCTGGAGGCGCCGGGGACGCGGCGTTTCACCCTGCCTGAGAAGCGCGAGACGGTCATCCTCAAGTGCAATGCGCGTGACTCCAGCATGCTGCTGTCCCTGGCCTACGACGTGCTGCTTGTCGTCCTGTGTACCGTGTACGCCTTCAAGACCAGGAAGTGTCCCGAGAACTTCAACGAGGCCAAGTTCATCGGCTTCACAATGTACACCACCTGCATCATCTGGCTGGCCTTCCTACCCATCTTCTACGTGACCTCCAGCGACTACAGAGTAAGTTCTTAGTCTGAGTGTGGTCGTGAGATCAAGGCATTAATATAACGTCAGCTCAGTACCAGTTGCAACCCATGCAGGCAAGCTGTACCGCTGGCACCCTCTGTCTGAGAAAAAGTGAAATTGTCTTGCTAAGTCTGCACCCCTGTAGAAGACGGTGCCCTAGATGGGCGCCTGTGTTGCCTAATGGGTTGCACGGCAGTACCTCAGATTCACACATACAGTGTGGCTACTTTGCATGCTAAATTCACCAAAGTAATATACTCATGTCTAGAGTATTAAGCACATTGCAGTATATTGAGTATTAAGTGCTCATAGGATTTATGTTGATTATTTTCAGCCACCGATTTATTATGCTCTATGTTAGAATCTGAATGCTTTTATTCATCAATTACAAAAAGTACAAGAAGTTTGTTTTGGTACAAGTGGTGGCGTGAAGTGTACACTAAAATAGTATAAAAGTAAAACAGGTAGCTATAGATATAAGGAAGTACAAATAAATTAAAACATGTAGGTGAGATAACTGCATACAATCAGCTTTAAAGTATGTGCAAACATGCTTATAAAATCTAAATTAGGCACTTACTCAAACATGCTCAAAGTCACTCTGCTTGCATAGACATATAGCAGTTCACGTAATCTATATGAAAATCACAGAAATCTGTTATGAAACAGTTATAAGGTCTTTTAAACATTTGCATATTGAGGCTTCTGTAAGATGTGTAGTAATTTAAGTGTAAAATTTACAGAGACAGCAGTCTATTTAGGTTGAGGTAATGACTCACATGTGGAACTTGGAATGAAATTTGTTGCTACCCCTTTAAATGAACAGCCTGTTATTTAATATGGAATTTAGAATACAAGTGAACTGAGTTACACAGGAAGTGAATCATACGGGCATGTTTGTGTAGCGTTTTAATTAAGTGCAAATGTCAGGCTGGCTTTCCGTGTTTGACAGAGACAAAAACACAGCTTCGGAGAGCCAGGCCTCTGGGATGTTACATCACAGCAATCCATCACCGTGCGTCCCCGCTGTGCTGTTTGATGACAGTGTGACCTGGAGGGGGTGCTCATGAGTTTCTGTCTGGCTCCCCTTCAGGTACAGACCACCACCATGTGCATATCTGTCAGCCTGAGTGGCTTCGTGGTGCTGGGCTGCCTATTTGCCCCCAAGGTTCACATCATCGCGTTCCAGCCGCAGAAGAACGTCACCAGCCACCGGCTGAACCTGAACCGCTTCAGCGTCAGTGGGACAGCCACCACCTACTCGCACGGTGAGGCCTCAACGGGTCAGTTCTTGATTTTAATCATTAACCACTTACAATGTCTTTCTCAAAATAAGATTATGGATTTCAAGTTCAATAAAAAATATCCAAAGCTACTTAAAATCTGGATCCGATTTAGGTTATAACACAATAGCTATTTAATATTGTGATTCCTTTCAGTTAGATGATTTCAGACTGCTGTGTTATAGTTACATTATAGTTAACAGTGTACTGGTTAGCATTAGCATTTCAATTACTTTTTATTCCTGTGGCAAACTGCTCAGGTAGATTTAAGACCCTGTAGGCCAGGTATGCAGGTTCAAGATGACAGGATACTGGAGCTAGGTGTCTGGGTTTGGAGAAACATCACGTAGGTCTTTCCTGGGCAGTGATATGATGCGATTGAGAAAATGACCTAGACTGACACAGTCTTCCTCTTTCAGCGTCGGGGGGTGCCAATTATGTCCCGACTGTCTGCAACGGGAGAGAGATTGTGGACTCGACCACCTCGTCCTTGTAACCCACTGTCAAACTCGCTCTCGCAGCTGTTAGACTGTTAGCCAATTTGCACATATTGTGCTAGTATCATTTACGTAGAAATTAAATTATTTTTAAGGGCTGTACATATTAACTGATGTTGTAGACAAAAAAGAAAACATTTCTAGGATGTTTTGATAGTTTATTATGCCTTGTAAATAACCATAAACTTTACTGGTAAATGGTTTCCATTGGGTTAGCTAAGCTCTGAATGGCGTTGACTATCCCAGACAATGTTTTTTCATGCCATTTTATAGACCTCACAGTAATATTCAGCAGGTTATACATTTCAATGTTGTACATATGTATATTATGTCTAACTGATGGTTTCAACAGCACAGTAACAAGTTAGCTGTATGTAAGATGTATGCTGGGGAGGGCAAGAGAGTCATGTGACACAGGGATGGGAGGAAGGAAAGGGGCTTTATTTGGGGCCAGGAGCAGAGATGGCTTTAGAGAATGGTATTTGGAATTGTTATATAAGCTAAACATATAAACGAAATGGGTGGCATGTCTTCAGGAGAGCAACAGTGGAGTGTAGGAAAAGGCATCGAGGTCTGGGCAAAAAAAAACAAAAAAACAGACCCCATTTTTAATGAATTTGTGATAAGGCATGTGCTGACTTGTCCACGCCTCTCCGTCTGACACCACTTTACCGGAATCATCTTCGGAAGACAGTCATTTAGACCCCCTGACACTCAATTCCTTCCACAGATATGTCACGGCTGCAGTTAGTCTTCAAGATGGTGGAATCAGCTATGGAGAATTTACCCATGTAATATGTGATCCTCAGTAAAAATGTAATAATTTTTACACTCGGTAAAAACAATGTAATGTTTAAGAATGGCTAGTTGTGCCTTAACTTACGTCTTGTAGTTTTATATTGAAGCCTTGCTGTTAGATTTTGTGCATGTAGGATGTGGCGGGGAGCCACCTTTGTATGAGTTGTTTACATTTTCGTACCGCGTCGTACTTTTGACCTCATTCGTGAGACTGTTTTTAGAGACTCAAACTTCTACCGAGTGCTGCTGATATTACAGAAGGCTTGTCTGTGTCCATTAGTGGCTTGCGTTTGAAGAGTTAGAGACTAGCTCTCATTTTTAGTGACGCGGGAAGTCAGCAGGAAACCGACACATCTCTTAGAAGTGTGCCCAAAGCCAGTGACGTTTATTCAACCATCTCAACAACAATAAATAACAGTTATAACCAGGTTTGATCAGCCGCGATGAACACTACAATACAAAACGTACAAAAGAAGTCACCGAAATCGCTAGAACTGATCTGTGTCGCCCATTGGATGTAGTGATAAACGGTTATCGATCTGTCTTCCAACGCATCCCTACCGCCAGGCCCGTGGCTGGGGTCTGACCATATACAGACTCCTTCATAAAGAACATCAGATCTGCACCGAATGAACTGCACATTTTCAGAGAAGACAGCTCGAATAAAGACAAATAAAAGAAAAAAAGGGGGAAACCAAATAAACATGGGTGTCGGAACCTCCCCACTGGTACGGGTCACTGTACTATAGGGTTCTGGGTCTACCTAGTCAGTGTTCTGTTCTCGACAAACTACTGTGGGAGTCTCAGAGTGAAAAGGGAACAAGTGACATGCTATCAGTCTTGCCCCAATTTCCTTGGCCTAAAATAATGAACAACAAAACCAGCAGGGTGCGCTGTGCAGTTTTGTGGATGTTCTTTATCGTACACATTCAGTTTCTGTTTGTGTCAAAATGGCTGCTTCCCCACTCGTGAAGTTGCTACGGATGATCCCGCTACCCAGCAAAGTTTCCGCCATTCTCTGCACAGAGGACGATGCCAAAGAGGATTCCGGAAAAGTGGAAGCCTCGTTCGAAATTCATCTGTGGCTATGAAGGGACCAGCTGGACTCGACCTGGGACAGTACGATGTGCACCACTGGGCTTATGGCCGATGTTTGAGACATAGGAAATGGTGGTTGGGTTTTTTTTGTCCAATTTTTCATGTGTCCTAATTTTAAAAAAAGACCCAGCAAAAATAGTGTTCAGTCAGACTAAAGCCTGGCTAAGTCTAGCTAATCCTGAAGCAATAGTTCAGTGCTCGTTGTTTGTGCAATAACAAGGAAATGATGGAACAATAATAAAATAAATAACTATTAACAGTCTGGATCTGCTTATTCTCAGTAGTTCCCAATGCCCGTTTCCCTCACCAAGATAACCAAAAATGTCAACAGTGGTGTTTGCCGCCACTCAAGCCACACTTGGGGCTTCTGACTGGGCTGCTTGTGACTTTTTGAGGCCCCAGAAACAACAAACCAACCCCTCATTACATTTTACTGGAATGGCGCTTTTCCGCTGCCTCCAGGAACTGAGCCAGAGCCGACCTGTACCGTGAACTGACGGTTTTCCAATGCAAAGTATGCGAGCCCCACCCGAGCCGTACCCATACTGAATAGATTCATAATGCAAATTTACGCGAGCAAAGCTAATTCCGTTAGTGTTCGATGCTGACATGAGACGGTGATTCTCATAGACATGCTAGCAGTATTTAGCACATAGTAAATCATCATGTGCACCGTGTGAACAGTACATTACCTTCTCGTCCGTTTCACATCACTGTCGCTCTCCAAACCCGACAACGCTTTTACCGAGCCGACCCTTCTGTGTGGAAAACCAAAGCAAGCTGGAACTGTACTGTGACCAGTCCCAGGTCATGGTACGGGTCAGTTTTGGCTCGATTCCTGTATGCCAGTGGAAAGGCACCATGAGACACAAGGAGCAGCCATCTCTAGTTGTGGTCAGTCGTGCAGGTTTTAGAGTACAAAGTCCTTCATTGACAGGTGAGCAGACAAACTTTCCAAAGGACTATTTCAACAAAGCACTGAGGGACAACAATAACCTAAACTTCCCTAATACACATACCCCTGTATGCCACTGCAGAAATATCACCCAAATCCCAAACACCGATGTCTTACTTCAGTGTAAGGAGATGTGGCCCACGCTCATTTAAGCTGTTGTGCTCCAAGCCTAGTCTTCCTGTTTGTTTACTAGCTTTAATAGGACAGCAGGACGCCATGTGCAGCCAACCAAAAACTGTTGAGCTTCCATGCTATAGAACCTTCAGTTAGGATACTTCAACTGCTTCAGCAAAACACCCATCTTTGTAAGCCCCTCTCTACAATGCAAATTATCTTGAAATGAGATATAAAGTATAGCTGGACATGACCCATAATGCACTGCAGGCCAGGGCCAGACTGACTACAGGACACTGTCCCCTTTCCCATAATGCACCACAGGCCAGGCCCAGGCTGACCACAGGACACCGTCCCCTTTCCCATAATGCACCGCAGGCCAGGCCCAGGATGACCACAGGACACTGTCCCCTTTCCCATAATGCACTGCAGGCCAGGCCCAGGCTGACCACAGGACACTGCTCTGTTTCAGCTACCGCACTCAAGAAGTCAGCATTCCTTCAATCCACTGGCTCAGAAATTAAATCTATGGTCTTAAATTGCTTCATTTTGACAGCATGACAGGAACATGTTACTGTACGATAAAGAATGTTCCCTCAAAACTGGTAGACTTTGATTAACATTGATATATTCACCCAGCTGAAAGGCTTACTCTGCCCTGCTGCTGGGAACTGACAGTGTTGTATTGCATTAATAGCAAATAGAAGTTTAATTTTCTGCATTTATACCTTTCATGGAAGGGTAAGCCAATATCACTAGAAGCACATGCCATTCTAATTATCTTAGGCCTTGTCTAAAACATCATAAAATGTCCAAGTAGGTACAATACAATCCAACAGAATGATTATTAACACAATAAAATAAAATCTTAAATATCACATCTCTGACATTCACAGCAAGTTACCAAGCCTTTGGTGAGAAACCTCAGATGAAATATGGCCTTCTAGTATTTTAAATGACCACAGGGACATCCTACAAATCCCCTGTCACCACCATAGCCCTGGACACTGACGTCCAGCTGGAGACCAGGTCCGAGGGACATGGAGAAGTGGAGGTTGACTGCCCTTCCTGCTCTGACCCTCCTCTCCAAAGGGTAACACAAACAGGGAGCTTGACCGAGCCTGATTTTATCTCAAAACATAAATGGGGTAGATTTGCCAAGAAGTTGGGGGATGGGCCGGCCTTACTCAATGTCACCATGTGAATAACTGCCCAAGAGAAGAGTCCACATCAGTTTAAAACAAAAAGAAATGGTCTGGAGGCATCTATCTCCACATCAGCACAGTCCCGCACATCTTCAGCCTCCAAAGCCTCTGCGAAGACCTCCACTCGGTTATAGGGCCACCAGCTGTAGGAGTCTTCACAGTACTGTACTTGGGTTGCAAGTCTTTCCTTGGGTTGTGGGGTTTTGCCGTTGTTTCCTCAGACCCTCCCAGCACCAGTCACGCACTCCCTTTATCCCCACACCCATCTCTCTGCCCCAGAGGACTTCAGCTGAACCGACTCACAGTTCTCGCCGTTGCCCTGGAAACAAAGAAGGACCGCACGTTGCATGTGGCTGGCATGTTATGGCAGAACACAGGTTTATATTACAGCTGTCACAGTTGTGCTGATGCCGTACGTTTTTATTTACGAGCTGTGAGTTCGGTTTGCATTTCTCAGTTCTGCTTAATTTTTAAAACACGCACAGAGTAGTCTGACTCAGGCAAAACATTACAACCTCACTTGCAGAATCTCACCCTGACTCTGTTTGTGAGAAATTTGCACATTCTTGCCATGTTTATCTTGCATACCAAACATACATTTAGGCAAACTGGTGCCTCTAAATTGCCCACAGTGTTTGAGTGTGTGCCCTGCAATGGACAGGTATCCTGGTGTCCTCTGCTAATACTTCGTGTTTCCTGGATAAATGGCTTTGGATATATGTACAGCCCATTCTTTTGTACCATAGAGACTGTATACATTGAATCCTGACAGGTAAAATGTAACACAGCAAGGAACGAGTTCACAGAAAGTCCAGCCAATGACACTCTGGGAATCACAGACCATAGATGGCGCAGCTGCCTGTGTTGCCCCTGATTTTGCTGAGTGATGGCCCTCATTAGCCTGTGAGATGGTTCTTGCACCTTGAGGAGTCAGGCACGTAGTCGTTTAGTAAATTACGAGTTTGAACCCCCGCAAAATCAGCCCTCAATCAGCAAAATCTACAGCGGGCGACCCCCCGTCAGCTAAATGACCGGAGGGGGATACCCCCACCACCCAATCAGTAAAATCTACCGAGGGGGACTTAGTGGATTGGTTGTCAGACCTCAAGCAAAGTTAATTTCTGGCTACGAGCCTGGTAGGAGTAAATCCTGGCTCCTCTGCCCCACCTTTGTGGCGATGGACTTGAGCTTGCCCAGTAGCGAGGGCTTGTTGGAGTAGACCACATCATCATCATTATCCTCGCCTTCCATGATGGCGCAGCTGTCGGCGGCTGGCAGTTCGCACTCCCTGTTGGCAGTCATCACCAAGCGGGAGTATTTGTACTCCAACCTGCCAGTGGGCAAAAAAATGACAGATCAGTTGCCATCCAGCCCTGCTAGCACACAATACGGCCACAACTACCAGATTCACAGACTAACTAATCAACTAGTCTTGGCCAGAAGGTGTCAAGAAGATTCTCTTAAAATTTAGATTAAAAACACATCTATCCACTGTTACTTTTAAGCGTTTTCAAGTAGCTTCAATGCTTCTAGACATATTATCTTCCCTGTAGCTAGTGAAGTGTGCCAGACAGAGTCAGTTCCTGCGGGCTGGCGGTCTTCACTGTGCCAGACACCACAGAAGGGTCTACACCAAGGACCATAGGAACTGGACATGAACAAGCGTGCCCGTACTTCTTGTTCTTCTTCCAGAAGTAGCAGGTGAGGGCAATGAGGAGCACGCCCATGAAGCCGCCGAGACCAGCTCCGACCTTCAGCCAGAAGTTGATGTCCTCACAGTGCATGGTCTTCTTCGCTGGGAGCCGGACGCCTTTGGTGCAGAGCTTTGGTTCATTCCAAACATAGAGAGTATCCTGAAGGAAGTAGAGGAAGAATGTGGGCCCACATCAATACAAACACATGAAGGAACAATGCAACAACAATACATCCCACACAGTCACTTCCAGAAGCCCAGAGTGACAGTATACATGCCAAAAAAAGCTTGAGTCAGGCTAGGAAACTAAGAAGGTAGATCCTCACCTGGGCGCCACCTTTGCAGGCTCCGTCGATCTCATGGTAGTCCATCTCGGTGCAGCGAGGGCATGCGCTGGCACTCTCCCACAGGAAGTTGAAGATACAGCCATCGCAGGTTCCCGCAGGGCATTTACTGAGCAAGCAGACTGGGCGTTGGTCATACTGAACCATGTATAAACTGCTATACTGGTGTTCCACTCCTCCTAGGATTCACTGTTCTTTTTATAACATCTACTGTCAACTTTAAAACATTCTGGTTAGGTTTTTAAACAGGCTGAAGCATTGCAACATCTTTACCAGAACTTCTGAGGAACTTCTAAGGAACTCGGAGTACTTAAAGTGTGCGCACTTAGCTGAATTTGCCAGGTCATACAGTACATCAAGGAAGATCCAAAAGCTGCCAAACTAATTTAATGGATTGAGTCGAATTCAGTGAATCCTGGGAATTTGGTTCCCTGAACATTTCATGCCTCAGCTCCTTCAAAGTCTCCTGCGTTGAAGCTGTAATAACTTCCTCCAAGTGACGATTGTGCACGTATGTGGACAAAGCGACAAAGCAGCAAGCCCTTGTATAATCCTGGTGAAATGCTTTTCACCTCTATTCATACATCGTTGGTCACTTTAATTAGCGCCATTGTTTAGTATTCTACTATATTTACAGCATATTAATATTTTTTTATACATGTAAGACTGGGAGGGGGTATGGATGCCCCGGGTGAAGACCCCATTCATTCACCTGTTCCTAATTGCCAGAAGGCTTCTCTCTCTTGGCCTTTCGGACCTCACTCGCTAACTACAGCTATTCCAGTGCATGTGGTCCTGACCACTGTCCTTCCTTTAGCTAGTCTTACAAAATGCATTAAAAGACAGACTGGAATATCTGTTGGATGTTTTCATACTTTTTTTTTGTTCTCATGCATGTTCATGAGAATATGCGGGACACTGCAAACTCGTGAAGAAAAACTGAATTCCACTGAAGTTCTTTCGAATGTTGCAATGCTTTAGTCTGTTTAAAGCCTTACCGCACCCCTCTGTCTCTTCTTTGGAAGTCATCCATCACTCTTTTTCACCCCTCTCTGCTTAAATGGCATTCCTCAAAGCCACCAAACACCTAAAGTTCTACAGATCGTCAGGTATTACTTTGAAGAATACCCTAAAATTGCTTGTGCAAGTCAGGACACGCGTGGGCACGAGTCTCCAAATGGGCGCCATAGCGACAGCTACCTGGGCACGGAGAGCTCTCCTCGTTCTGTTTTCTCTGGGTTACATCTTAAGGTGATGACCGTATTTCGGCCCTTGTCACAGGAAGATGTCGCCTGCGGAGATCTGAGAACGGAAGAGCGTTCTCATGACATTGAGTGAAAATGAGCCGACGAGTCATTTGAGAACAAAGTTCGTATTACAAATTTGAACAAAACAATAGAAAATATCGTAGCAGCATGAAATATCCCCAAAGTAAAATAAACAGGAAGCATGCAACCAAGTCTAAAATTGGTACCTAAAATAAACAGATGTGTTTATCCATTTGATTGAATTATACTGAAAAATATTTCCTTTCTGACTAGCTAACCCTTAGCACGTGGTCACTCATCTGCAGACACTCACCGGTAGAAGAAGTTGACATCTGGCACTTTCTTCAGCGTCCCAGGGAACAGGTCAGGTTTCATGGTGACCCCGGCGAGCGTGCTGTCCACCGTCGCTCCTTCGGGAATCAGACAGGATTACAGAAGTCAGACTCGGGGCACTGGAATCACGAAGGCCAGTTCCCAGGAAAATAGCGGGAAAATGCTGATGAAGATTTCTCAGGATTCTGCGTCCAGATGCTACTCATAGTATAGCTGCCAGACAACAGAGCTGCCCAAGCAGCTCAGATAAGCTGACAAACTTGGGACATCTTCATAAATAAAAACGTACAGCAGACACGCTCCTCTATAATCCATTATCGAACTTTAGCTTCCTGAAAAATCATTAGGTCTGTGGCATGTGTGTGTGTTTTTTTTCCTGCGGTAAAAAAAAAAGTAACAGAACTGATGGCGGATTTGCTGGTATGAAGAAAGCAATTTCACACAAGGCTGCCCCTGGCTCACTTTAACAGTGATGGTTGGCAGGTTCCTGTCAGGCAGGAACAGTTAAAAACAGTCTTAAAGAGCTTAGTTCTCCATTTGAATGAGCTGCAACGGGACTCAGAAAATCGCCACTCAGCAGACTGACTTGCAGATCTTAAGGGCTGGGGCTTTGGGGGGCGGCAATGGGGGGGGGGAGGGGCCTA
>JAODKC010000001.1:6263056-6293790 GCA_026777985.1 Mormyrops attenuatus
AACACAGCACCTGGGACAAACACGCCTCACCGAACACAGCACCTGGGACAAACACGCCTCACCGAACACAGCACCTGGGACAAACACGCCTCACCGAACACAGCACCTGACTCAGTCAGCTGTAGATATGGGGCAGGGATGTCATGGAAACTTCTATAACAGTCTCCCACTGGGTTTACTCCCGTTCTAAAGTTATCCATGGAGATAAGTCTGTTAATCATTACTTTTAACTTCCCCGACCTAATTATGCTCAAATCTGAAATGGGGCACAGGAGGAAAATTAAATTAAGCTTGCTGTTCTTCTGGCTAAAGTGCAAAACGGAGAGTAAGGTGAGGGGAGGGGGAGTGCCAGACTTGCTATCCTCGGGATGGGAGGGGGTTGTGTTTTTCTAGTAAGACGCTGAGCCATTGTGAGCATGTGCCGTCCTTGCGTGTGCTGTGATGTCCCTGCATGTGCTGTGCCGCCACTGCGCGTGCTGTGCCGTCCCTGCACGTGCTGTTCCGTCCCTGCGCGGCTGTGCCGTCCCTGCGCGTGCTGTGCCGCCACTGTGTGTCCTGTGCCATCTGTTCTCATTCAGAGCCCAAATCAGACACACCTCGCTGTCCAAAAGGCTAACCACTGAACAGACTGCGAGTGGGAGTTCTATTTGGAGGAGTTCACCACGGGGGCCGATCGCACGGGGGCAGCTGCTCTGGTATGGCCAAGGGCCCTGGCCCACTCACTTGCTGCAGGTGAGGGCTTCATCCCCTCCGGGGCCACTGTCCAGGTAGGTGGCCAGATTGGTGAAGCCGGCCGGGATGTCGTCCCACTCGTCAAAGCGAACTCCACTGCCCAGGGAGTAGGTACCGGCCGCGCACTGCGTGCACTGCTGTGATGACATCTCCAGGAACTCCCCAGCGTTGCAGGAAAAGGCTGGGGGGGTACACATGGATCACAAATTGGGGAGAGGGGGGGTTCACATGGATCACAAAGGAGGACGTGAGAACCAATAATGGGTAGAATCAACTCTCAACTCTGCCAATCACTGGCTTTCCAAAGCAATAAAGCAACCAATGACATGTGGTATGAACTCTACACTGCCAATCACTGGCTTATATCCAATAAAGTAATCAATGAAGTTTGGCATTACCTCCACACTGCCAATCACTGGCTTTTCATCTCAATATACCAACCGATGAAATGTAGAGTTAACACTGCACTACCAATCACTGCGCTTCTGACCTAATAGAGCAACCAATGAAATGTGAGTTAAGCCAGGCAGTGACAGAGAGGGCTCGATAACCCTTAACCACAATGGATGTAGCAGCCTTATTTTACTGTTGTTTAAATGAGGACCTCAGGGATCAAACCCTCTGAGAAATGTTACAACGTGACTGTGCCATTTACCCTGGGTATGGCATCGCCTACAGCTCTGAAGCACCAAACATTTTAAAAGAAATCTAGTTTGATTTCAAGTGAAATATTAAACATATTAAAAGTAGCACCGACCCAATAATTCTCATTTTCACACTTTCAGTGTCCAGCCACAGTTTATCTATTCTAAGCCATCCTCTCTGATGTGTCTCTGTGAACAGACACAGCTTGATGACATTACCAATTGCCGTCACACTTCTCTATGGTGGAAGCAACCTGCCTAGGGCAGAATGTAGGGTCAGTGGGGGGGGGGGGGGCAGGGTGAGTGCCCCCCCCAATATTCACAGAAATAGCACTCCCACATTTGCATGTTTATAGTTACTGATTGCACACTTGCCCCCCTCCCCCTAGATCTTATAGTGCTCTGACATCATTTCAGTGATGCCATTCTGTCACAGAAACATCCTTCGCTTCTGTGGAAGCGGCTGGCGGGCGGCACAGCGACACTGGGGCGAGCGGCACAGCGACACTGGGGCAGGCGGCTCCGGGCGACTACATAGCAGCTGCCATTATTGACACAGAGCAGCTGGAAAAAACTGAGAGAAAACTGAGAGAGCAGACGGGGGGGTGGGCAGTTTTAAGAGAGGAGGTTCATTCCTGGGCCTCCCCAGACTGCATGACTCCCTTTACATTGATCCTGAGTGATGACCTGGGCCCCCACATGACACAGCAGACAGGACAGCCTGACGCTACTCATTAATTGTTAATTACGCTCAAGGCTGATTTCCGACACATCACAATGGCTTGAATTAAACACACAAATGTCACACACTGATGGTGACAGAATAATGGACAGACTTTCGCTAAATGGACAGCTGAGATCATCTGTCATCCCTGCGCTGTCTTTCCTGTGCGTTACCGTGGTAACCAGCTTCCACGCACATCCAGGTCCCGGCAGGGTTTAATTCACGGTTCACCATGCCGTGACATGGTTAAACCAAGGCGGGCACCCATCATCCCTGTGGCGTCTTAACCAAGTGAGCTGGATTTTTGACATGCTACTGCTGGGGTGGTTTTGCCTGGTCTCCATGGTAACACGGTCAGCACCCTTTTTGGCTGCATCCTTCCAGAGGCATGTCCGAAAGCGGCGTGACCCGGCTGGTCCGAAAGCGAGGTGGTCTGTTCTCTGTCTCCAGCACGACTTGCGAAAAAGGACGCATGCCGAACGCCACAGGATCTCTGAGGCAGGACGTGTTTGGATGGGAAATTCCACACCAGAGATAAGCAGGTGTCAGGAATGCCGTCATATCTTGCGGGGGGGGCATAATCACACCCTCACATACATCCTTCCGAGACCCACGACAATTAGCAGGCAAATTAACACACAGGCTATCTCCTTCCAAAATGCCTATTAAATTAAATGCTTGTTAATTTCACCGTTTATTTAAACTATGCCATAATTTTTCCTGATTATTGTTCCCTTGTGTCCATTTCCTCCTTACCCCCTGGGAGGGAGACCCCTTCCCGAAGAACCACTCACTTCTGGCCTGATGCCGACCTCACGGATTCCCTCCCATACTCACTACAGTCGGTGCCTCTGACCGGATCCGGCAGTCCCGAGCATCCCTGTCCACGGGGGATGGCCACTCTCCACCGCGATCCCGTGCTGTCACACTCCGTGTATTCAAAGTAGTAGTCCATCTGTGGGAAGGGAACACAGAGCAGACCTGTCACTCAGGGTTCTAACAGCGCCAGGCCCCAGCTGCAAGCGACACATCTGGTACCAGCTCGTTTATTCAGCGACCGCTTCACTTTTTAGCCACTGTCTGGCAAGGTCCGCAATGCCCTGGGGTGAAACAGCGTCCGTGGTGGGCCGGGGACTGTAATGCAAGCAGTGATCCACATAAGCTGAGCTCATGACATCCTCTGAGGTGCGACAGGACCTGCTTGTTACCAAAAAAGTCTCAGTTGTAAAATTTGACGTCTGGATGTAATGTCTATAATCACTCACGGTGAGCCTGGAGCCTGTCTCAGGAATCAGAGGACACCCAGAGGACACCCTGGATGGGACGCCCGTCCAGTGCAAGGCACACACACATTAAGGGCAATGTAAAAGAAACTACCAAAGTCAGTGATTCTCAACCCAGTCCACAGGGACCCCTAGACAGTCCACATTTTTGCTCCCTCCCAGCCAATCAAGAACACCGAACACCTGCCACAGGTGTATTGGGAACTGGGAAGGAGTAAAAATGTGGACTGTCTAGAGGACTGGGTTGAGAAACATTAATCTAAACCACATGTCTTCGGACTGGGGAAGCTTAAGCACCTATAATATCCACATGAGGGGAACTTCTCTCCACATGCACGGCAGCAATCATCCTCATAGACATGGATGTTTGACGCCACAGCACTGGGCGATTGTTCTCCCATAATTCTTCATTTAAAGGAAAAAAATGGAGTTTGGTGAGGAGCACATTTTGAGTGAGGAATAAGTTTTAACGATCAGCTGTGTGGGGGCAGAGGGGGCCGCAGTCAAACAAATAACAGGGTCAAAAGTACAGCGATTTAACAGAAAGGGGAAAGCAGTGTCGATAACGAGCAGCGAAAATGCCAGAAGTCACCTTCTGAAGGTGCATTTTTCTCCAGGCTGGGTTCCACGGGAAACCTGCTCCTTGCAACGCGGAAGCTTCTTAGCAAGGCCGCGTTTGCCACATGCGCCAGGCCCAATTAACCTGCAGCGTGCGAGTGCATCATTTTTCCGAGCGGAGAAGTGACACCTCCATGATGGGGACACTCACTCGGCAAGTTTCTCCCACTCTGATACAGATGGCCGGAGTGAAGGGTGCATGTAGACGGTCGGGCTGACCTGTTACCGCCGTTCTGTTTGGCGTCAGGTCTTGGGATGAGAGGGGGTGAGTATTCGGGGGGGGGGTGTGATGGAGCCACCACAATCTAAAAATGGACATGGTAGCCCTCCCCATTTCTCTGGCATGCCCCCGTGTCTTTCCCTGAGCCTCTTCACAAGGCCAAATGCAGTGCTGTACTCCACAGTCAGCCCCCCCCCCGCCCACCCTCCGTCTCCCCAGACTCTCCCTCCATACAGTCATCCCAGCTTCATGGGGGCCTTCTGCGATACGGAGTTAATGATGTGCACAGTTGTCCCCTCGTTTACTGATAAACAGCGCAGGAACACTTAAACAGCGGCCTCCCAGTGAAAATAAAACGAATCAGCCATGACAGTCGAGATTCCATTTCGCTGAAATTTGCTCTCCAAAGAAGAATCATTATTCTTATTCAACTCGAGAACAAAAGAGGGAGTGTTAGTCTAAAAGTAATTTTTTTTGGGGGGGGGTCAATTTTCATCCCGCTGCTAATTTTCCCAAAGGTAATCCGCAGTCCGTGTCAGCAGTTGCCTTGTCTTGTCTTCACAGGTGATGTGACAACACAGATAGCAGAAAAGGAGGGGACACACGATGCAGAACAGCCCCCCCACGCAGCCTCGACGGCAGAAGCCACACGACCCGGGACTCCGCTACAGCTACAGCTGCTTTTATCCAAAGTGACGAACATTTTCTTAATTTAGGTTCCCTACAGCAATTGGGGTTTAAGGGCCCAATAGTGACATCACTCTGCCAACCCTGGGATTTGAACCAGCAACCTTCTGATTAGGAGTCCCGACCCACACAACAGTTGTGCATTCAGCCCTGTTCCTATGCAGCTTGTTTGCTATGTAATTTTACTGTGCTCAGAGCCCAGCGACGCTAATTACCCATGCGAGTATTGGCACTTATGAAGGAAATACGAATGTTTAAATCAGCAGACGATCCACACCTGTAGGCCGGGAAGTTGCCAGACAGCTAACAAAAGTGTTTCCTGCCCTCTGCAGGGGTACGAGATCCTTACAATGAAGCATAGCTCTCGACTACATGTGGCCTAATTCACACCCCCTCACCCTATTTGCTAGACTTCAGCCTACTTTAGATCCCAGTTAAATCACAGAAGTGTGAGGCACATCCTACGCTAAGCTTAAAAAACTAAATCTTTATATGGTCATTTAAAGGGGATTATTTTTAGTTAAAAGCACGGGAGAAGAGGGAGGGATCTTGCAGTGCTTACATGACGTTTAATCTGATAAAGGGCTTTTAATTAAACAAAAACTCTTAAAAGAATCAAGATTTTTAAAAGGCAGAATCTCTCAAGTACTTGCATATAGACACACTAGATTCATGTCACCCTTTTCATATCAGACCCTAAAGGTGCCGGACTCCAGCACATATCCTGAAGCTACAATCACAACGCTAATTCATTAGCACGTGCCACTGCCAGCCAGCATCAGCATGACGACTGATCAATAATGAAACACGACCCAGCTGAGGTGAAGCAGGGAAACCCATTTGCTTCCTTTTCCAGAGCACAATGTCCAGGATTTTTTCCCAGTGAAACCATAAAGTGCTCCATCCACCCACAGGAGAAATGGGAGACTAAAATAGAGACAATTGCCAAGCATAAATGAAACAAATCTGCCTTTCCCTAAAGAGAATGGAGGTCCATGGTGGACTTGAAGAGGCAGGCTGTCAGTGTGACAGTGGTATAGGACAATTAGACATCAGCTCTCCATACAAACTATACATATTTTTTTACGGGAAAAATTCAAAGTAAGGGAGTGCCAGATGATAAATGCGTGGGCAACGTATAAACGACAAAAAAAAGCAAAACTGGTGATCGTACAGTGAGAAAGCAGAACCACAGATGGCGCACTGTTTGACTGGATTTACTACTTCGCCGTTATAAATAGGTCATCGTTTTATAAATAGTGTAAGACACCCCACATAAAGGTGATAGAATGCGAATATAAAATGAATAACATGATTAGTAATGGAAGAAGGGTATATATACAGAAGGTGGGCTACTATAGAACGTTCACTTAAATTAGCCCCCTTCACAGAATTGTGTAGCTGTTAAATTATCCCATTTGAGAGTCTTTGGTCCGAGTTCTTTCGGTCCGAGATGTAATAACGAACTACATGTATCAAACCGGAGAACCAATACTATAGGTCTAGCCATCTCTCTGATTTGATACATATTAATTTCCGTAAAATACATCGACAGAAACAGGGAGGAGAAAAACGATAGAAACATTGACGCGTTTATTGAGCAGTTCACAGCTCAGATGGTAATTATTAGAACAGATAGGGCTGAATATAGTTATTCAAAACCATTATTATCATGTAGATGTTAGTAATGTGTTCACCTGCTTATGTGACAAATGTTTCGGAAAAGGACCGAGAGGACGTGCAGCTGTGGAGATAAGCATGTGCTTCTGTTTTTGTCATGTTAATCAGCCCTCGGCTTCAAAAAACAGGGGGGGGGGCATGTATTTCATGTCAGTACCAAATGACACAAAAACATCGTGTGCATGACCAGCTTTTGCTGTGTCAAGATGGAATCGGGATTTGTTTACTGGACTACACATTTTTCAGAGGCAAAATCTGTCTGGAAAGGTAGCTACATTAATCTTCGACAAACCGAGGCTTCCTCTTGGCTTTCGAAAATATCACATCATACAAACACTTAAAGAGAAGCCGTGTGATAACCTACAGAAAAGATATTTGATTACAAAATACTGTAGATCGCATGTATGTAATATGCGAGGATTACAAACATCATTACTATGTAACTGGTTTTATAATTATTATTTTTTACGTTTTAAGATTATATGTGGCGACACATATAATCTGAAAAACTGAAGTGGTTTGAAAAATAGGGATTGAAAACTCACGGGTTGATTATTTAGTAGTGCAGGCCTATGTAACCAGAACATAGACCCCATTAAACCGAAAAAACACGGCATACAATTATATCACAAGGAAACTATTGGTCTTCACATACACAACAAATCAGCACTGCTTTTGAACGAATCTTGGCAGAAATCGACATACAATTGTGCAAATTTAGGCCTACTTTAAATTCATTATCATTAATCTACACATGAGCGACCTGACTCCTAAATGGCAATAACAATATTGATGTGAACAAGGGATTCTTCCGAGAGTAGTCTACATACAAGTAAGGGACATCTAAGTGGGGTTTATGGCTTATCAGGCTGGGACTCGGAGTGACTGACGAGATTAGCGCACGTTGCCTGGCACCGAGACCCCTTCGAGATGGTAAATCATGGGAGTCCAGCGTCATGGCAACGGCGGATGGGGTGGAGGCAGCACCTGGGTTAATGAAGCGTGTGTGCGCCCAGTATGCAGGGGACCGGTGAACGCAAACACGATCAAGCGCTGCAAAGAGTAAATACGACGAGTCAACAGCTTAGATGACCTGGGGTTAATGTGTGCGCTATGCTAGCGCCGATATTCAGCACGATGGAAAAAAAATCTCCTAGATGTTTGACAAAGTCTGCTAATGTCCTTGTCATTTTGAAAGTGTACTTTAATTCCCTAGTGGAAATAAAGGAATGGGATTTTTTGTATACATTTCTCCTGAGTGTTCACGAGGAAGAATCACAACACAGCACTTAAGTATTTTATAAAGAGGCTTGAGAAATACATAAACACGCGATTCAATTTCATCTGAGGTCGCTGCCAAACAATGGTCTGATATCTGTTAAAGGTCAGTATTTTATTCGTTATTTATATTGATGACGCTTCCCTTTACATTTTAAGTGTACACACAAAGCACACGTAAAGCTCTGATGCAAACATTAGCCATAACGGGGATAAGGTTGGAAAACAACACCGTTTCATGCTGATACTGTTACTCGCTGTAATTGTTTATTACATAATAATTGCAGTTTTCAGACTACAGCGCTAAAACTGGATCAAACAGTCCAAGTACATCAAGGGGCTCCAAGGACTGGCGTCTCGTGGTGTCTGCTCATTTCTGCCGCCTGTCTCAACTGTACAAGTGTGACTCATACTATACTATTAGGATTTATCTCCACGTATTGACGAATGTACTATTTTTAGTATAAAATGTAATTCGATGCAACAAATTTTTGCAAATATGAGGCCCTGTGAGCTTTATTAATATGTGATATGTTATATTTGTGATTTAATGAAGGCGCTTTGATTTAAAACATTAAGAAATTGACCCGTAGAGTATTATAAATATCCATGGTTGTCTCAAAAGGTAAAGCAGGCTTGCAGTGTAATCTAACAGCCTATCCTTACTACTTCACCATGTCCAAATAAACAATAACACGTCGGTGCTGCTTATATACGGACCGGATTCGTACACAGTCGATGGCTTTTTACCTCCTGGCACGGAGGCAGATCACTGGATACCCGCTGAAGCGAGCCGACGATGAGGAGGACGCAGCGAAGCCAGGCGGAGGAAGGCATCGCACTGATGAAACCAACGCGGCTCGCAGCTTCTCCCCACTTCCGTGTCTTGTACGATAACCTGCGGGTCCTCCCGGCGAAGATCCGCGTCGGGTTCACATGTGGTTTCGCCACTGCTTATTTTTAAATTTGTCTTTTCGCCGTCGGCTTTCCTCTCTCCCAGCCAGTACCCCTTCAGACTGCGCTCAGATCCACCGGCTTTTCACAGCGATTGGTGTGACGTAATTTGTCATCTGGTCAGGGCAAGCGCACTGAAAGATGTCATTTTGCTTATTAATATACTAGTAAATAAACCGAAGAATATTCAGATGCAAAAGGGGTCGACAAAAAGAAATGCAGTTATGCGAAAAATAATGCAATTTACAATAATAGGCTATACAAATTTGAGTCTAAGCAAAACTACACGCCATACGTAAAACCATTAAAGCCATTTCCGATTAAGATTATATCCACAGAATTAAATTCTTCATTATGATTTTTTTTATTGTGCTGTGAATTATAACAGAGAAAATGTCATGTCAGATGCTAGGCGCTTAATTGCTTGGAAAGAGTCCCGTTGAACAGGTGTAAATGGTGTAAGCATGTGAGTTTGAGATAATTGTACATGAATTATGTTTATTACGTCGATGAATGCTTTACACCATAAAAAAGGACATTAGTCAACGTATGCGTCTAATCGCCCTAAAAAATTATCATGAAAACCTCATAGGCACAATAGAATGGTGATTGAATATAGGCCTATATAGATAAAAATAGTAATACAAACATATAATTCTGCGACACTGGTCACGAAGAATCCATGAATGTGGAGATTAAAACATCGATCGCATTATTTTCTTTTCCTTTAACCAAAACATTTACGTTATACTTTCAGTTATATCAACACACCTTGAGAACAGACCCAAAGTCCTCCAATAACCAACTAAGTGTAATAAATTGACCTACTTTCCTGAACTCAAGAGTAACAAATTACTCGGGCAAACAAAAATTAAAACACAATCTCATATAACAAAAGCACCAACAATAATCATGACGATAACAATAAACACGTCGATATAAATCGCATTATGTTTACATGTGAAAATGACAATTAATTTCGAATACCTGTAGGACTACTTAGTGCAATTAGAGGTAGAATCTTCGGAGATGTAAAGCGGTTTATGTCGACTAGTATTGGTGCCCAAAAGAGGTCTGTGTCGGACCTTCTATTAGACCTCTGACAGAGACCATGGAGGGTGCAGTAAGCCCGAATAAACTTTTTAAAATATAGGATGGGGAATCTTGCCAAGAAATCTGTAAACACTGCGGCTACGGCTTTGATGTCAGTTAATAGTGCCGATTGTTTTATTTAGGAAGAATGGAAAAGTAAAATACGTTTACGCAAATTTAACACACCCTATTGTCCAAAGGGACAAACCGGCGGAAGCTGGTCCTGATTTCCGGTGCCTGTCTCCATCCTGCCGTCTTTTGCCTGTATTTGTACGTCCAGTTTTTCTAAGTTACCGAAGCCGAAACGGAAAGCAGGCACACGGGTCTATCAAAAGTCAAATAAAAGTCAGCTGTTAAAACGTCAGCTGAACCGTCTTCCATAGGTAATTATTTCATATAAGTGAATATCGCAACTCAGTCCTACAGCGGGCTGAAAACACCCAAAAGCATCATGAAAATGCTACACTGTTTAAGCACTGGATAAGTTTGCAAAGTGATACGTAGTATTTCTTTGGGAAGCACATAATGTAGCTAAGCGTGTTACCACGCCGGACTATTTTCCAGGCGTAATCATGGGTACAAGACATGTCAGGTTACGTTGATGCATTTTAACATTATTTGTAAATAAATGTCGTTTAATTCACCATCTATGCAACACAATTTTCACGTTTCTCAGAAGATTATTTAGTTTACTGAATAATCAACACAGCTGCAGGATTAATAACAGAAACCATCAGTTCTTTTATCTGTTAACACTTTTTGACAACGACTGTTATGTTCAAAGAATTATCAGCAATAATCTCCATTAACAACTGACTATAATTTTGTCTATCTTATCCAGGTGTTTAGCGCCTAATTCAAAACAGTCTAAGAATCTGCAGATTGATGTATTCCTAGCAGTTAGCATGTTAGGCTGAGGCCCAAAGACTGGATTGGGTGGTCGGTCTTGGCACACTAAACACCCAATCAGATTATATGTCCATTTGGTAAAACTTAATATTAATTGCAGAAATAAGTTGCTATTGAAATGATGAGATCTGGGGTGTTTCTCAATACCAAGAACACAAAGATTATACTTGTGGTCTTGGGAAGACCGGTCTTGCTAACTTACTTCCCAACAATGAACTTGGAGTGCAATGAATCATGGGATTGGTCTTGTTTGGCAAGGATGCAACCAATGTATCTTTGGTATTTGGGGCAAGAATGACATCCAGGGATTTTTACCATCCTCTGTACTTACCGTCCTCTTGAGTATTAGAACTGGTCTTTGGCAATGGAAGATGATGTAAAACAGGTACATGAGAAGACAAGTATACGGTCAAGCATGCATATTGAGAAACACCCCTGCTTTTCAGACCTAGTTACTCTGGATAGCGCTGCATGACTGGTGAGGCGATGAAAACAAAGAGATTGTGGGGGGTGTCCCCTCTCAGCTCTTCGTCCTGACAGGTGTGCGGCACTGGCTTTCAGATGGCCAAGACCACACTCAGAGCCAGAAACCGAAGACAAATTTAGACAAATATCTTTGATCTTTGTCTTAATCTTGAGCTTTTCATGACCGGTTATGTTCAGGTGTTTTCTGGCGACCTTAAATGTTATTTAAAATGAATAAGCACAGGTGTCACTGTGGAGATTCTGAAACCACATTTCAATCCATCCATCCATCCATCCTCTATACCGCATTTCCGGGTCGCGGGGGCAGCAGTATAAGCAGGGAAACCATATTTATCAGATGTAACTAGCCATATATGGGATACCTTGTTTTAGCCTGTATCCCAAGGATACAGACGCTCCTCTACTTACGAACGAGTTACGTTCCGAACGGCCGTTCGTAACTTGAAAACTTGAAATGTTTGTAAGTCGTTATTCAGCATCATTTTAAGGGTATACGCAAGTACTAAGAACTAGGATGCTGGGAGTACGCACGCTACGTTGCTGTGCGGCGGGAGTAGCGGTCAGAAGTCGTACTAGGCGGAACAGGAAACGGGAACCCAAAGAACACAATTTGGACTTCCAGTTCTCTTCGTTTGTATGTCGGTAAGTTCGTAAATATTGGTGCGTCTGTACTGTAAAAATATGTGTATGTGTATATAGGCACACACACACACACACACATATATATATATATATATAAATAAATAAATAAATTCATTAATTAGGGATGGGACTATAACGCGTTAATTTCGATTAATTAATTACGGAAAAAATAACTAATTAAAAGAAATTTATGGATTTTACTCGCAGTATTCTGTCCTTGCTAATGTGAGTGCGCAGTTTTTAGCTTGAAACTGAACACATAATACATATATTACAACTCAAACAATACACAATAAATACTTTCCACTTACAAGCGGTTAAATTAACTAGCGACTAGCGGGATGCTAATATAACATTGTAAATCCCATTGGCGATTAGCACTTCAGTGTTTATACTACCTCTTTCACAGATTGCGAACCACTTAACAGCTTATCAGGTATTTAAGGTAAGTAATTATACCATTTTAGATGGTAGACATGGCACTTTATCTTGAACTGTTGGTCTGTTTATTTTTGGCCAGCGATACTTGAGGGAGTTTTTGACTGAAATGGGATTGTTCGGTTTTTCATACATGATGTTTGAAAAATGGGAGCAGATGTCAATCAGTACTTTTGCATTTCTGGTCAAAATTTCTAGTGTTGTGAAAAGAGTTTGATCTGTGTTTTCTGTACTCATCTATTGGTCTGTGTAGTAGATTGATGGGAAAATAAGCAAGTGATGCGTATCAATTTATGCTACAGTGCCTCATGAATCGGAGGACGACACCACGTGACCTTCAAAAACAATGGGAAACATTAAGTGCAGGGGTGAAGTATTTTAGGTAATATGTATTTTAATGTTTCCTCATATATTGCACGTTGTATTTCAAGTATGTATATTTGATACAGGATGTATTAAAAATGTGTAAATCCATGTTAATCTGTGATGATTCAAGAGGTAAATATGCAGATCGACGGAAGACACTTTTGTACAAAAGTTCAGAACCAGGGTTATCAGAAGATATAACACATTATGCAGTTTCCTGTAATAGATGCATTAAAGTCACATGGTCAAACATTATCATATGCAAACATATACAAATTGCTTTAATAGTATTTACCTTCACTATGAAACATGCAATAAGGAAGGTTCCTGTCAGAAGGTAAAATGTGAGAAATCAGTAAGACATCAACCTCCTTTTCCATGTTTTTTTATGCATCCATGAAGAGGTGTCATTAGTTTGTTGGGGGATAATGATGCTCTATAAGTGTGTCCACACTTCTGATTGGTACTGTATAAATATTTGTGCATACTTTAACTACTATTATCTAAATGAATAGGATAACGTACCGTATGCTGCTCTCAATGCTGGAACAACCCAGTTCTACCATACAATGCTTTTGTTCACTTAATGGTGCACTAGTTCATCAGTGGGTTAGGCATTAAAATGGTTTTAAAATACCACAATGGTCAGTAAACATAAACTTTCACTTTGTGGACCTCCTTATCGTCACATTCTCTCTTTCTGTTATAATAGTAAAACGTGTTGTCCCGACGCTGCAGCTTTTTCACGAATCCGGTCTCGGGCCAACGATCAACCTGCAATTAATACAAGTAGTATTAAAACATTGCTACTGCAGTAATATCACATTTTGATGAAATTCTGTCCCGCTATACTCAGACTGGCTACTGGTTTAAACGGTTTTAATAGAGTCTTTACCAGTTCGACCCGTTTGACTTGCTTGTACTCCCGTTCATCCCTGTATCCAGCCTGTTGGAATCTGTACAGATTCTCCACTTCATCTGTCCACCGTTTCGCCCTTGCAATGGTTCTGGGGATCCCGTCAGCATCAACACATGACGCACAAGCCATTTTTTCCTGAGGCACAATGTGAAAAACAGTACGACATACATGTTTCAATGGTCGACAGCACTGCTTTGGTTCATTACAGCGTAAATACTGTTTCCTTTAACGCCTGTGCAGGCTGACCACCATGCTACGTGTATTTCCATGAACTTTATTAGGTATAATGCTTACTTTATAGCTCACGTTTATTCGGAAATTAAGTATGTCCAACTAACAGAGCCCGAAAACTGTTCTTCGAACACTATCGTCGCATAGAAACATTTGCTCCGGTGTCTCCTAGCGACGCTAACGCCAAAACAGGAAGTGACACAATGCCTCGGCCTACTAAGTGCTTTCCCGGGGTTTTCATGCGCTCCCTCACGCACTGAAAATGCATTCACTTGTAATACGAAGTTCATCGGCATTGTCCATTTTAAATAATACCATCTGACCATAATCGTAACATAAGAAGAGTTTACATACCGAATTGTTTTTTTTTTGCCAGCAATAAATGTACGCAGCCTAAAATCCACTAGATGGCGAACTGCTTTTTCTTTACTACGTCGATTCCTCGCTGATCATAAATGACAATTAGGGGGCGGTTACAAAATGGTTAACCAGCCCGAAATAAATGCCGCTTTTTTGTAGGACTTCGTGTCCAGTCTAACATCAGACTTATGATTACTCAAAATGAGCTCATTTGGCGGCCGCATGAAAGAATATCCCAACATTTCCCTGGACCGTTTCGATAAGGAAAATCTACATGCCAGAGCATATTTTTTATCCCACTGCCACAAAGGTAAGAACCGGATCATAAACTAGACAACAGACCGCTGGATATTTTGGCCGGGTACAGATTTATCAGTATCTCATCCTTACGCCTGAAAACCAGGTGGGGAGTTAAAGAAACCGAAAGGAGTCTTTTTAGTTAACATGGTTTATTGCTGTTCTGCTGGCAACCCAGTCTAGTCATTCTGCACACTTTTTCGATCAAGCCCATATAAACTAAGTCTAACAATTCCACAGATCACATGAAGGGACTGAAGGCACTGGCCCTGAGAAGGAAACTAAAGTTTAGGTATGATGTGATCATTACAGGGTGCTGTCGATGAACGTTTGCACTTTTTACTTTATCAGTAATTTAACAGAAATCGTTGTTCATCTGGCTGTCAGATAATGCTTCATGTCTCATCTGTGAATGTTTTCACTGACGCACGCATAATATGTATCTGTATGTTCTAGTTTGACAGTCAAATTGTACTGTTCGCCTGTGACAAAGGAGATTTTGCTAAGCAATCCAAAATATGGATTCTGGGAAAACCACATTGTAAGTACCTATACAAATCATTTATAAGATCACAAGACTGTCAAACTATTACGACCACGTCGTGTTCGAAAAAGGAGGCAGCTTTTACGAATCGGGAAAATAACTCGTTTATACTTACTGCCATTTATACCAGGTTGCTCTTGAGGTGGAAGACCCAACGCAAATATCTCTGGTTGATGAAATCTCAGGAGAGGTAATTTTATATGTTCAAGATTACTAGGGGGATGTATGCAATGTTGCTAAAAAGCTGTATATCCCTGAATAATTGATTATTTTACCCGTTAGAAAGAAGACATTCTGGTAACACTGATTCCAGCTGGACACTGTCCTGGATCTGTCATGTACGTATCAAAACAACACTTGACTTTGAAAACGCTAAAAAAATCCACATTTGATAATACGGGAAACATTTTCCTTAAAGGATTACAAACTTCAATCTAGGAAAAGGTGGCACCCCAACATTGCTGTAGTGGGCCTACTTATTCTTTTAAGTTGTATTATATGTGTATATTGTATTATGCTTCCCACGTGTTTCCCCGGTCTAGGTTTTTGATAGAAGGGGACCACGGCACGGTGCTGTACACCGGGGACTTCAGGCTGGCCCAGGGGGAAGCGGCCCGGATCGAGGCCTTGCATGCTGGCGGCCGGTACTATTTCCTCGAATCGCCGCTTGCCCGCGTCGGCATGTCGCCATTTTCTTAACGCGGTGTGTTTCACTGCCGTCAGGATAAAGGATGTTCAGAGCGTTTACCTGGACACGACGTTTTGCGAGCCCCGGTTCTTCCAGATACCGAGCAGGGTAAGTTCCGTCCCTAATCTCAGCTGAGGCGGGCCCTGGAAGCCCGGAAGCCCAGAAGCGCTAACCTAACCTGCACCATGCCGTGCTCGGTGTCGCCCAGGAAGCTTGCTTAGATGGCATACGGGAGCTGGTGAGGGAGTGGACCGCCATCAGCCCGAACCACGTGGTGTGGCTCAACTGTAAAATCGCCTACGGGTACGAGTACCTCTTCGTAAATCTCTCCGAGGAGTTCGGGTGTCAGGTGAGCATGTGTAGCTGGACGTCTTATTGACGTAACCCGCAGGCACGGCGCGCCCCCACCGCGTCCCACGTGTGCCTGTTTAAATCCGCCCCTCGTCTGCAGGTTCACGTGAGGAGCACGCGCGGGTTCGCAGGGATGCCCGAAATGCTGTGTCACGTGACCACGCGCCGCGACACGCAGATCCACGCATGCAGATTAGCCAAGGTGGGGGGCGCTGTCATTGTCTTATGACGAATGTCTGCTATGTGATAAGCTGGCATTGGTAGACTGAAATCCAGCTGTGCCTTATTTCCATTTTAATTTTAGGGTGAGGAGCATATCAGAGACAGCGGGCTGCCTTGTGGCATGAAACCCCCGGACGGAACTTCGCTACACGTCATAAGCGTCAAGCCCTCAACCATGTGGTTTGGAGAGCAGCCCAATAAATCTGCCGTAATTGTCAAGTGAGGATGGATCTCAAGATGTTACACATCTGCAGATGTAGTCCAACGAAAGCAGCACAGCTTAGCGCATTTCCTGTAATGTTTCAGGTTAACTTAACAGCTGATGGCAGTATGCGTGTTAAAACAAAGTGTCTGTCAGTCAGGGTGCCCTGTTCGTGACACGTGTAGTTTTTCCGCGATTAGAGGAAGATGACATTACTTTGCTGATGCGAGATATGCTTTCAGAACGGGGCCGACATCTTACCGAGCCTGCTTCTCCTTTCACTCCTCATACTCGGAGGTGAGGAAAATATCTACACGCTGACCCAGTTTTATGTACTGAATGACGTACAATGAATACTTTAATCGGAAAAATAAAACCGCGGGGTCTCATTTCCTCTTCACCTGTTTGCGGATTATCTTGCCAGATCAAAGATTTCATGTCCTACATTTGCCCCGTCAACATATATCCGAACGTTATCCCGTATGGAAAAACTCTAGAGGAAGTTCAAGAGATGTAAGTGAATCGCGTGACTGGCCCACCAAAGCCAGGCAGTGACCCTTTTTTGTAAACTGCACATAGAAATGAAGGAGGCTGTAATTCAACATCCATCCATCCAGTCATGGTCAATTTCTGTTTGCCCTTTCAGATTAAAACCGATGTGCAGAGAGCACTGTGGACGAGGATTAGTGGTGTACAAACCTCTGGGAACCCTTAAAAGATCGAAAGTGGAACAAATAACAAAAGGTATACTGGGCAGGAGGGCTGTATTTATAGACTCATCAAAACGGTGCACCTACATGTTAATGTTGTTCAGGGGTGGGCAACCTTGATCCTGCAGTGCCGGTATCCAGCAGGTTTTCTATCCTACCTGATGAGTTACTATCTGCCTGGGATCAGGCATGGCTCATCAGAGATCAATTAGAATGGAAAACCTGCCGGACGCCGGCACTCCAGGATTAGGGTCGCCTGCCCCTGTTGTAGAGTATCTAAAACACCTGTCTTTAGTCATTCAGCATCTGGCAGTACTTAACTGTGTGACACTGTCAATGCAGAGAACAATATATGATGAGAGAAAGAGTTCATAAACAAAACGGTTTATAATCAAAACTTTGAATAGCATTAAGTACAGAGATCACATTACAGATACCGAGTTTAGTTTACAGAGGCAGACAGAGAAACAGGCTGGCCGTTACATCCTTAAAGGAAAGCTACATTTCAATGTCTGTGCCTCATGCCATGTCGGACATTAATTACTAGCTCTGCTCCTACTGTCACTATTGGCTGAGGAGTTGGCCAATCAGCTAACGGTTTCACTGGCCCCTCAAGTGAGGCACTGGTGAGTGTTGGTGGCAGTGAGATTTACTTAGGAATGTTTACCTAATTGTCCAACATAGCTTTAAATCCTATGCATCCAGCAGTTTGTTCAAACACAGCCTGAATCCATCTCTTCAGGTTTGAAACCCACATTTTAAGCATTTGAAAATCCCTTTCTAATCCTGCCTAGGTTAAGTGGGTATATGGGAAATGGATAAATGGAAATATTTGAATCCCTGTCTCTGTTCCCCAGACTCTGACAGCGAGTGTGATTTATTTGATGATGAGGATTTGGCTCCCCGCCGCAGGAAGGTGCCAGATAAACACCCCCCTGAAAAAGACGGGTCACCGATCCCAGAGAGGGTGGTCCCTACGACAGACCCTGAACCCACGTACACAGCCGGCCTGCTAAGTGAGAACTTTCTGGACTGCACGGAATCGAATGAGGAGGAGGAAGACAGCGAAGATGAAGGAGATGAACCAGCAAGCCAAACCTCAGACAAGTCGTCGAGTGGCACCTGCAAGGAGCTAAACGGAACCGAAGTCGGCCATCTTGGACCAAAGCCGCCCCGGTGGGAGGCGTTTTTTTCAGTCGAAGCGGAGCTGACTGATGAGAGCCTGGAAAGCAGCCAGACGCGGCGGATGGAAATGGGGGCGTCGCAGTCTCCCAGACTCTTCAGTGACTCGGACGATGACTCTACCCACTTCTCATCTCAGTCCACCCACATCTCAGACCCAGGTATCAACAGCCAGGTGGACACCATCCTTATCCGCCCACCGGAAAACGTACAAGGAGATGCTGAGCTTGCCAGCCACTCTAGAGACCACAGAGAGCCCAGGGATGCACGTGTCACACTGACGGAGACCGAGGGAGAAAAGCCAGATTCCCAAGTCTCGTCCGATTTTGAAATACCCCCAACGCCTGAATCACACCCCCCCCAGCTAGAGGACCTGAAGGAGATGTACAAAAGATTAGCCGCAGGAGAATCTCTTTTTAAGACAAGCAATCAGACGGGCAGCCTCTAGGACACCCCGCTAGATAACTACAGACCCGTAAATGAATTTTAATACCTGACACTAAGATGGGCCTTCAGGGAACATCCATTGTATTTGCACAACGGTATCTTGCACAGTTAAGTACATTGTAAACATTGAATTTTAACATCTGCTGCTCTAATTAAAATTGAATGATAACAGTATGATGTTATCAAAATATTAACTTCTTACCTCATGGAAATTTCTTACAATCCTTGTTTTGTGCAATGTAATTAGTACTTAATTAAATGCATTTCTCAGATCTAAACCAAGGGATTCATCTGTTTCTGTACTTCTGCTCGTATTTAGGTAATTTTTTTATTATTATTATTTATAATTTATTTTCAGGACTAACATCCATCTCTGAAGATCCAGCAGCACTCAATGAGGCAGGTGTCCCCCTTTTATTTAGAAGTTTGTTCTGTTCTCTGCACTAACAGCTGAATTCGGGTTACAGCTGCCAGCCTTCTGCAAGGGGGGGGGGTAACCCAGTATGCAATAGGGGCTGGTGCAGAGACACTGTTACGCAAGCAATGTTCCCAACATGACATTTATAACCTTCTGAATTATTTACATTATGATGCTTCAAAACCAGAAGTAAGCAATTAAGGATCTAGAAATGTGCAAAGGCAACGGACTAGAACCAAGAAATGCCAGAAATTAATGCATTAATCAGCTGCCAGCGATACGAAGAAAAATCATCAGAACCTTTTCAGTCAGATTTGGGTCACAAACAGCCATTTACCCAAGACAGCCAAACACATTCATACAGAAACATTAATGAAAAATGGGAATATTTATTAAATACAGTAGGAGTTCCATGTCATGATGCCCAGATGAGACCAAACAACAGTTGCTGGGTCGGCCTGACAGCTGAAAATGACGCCGATGGTCGTATCCATCACCTGCACAGAGGACGGGTTTTTTGGGCTGAGCGAGGACACAGGAGGACCACTCTCAAGAAGCAACCGCGATGGTGACCGCTTCGGATCTGCCGCTCTCCTGCTCTGTGCAAGTCACGTGCAAGGACCCGTCCCTGAGGAGGCGGGGACAAGAATAGAGGGACGTCACCAGAAGCAGGGCCTGGTGTGCTGGGTGTCCGCAGTGGAAATCGGTACCAAAGGCCCACACGGCACCTTACCTTTTCATGGTAACGACCGTAACGATGTCCCAGGGGTCGTCTTTCGGTTCTAGGTTCCTGAGGACAATCTGGAAATAAACATATTCAGTGACAGAGAGATCCAACACACACAGGTAGTTGCAGATCTTTCAGGGGGATATTTGAATAAATAAATAAATATTAAAACCCACTAGCGGGTGTGTGCATCGCGAACAGGCAAGCTGGACAGCTGCAACATTACACCACTGGCGCTCTACGCCAAATCCTTTTCACTGTGACTTTGCCTTATTTAGTTACATTATTATTACTACATTTATTTAGCAGGTGCTTTTATCCAAAGAGACCGGAGGATCAGACAGCAGGGTCAGCCAGAAGGGCTTTGCTTTACGGTCCAATGGAGATATGAACACTCTCCCAGCCGTGGGATTTAAACCCATGGCCTTCCGGAAACGGGCACATATCCTTAACCCACTACACACCAGCTCAGTACATCTATACACTATATACACACACAAGAATTCACATGCCCTTCCTGCATACGGCTACGGGTGTGAAGTTAAGTCAAAACCTACATCTGCCACTTTCTCCTGGGGGGTACAGTTCTGGCCATTCGATTGGTACAGCTCCAGGCAGATGGAAGACAAGCTTCCCGGGCCCTGCAGGGTGTGCTGTCGGCGGGCAGGGAGGGGCGTGCCCGAGGGGAACAGCACCGTGTACATATCTGCACCAAACTCATCTGCCTCCTAGGGGAGAGGAGGGGTAATGCGGGTCATAAATTAAGTAAACATTCTAATCAGTTTTCACAAAATGCAATGAATGCATAACATTAGCGGAAAAATGTCGGTTTAATTTAACGAGATGGAAATTAGGAGATGCACTGAAAGCAGAGTACTCTAACTATCAAAGGAAATTTGTTTTTAATCCCATTATAAAACTTTCCTGTTCTTTCTAATTAGCATCAAGATATTTTACAAGATACTTCAGATATACAAAATACATCAGATGATAAGCACATCACAGAAGCAGGATACAGTTCATTCTGACCTTTGTCATGAGCTCGACGCCACCTCCTCACCTTAACCAGGATGTTCTTGGCACAGCAGTCCACCGTGATGGAGTCCTCATCCAGGGATGACGTGTCTCTGCCCACCAAGATGCCCGCCTCGATGGCTGCGCCCACAGGGATCACCTCGTCCGTGGGGATGGAGTTGAGGAGCTCCACGTCAGGGAAGATGTCCCGGATCATCTGCTGGAGTTTGGGGATGCGAGCAGAACCCCCACACAGCACCACCTGGTGGCAATGGAGGGTTATGGTTAGATGCAATGAGACATAAAGA
Organism: Mormyrops attenuatus; assembly: GCA_026777985.1. NCBI lineage: Eukaryota > Metazoa > Chordata > Actinopteri > Osteoglossiformes > Mormyridae > Mormyrops > Mormyrops attenuatus. The sequence goes on from JAODKC010000001.1 coordinate 6,284,430, forward strand.
TAGTTCAGATTCAATCTATAATTTGTAATACGGTTAATAAGCATGTGGCCACATTATTAGGTATGCCTCGCTACTTCTGGGCAGGGCCCACTTTATTAGCTACACATAGCCAGTACCGGCTAGGACCCGCTCTATTAGGTGCACATAGCTAGTACCGGCTAGGACCCGCTTTATTAGGTGCACATAGCCAGTACCGGCTAGGACCCGCTTTATTAGGTGCACATAGCCAGTACCGGCTAGGACCCGCTCTATTAGGTGCACATAGCCAGTACCGGCTAGGACCCGCTCTATTAGGTGCACATAGTTAGTACCGGCTAGGACTCACTTTTGCCTGCAGACCCACTTCAGGGGTAGGTAAGTTTGTATTTAAAGAATCCATTCTGCACATCACTGTTGTACTTTGCATAGACCAAACATCTGAGCTGTTTTAATGTTTAGCCAAACGGTAACTGAACCTTTAGGCCCGGTCGGTGTGCTGTATGTGTTCAGCTGCAGCCACATTCCGTTTCCTTTAACAAGCAGGTGTCCCTAACAGAGGCCACAGAGAGAATTTAAAATGTTCTAATTGGTTCTCCATCGCACCTTGTTGATGTCACTTGTGGAGAGACCCACTTGCTCCAAAAGGGTTTTGATGGGCAAGATGCTCTTATTGAAAAGGGAGGCACACAGGAGCTCGAACCTGGCCCTGAAAGGAACCGCAAAGAGGCAGGACATGGAGTTGGTCACGTGGTAACTGGCTCTGCCGCCCCCCCCGCTCCTTCCCCAACACCCTCCGTGAGCCACACACCTGGACACATTGCACTCGAAATCCATGCCGTCATACAGCGAGTCCACAAAGCAGTTGGAGCCGCCCAGCGTGGAGAGGGTATGCTTCGCCACGTCGGCACTGTTCATCAGCTTCATCATGGCTCTGGGGTTTCCCGTCACATCGTGCTTGAAGGTCCTCGTGTCAGAGGGAGAAGGGAGAGAGCTTCTCAGTAAACAAGGGGAGAGTAACGTGTTGGTCAGGAGGTCATGGCCAGAATTCTCGGCTGGTGAAGGTCCAAAGTGTGGCTGCTGGATTATTAACAGAGGTGGAAAGTTCAGGTCCAGAACGTAAAAATCCAGACCAAGATTTTGTTTCAACCAACTAGTTGAATCTAAAGAGTCACAGTGAAGGAGTATTCAGCTGGTGGGTCGGAACAAAATCTTGGTCTGGATTTTTACTTTCTGGACCTGAACTTTCCATCTCCGACTATTAATAGCCACCCAACCATCTTCCATAACCCCTAATCCAGTACAATGACAGTGACCCTGAAGCCTAGCTCAATAAGCACAGGGAACAAGGCAGCGAGCACCCTGAACAAGATGCCAGTCCAGAGGGCAGACACGAACACAGGTCAATTTGAAGTCGCAGATTCATCAAACATCCCAAAAAAAAAAAAAAAAAAAAACCAAGTGAGAGCGTCTTACTTTTTAAACTCTGCAGCGAGATACTGGGCCAGGGTTCGAGTGAAGCTTTCCCCACCAGTGCTGTGGTCAGTGTGGGTGGCCAGAACTCTGTACAGCCCGCTGTTCACCTCCATGACTGTCACCGTCAGGGATGTCCCTCCCAGTTTGTACACCATCACGTGGCTGTGGGGGGGATTTTAAGAACTCTGCTAGGTGAACCCAGAGGACAAGACACACAACTGACTACACAGACTATATGTAAATGTATGGAAAAACGTAAACCCTTAAATACAGCACAGGACTAGAACACTGAACACTGAAGTTTACCTCTTTCCAGTGGGCGAGTCTTGGCCGATGCCGTAAGCCAGCAAGGCTGCAGAAGGCTCATGAATCAGCCTGAGAACATTGAATCCAGCATCTTCTGCAGCCAGCCTAAAGGATAAAGAGAAAACCTTAATGGCTTCTTATGTGGGCGAAGCGTCTGTGCCCCCCCCCCCCCGGCACTGTATCAGAGTTTGTCGTTTCCAGCTTACCGGAGGGCATTCTTCTGCATTTCCCCAAACTCGAAAGGCACGGTGATAACAGCATCACTGACATCAGACCCCAAAGCAGACTGGGCCGTTTCTTCAGCAAGACGGGTAACAACAGGAAACAAATTAATTAAAAATGAAATAACACTGCCAATTAAAACTAGGCAAACTTTGGCATTTCACTGAGCAATAACAGTTTCCACAAATACCCAGTATGCAAAACAATAAGTAAATTCACTCTACTCTAAATCTAGGTTTCCCTTTTAAAAGCACATACCTTTCATTTTGTGGAAGACTAACTTTGCCACTCCTTCAGGTGACACAAATTTGGTGACTTCTCCAACATCGATTTCATACATTGGCTTGTCACCTTTGTTGACAACCTTTAGAGTGACAGACAAACATCGAATAAGCCAGTATTTCCCACGTTACGTTCTTCACAGGCAAAACGCAGAGATCCTTGCGGCATTTACCGGGCATTTGCTGTCGGCTTTGTGCGCCTGTGCTTCTGGGTCATCAAAACTAAATGGGGAATTATGAGGTGAGGAGGACAAGACTACAGTTACAACAGTATCCATTAAATTTAAACATATAAAGGTTAAGAAAAATCCATCCACCCAAAAGATGCATGACAATTCACCTTCTTCCCAAAATTTGCTTAACTTTGACGACGGTGTTGGCGGCATTCCTTATTCTTCCTTGCTTCGCCGCTATTCCGACAATCTGTCAACGACATCACCGTGGTCACGTCAATAAAAACACACACACACACACACACACACACACATATATATACTACACACATACAAACAAGTACACGAACATACACACAAACACATGCATGCACGCCAAAGCGGTAACGTGTGATACCTGTTCAGTGTCCCGAAAGGCAACGACTACAGGAGTGACTCGATCGCCGGCATCATTTGCGACTACATCCGCCCTTCCGTCCTAAAATTAATACATGACATGCGATTTATCAATTAATCTCAAAAACAAAATTTAGAATAAAATTAACCATTTAAATGTAACGTACAACGCAGTGCAATTCATTACAAAAAAAAACGAAGTTGCTAACGTGATCACCAGGTCTGTAAGCCTGCTACGTATACAAGCACCTGAACATATACCGACCGCTATCCTTACTTACATGGATAAATATACACACAAGCTGCTGTCCGTGTGAGTTTACCTATCTAAATGCCCGACGTCTTACCTTAAATATTGCCACACAGGCACATGTGTAACCAAAGTGTACGCCTATAGCGGCCATGCTTTTGGTAAATGTACGGCAGTCGACCGGAAGAGGTTGAAATCAGTTTCGTTAGTACGACCAATAGAGAATGAAGGTCCCACATTTTATCCAATGAAATTGGGCAAAAACTAAGAGTGACAGATTAGACAACAAATGAGAAGTTGGCCTGCGGGAAGCGTGGCCAATAATAATCGCATTACATTACGCGATTTGGTGCGAAGAGCCAATAGAAAAGGAACATATCGACCAATAAAAGATACCATCCATCGTTATTTATTTATGGAAAAATGTAACTTGTTCTGTATGAAAGAGCTGCAGACTTTGAGCAGGTTTTAAGTATGAAGTTTTTCAGGCAAACGTTGTCCTTCATGAACATTTCCAAAGTTGTCTTTCTGTATGTCATGCTTGACTTCTCTAGTGCGAGGGATTGTGAAGGTGAGGTTTGACATGAAGGGTTGCGGTGCGTGTGAAGGCTGCTTGTAAAAATAGTTGCCTGCTTGGTCTTGCGGACGCTGCTCAAATTTGGGCAACACTGAAGGAAAACGCATGTGCACGTGCTCGCATTCCTATCGTCTCGGAGCTTTTTCTCTAAAGAATTGAATAATTAATAAAAAAGGTGCATTATCAACAACATAAAAACTATAATAATTGACTGCAGATAAGGAGCGCGCAGGGAAACACAATTCCTGAAAATAAAGATGGAACTGTCGCTTGGCTTCATGTTAAAACCTGGGAGTTTCAGATGATTCGCGTGTGTTTTATCTAATTAAACCCCATTTGTTTGGCGTGCAGAGAAGCGTCATAACACAACAGCAGTATTATGATGAGATATTTATGCAGTCGTATAAACAAAAATACACAAAGGAAAACTGCAATCAAACTGGGCGTTGGGTTACCGGGTCTCATACGCCAATGTGTAGTTAATAGGATTCGTTTTTCAGACATTCGGTGCCTGTGGCTAATTAAGCAGTGAATTTGTGTAACACCGGTAACATTTGTATTTAACATGACTAGCAAATCAGCACCACAATTATTCAAATAATAAAATAAGATGATAAAATAAAACATAAATAATACGACTTCTCCATATCCATTACTGAAATCTCCTTGATATCTGCTTGCTGAATAGTATTACCTATTTATGTATGGGTATATTAATGGAGTAATGTGTAGTAACAGAGTACTAGACACCTTTGCCATGTGTATTATCGCTACTTTTACTAACATAGCTTGTTTTCACAACATCTCCTACGACAATCTCATGTGGTTACCATAACTGCTTCCGCAGTGTGCGTAGGATTTCTAAGTAGGCTATACGAGGGACTGTCGTCCAGGGATGTGGAGCTGACCCCTTCCGTGGTGGAAGAGGATCTTCTGAGGGCCTGTGGAAAGGCCGTCGGCAAGGAGAACAGGCTGGTGAGGGAAGAACCTGCTTCTCCTTACGCAGGGGAACAGCATGGTACCACACTCACGGACTGGCCAACTGACACCCAGGCTCTAGATATAAATAATTTAATTATTCATCAACATATATGCATCTATTGTGATATAGTGAATTACACTGAGATAATTCTGTGAGTTCAACGTGCTGGTTCTACACAGTGTGGCACATTCACGCTTCCCGGAGTGCCGGATTCATTTCCCGATTTGGGCGAGATTTCTCCACTTGGAAATGCCCACTTGGCCTTGATTTGGTTTTGCTGCCCTTTCCTTAATTTCAGTGTTATTATTTGGGAGCCACCAGCGATGCGGCCACAAAGATAACAGGGGAAGTCACACGGCCCATGAGTTTCCACCTGCCCGTAAATAAAATCTGCGAGCGGCTGCAGAAGCGAGACAGCCAGATTTGCGAGCTCACATACGGTACGTCTCAGACACCGATTTCGTCCGCAGGTTTGTTTTTGCCGATGCTAACGGACCTCCTGCTTCTGTTTTGCAGAAAAGCAGGTGACAGACCTCAGTAGAGAAGGCCTGTCAAAGCTGAGAGTGGCCGAGCTGAAAAACATCCTGAACTCCTGGGGCGAGGTGTGCCGCGCGTGCATCGAGAAAAATGATTTTATTAGCCTTATCCAGGAGGTGGCGACAAAATACAGCAAACAGACGGGGCAAAAAATAGAACTCTGATGACTAAACTATTTGTATTTTCTAAAAGTCAAATATATTTTGTTAAATATATTGTCAAACCTATGTTACACTATGAGTATAAACTCCTTAGGTAAAATATTAATAAATAAAGGTCTTAACAACTCATTTGAAAGTGGTGTTTATAAGGAAGCTTTTATTTATATTGTATTAAACTGACATTTTGTTAAAATATTCTGTTGAGATCCAACTGTTTGTCATTTGTTGACATTGTCTAATTTATTGTGACAAGTGGGTGCAGTATATCGTGTGTTGCGGAAATATAATTCTAACGCTATTTCGTAACATACAGCAGGTGGCGCTATTTTCATATTTCAGTTTGAAAATTAAGCTACGTGTTGATTCTCACGCTGAAGTGGATGATCCGGCAGAGACTTACAATATTTTTTCTTTAAATGTAGTCCTGCTATGGCTGTATCGAACTAACTGGGCTTGTGTATATATTAACCCAAGGCAGTTCTGCAAACAATCCGTAATCTGTCAACAATTACACAAGTGCTCTGTAAACAGTTATAAGAGCACTCTCCCCACATTTTCCAATAACCCTGTTTCATCGTAAGACAAAGATAGGAACCGTGAGATATTTGAAATTCCAGGAAGTTTGACTGGTCTGAGAACAAAACAACTTTACTTTCGAAATCTCTCCGTAGACTGTTTGCAAAGTCTTATGTTTCCATGGCATTCGTGATTTTCTTACTCTATGTAAAGTTTTGTAACTTTATCAGTGTCCTTTATTACTTTAATATGTTACAATACACACCACAAGTCCTGATCTTATATTAATACTCTGTACTGTTATTATTGAGTGCTACCGTAGCGGTACAGGTGGCCCTGGGTGGTCCTGGAACCTGGGACCACCCAAGTGGAACTCAGGCTCACCCAATCAGCGCTCACAGTGAGCGATAATGGACGATAAAAATATCGAGTCTGACAGGTAGGCCTATGGTTGTGCGCGATAAATTAATTAATCGGAGTAAAAGTGCAATTGGGAGGCAAATATATTTTTCTTTCTCTATGTAATGCCACGTTATTTAAAAACTGAAAAAAATATATGTAACTGAGTCTCTATAGTGTGATTTTGTCCGATTTTCTAAGAGTCTGCTTACGCTATGGTTTCTGGCTCTACTACTGATTGAGTGCACTGACAAACGTAAATGCACATGTAAAAGCATCAGATGATAATTCGAAAATTTACATCCCTTGCACAATGGTACACTCTCAGAAAAAAGGGTACAAATTTGTACCCTTTTTTCTGAGAGTGTGCAACTGCAGTTCCTTACAGGAAGCTTAGCCAGTGTGAGCTATTCCTTTTCTTCATAAAGATAAACATCGCATCACATCATCAGCATTTTGTTACTGACCATAATCTTCATCTTCACAACATGTGTGTTTCCTTCTGACACATTGCGGTTATGCATTTTTTGTTTGTAAAACACGTCTAACAGAAAGGTACAGCACCGTTTATCCTAGAATACAGTGACGCTAGCTATACTTTAATTCGATAAGTCATATTTTGACTTGATATATTTTTTTCCTGTAGAAAGAGTCAATGGTATTTTTGGTTCCCCACAACACAGAAACTACAAAACATATAAGCGATCGGGGGCGGATATCTTGTCGGATAACGTAGCCCAGTTGAAAAAAAATTGTCTTCGTTCACTTGCATTTAACCCAGACTACCTTAAATCCAACAAATTATCCCAGATTAATCATAACCTAATGTTAATGTCCCTGTCGAATGAGTCACACAGAGAGCCGATAAAGGGAATCGCTTCCCATAGCACTGAATTACACGGAGAAAGCTCCAGCTTAGACGGTCAATTTTAAAGTTTACAATCTTTCAAAATTTATGTTTAGCAGCAATTGACCGCTAGGACGATTTAAACGTGGTTGTTTGTTATCAGCCATATGCATCTCCTATTCAGAGTTCATTAAATACGGTGATTACAAGAGCTATCATCAAATGCAAAGTCACGCCGATGTTCGTCCACACCGACCAATGGAAGGAGTATGAATCTGCATATAAGGCCTCATGGTATTCTTGGAAGTGCGTGAAATCACAGACCTGCTAACCTATCAAGAAAAGGAGGAAGGATGTTTTATAAACATTGTTTTGTTCTATGTGTTTGCTATGCAAGCAGTTCCAAGAAATGTAAGCCTTAAACTGCACATTTTCTGGAAATGACTGTATTTTGTAATTGAAAGCTTTTTTGTCATTAATAAACAGTTCCTATGCCTGACATATGTCTAATATATATGCGTGCAAAAAAAATAAAAATGTGTTTCAAAACCAGACTACGTCTCTTTAACTTCAATCACTTCTGTATAATTTAATAGCACCTTCTTAGGGTTGTCAGTGGGTGTTGAACAGGAGCTACACAAAATATATACAAATATCTTATTGTTTTTATTTGAGTTTAAACAGTTTGCAGTGTACTGTTGTTAATCTGAGGGTCTGGGTGCTCAGTCAGCTGGACACAGGTGCATTGTGGGAGGCAGACCTGTGACCGCGAAGGTTTGCATGTGCCAATATTTCCAAACCCTTAACACGGGTAATCTTTTAATGTGCTAGTGTAAAGTTGTCCTGCTGACATGTCATAAACAGCCCTTTGAAATATACTGCCACCGCCGTGATAGGCTTTTAATATACCGTCATTCAAAGGTCCTTCTCCATTCATACTAGATTGTTCCGTATTAAGTCGCCTTCAGATATAAAGTGCTTTACTCTTTTTGTTCACACAGGAATTTATTTCTTTTCAGTACGAAACTGAAACGTCGTCAAACTAATTCTCAGAATTCTTTGTGATGTGTTTAAGGAGTCCTTAGAACCCTAGAAGAAGCCAAAATATACTTACCACAGAACAGTGAACACACTAGTATGAACTCCTGTCCTGCACTAACGCTTGTTGTAACAATCGAGGACGATTTCTTCAATGCATGATAAAGAGAAACCACTTTGGATTTAGTCTGATCTTATGACCAGGAATAGCTGGGGGAATTTCTGGAAAACTGGGACAGGAATGAAATATTTACTGGAAAATGAGTAATTGTCTTGGGGCTAATTGCAAGTCATATCCAAGCCATATGAGTAACTGGATGAAACATCTTGTCACGCTTCAAAGCCCTGGGACCGGACTTGATAAAGTACAGGCTCCAGCAGTCTGGGTACTGTTACTTCTCTGTGATGCTGAAATCATGTGAATCCAGACTCTGTGTCCTCAAACATGTGTTTCCCAAATAAAATGATTATTCCGGCATTTGAAAAACTAGACTTCCATTTTCCCAGGCAGGCAAGGGATAATTTTGTGGTATTGTTCACAAATGAAATGCACCGTTATTAAGCACTGCCGAACCTTTAATATCCCCTCTATGAGTTTAATCTTAAATGTAATTAAATTTTTTTTTTCTTGTGTTCCTATTGCTGCAATAATGTCTCATGGTCAGAGTGTCATGTGTTTGGATGGTTGAGTCATTTACAATCAAAATGCAAAGTTGTGCCCGACCAAAGTGAACTGAATTTTAAATCAACACTGTAACCACATATTCAACAAACAGGCAGCGGAAAAACGCCCAGGGCACTGTCGCTGAGGACGTTACTTAAATGGCTACCGACAAACTGCTTTTAAAGGTCATCTGTACTTCCTGCTTAGATCGCCTTGAGTTTCCAGCACGTGACACTTCTGAGCACATCTCATGCTGGGCTTGTGCTCGCCGCACAAGTCCGCCTCCCGTTTCACCTACCGCACTGCAACCTGTTGTACAGCTGTGTACATGTTGGGGGGGGGCGGTATTCTCTTTAAAAGCTCAGATGTTAGGCTTAACAGTCAGCCATAGCAAAGTTAAGTTTGACGTAATTAGCTGCCTCGGCTTTTTACGAGGAGCTGGGGCTCTGCCCAACTGGGGCTCGATCGACGGGAGCCTGCAGGAACACGCTGGGCACCATGTCAGCACGCTCATGCCCGCCCGCCCCCCCCCCCCCCCCGGGGGGGGGGGGGGGGGGGGG
>JAODKC010000001.1:6293890-6305070 GCA_026777985.1 Mormyrops attenuatus
AAAAGAACGCCCCAGCGGGTTTTAGGCCACTGACCGAAGCAGCAGAGCATCCAGAGAGCAGCAAGTAGTGGGGTCAAATGGGCGGATAAACATTCACCAGCAGCCCACAGAGAACGTCTGCATTTGGTGATGAAAGGAGAGCTGCCTGCCTGTGATCATTAGCTCAGGCGTGTGTCGAATTAGCGATTAGTGGCCAGGTTCCCAGGACGGCGGAAGTTTAGACCGATGCAGGGCTAATGCTCTCCTAAGCAGCACAATTAATGAAAGTGGATGGCGGAGACTCTACAGACAGCTTCAAAATGGGATTCTGGAAAAAAACAGGCTAGGCTAAGGTCCAACAGAGGCGCTTGCAGCTCAGCTCGGTGCAATAGAAAGACACCCCTGTTCCTCTGTCCATGTTCCTCTGCCACTGTTCCTCTGTCCCTCTGCCCATGTTCCTCTGCCCATGTTCCTTTGCCCACGTTCCTCTGTCCCTGTGCCTCTGACCATGTTCCTCTGTCCCTCTGCCCATGTTCCTCTGCCCATGTTCCTCTGTCCCTGTTCCTCTTCCCATGTTCCTTAGCCCACGTTCCTCTGTCCCTGTTCCTCTGTCCCTCTGACCCTGTTCCTCTGCCCCTGTTCCTTTGCCCACATTCCACTGTCCCTGTTCCTCTGTCCCTCTGACCCTGTTCCTCTGCCCCTTTTCCTTTGCCCACGTTCCTCTGTCCTTATTCCTCTGTCCCTGTTCCTCTGTCCCAATAGCCAGAAATGCATGTCAGTGGCTCAGCATGGGTGTGTGTCTTTACCCAAACTATATCTGAGACTTGCTAAGGCTGCGCTCAGCTCAAAGTCTCAAACTACTAGAACAAGTTCATTTGCAAATATGCAAAGAATACACTACTAGATTTGGCATCAACTTGCACTACATTTGACAAACAAACATGCTTTTTTGCCATTTGCACAAGTACAGGTAGATGGGAATGCTTGTCTTCGCTGACCGATCTATTATATTTAACTATTATCATTTATTATCAACCCTCCTTAATGGCTCACAGGAACAAGCTCTGTCATCCAGTGTGGCGTAAAGGGGTGGGGTCTCAGAATGTCAGTGGGAGGGACATGGCAAGCCCACCTCCAAAGACCCAAAGGCACTCTCTGCCCCTCTCACCCCCCAGTTTCAGCTGTTACTCCCGCCCATGCCGCTCGTAGTCCTGGACGCCCTCTGCTGGATCTGTCCGATTTTATGCTGCTTTGCTACGGCATGAATCACTCACCATTTCCTTTCATACATTGCTGACTGACAGTGCATCAAACAGGCATTTTATGAGCATTTGTTAAGTGAAAGTATCTTAAGATACTTAAAATAATCAAGCATTTCAGTACAGTGACCATGACCTTCTCCACCTTGGTTCTGCTAACCAGCCCACCTTGTTCCAGAAACTTCCATCCAATCAGTGGCCCAAGATCCTGACAATGACCTCTGTCCTGTAGTGTCCGGTCCAATGGACAAACTGGGCAGATAATCTGGCAGTATGGATGGGGCAGTCCAGTTTGGAGTGTCCATTACAGTTTTAGATGAGGTGAGATGTATCAGTTAGCAGACAAATCTGCAAACTAATACAACAAAAGCTATCAAGTATCTTCTTACAACCTTGAAAGTATCCCTGGTTTGAAGGCACATAAAGATCAGTGTAGCTGGTAACAATAGCCAACAATGTTACTCCTAATAGCATAGCCTATGAGGGCATGGTAACACCTGTGTAAGGGGTGCCTGTTTCATTATCTGATTTTGGGCCCTTTCTTGGGTCAGTGAGACTTGATAAGAGTTTGGTGATCAGTGTTGACACACCACAGTACACAAGAACAGAACTTGCCCTCTGCATTTAACCCATATGTGACATAACAGGGGGCAGCTAATTCAGTGCCCAGGTAGCAGTGACTAATTCAGAGTACCTTGTTGGTTGGGGATTTGAGCCAGTAATCTTTAAATTACAAGAGGGTTTCCCTAACCCTTAAGCCACCACTGCCTGGATGTTACACTGCACTGGGAATGTGATTGCTTGGGATTTGAATCCAGGCCCTCTTGTACCAGAGTAGGAAGCAGACCCCTGCACCAACAAGGGGCTCAGCATGGGGGAAGGGCACCAGGCACCTTAACTGGCAGATTGGCGGGTTGTCTGTGGTTGGCCACGCCCTCCAGAATGGTCAAAGTTAAGCTTGTAAGAAGCAGCCCCCCCCCGTTCTCTTCCAGGGGACACCGATGCGACTTTGGGTCATCGCGCATGCCTGTACGCCACGTCAGTTTCCTGTACTTGCCCTGTTGACGTTATTCTTCTGCAAGTTTCAAACCCCTCCACGGCGATCAGATCAAAACAATCGGGTCACAGATATTTCATATTTGTCCAGAACAAACTGTCCGTCCCTGCGGAAAAGGTATTTCGAGATATTATCTAAACATCTTGTGACAGCTACATGATAGTCACACGGGTGAGATATTGGGAAAGTTATGAGTGACGCATTGGGGACGTGCCAAGAGAGACAGTCAAACATGATAAATGAACTTTTATTAGGACCAGGCCTCTGAGTCTACAGTAGATCATTTCATAAATCAAGCAAATATTTCATTAATTCATGAAAGATGTTGTGGTTGAAGCTTGTTTCCTGCACAGAGACGGAGGCTGTCAATAGAATAACAACGTCTCAGCTGGTATTATCAAGAGCAGCTATTAGCTATTAGCCTTCTTCCCACCGTTATATTGTGTGATCAGGTGACTGCTTCCTCAAAGACAGGCAATGTGGTGTTTTCCCGGATACCACCAGGAGGTGATTGGCTCTTGGCCGTGGTTCTGTGTGGGCTTGGTTTCCATCGGTTTTATCATGGATGGTGAAGCTTGTGAGAAATCACTGGGCATGCATTGACCTTCTATAGGTTTCTAAAGCAGATTTTCCCCAAGGGCTCCACTCCTGCTGTAAATGGGCCCCAAGGCCTTAATGTGACAATAGAAACGTATGAAGATCTTAACGTGCCAGATCAGTAGCTGTCGTTTTACCACATCCAGCTGAGAAGATCAGAACAAACATTAAAATAAAGCATAAATCTGCTGTCTGCACTCCTAAAAACAACTCCTGAGACTCGCTCCAGTGACACAAGAAATCATTCCCCTCTGTGCTCTCCGGTGAGTCTGTAATATCTCAGGAATGTTAGGGTGTTTTTTCCCATTCTGGAAGGACAAAAAGAACTAGACATAGAGAACTTGATGCTTCATGCCATCTTAAAAATAACAGCACATTTCAGTTTTTGACCATGCTAAAGTGTTTAGACAAACCCTGCTTACTCATAGAATAGAATCCATACAGCAGTTCAAGCTCAAACATTGCTCAGTGGAACCTCCCAGTCACAAGTCTGCCCCCTGCAGGTGAGTAGTGGGTAGTGCAGGCATTAAGGCCCAGAGGGTCATTGTCCATAAGGGTTTGTCTGCTGGACCCTTGAATGAGATGTTCACCTGAACTTCAAGCTTCTCCCGTAGGATACAGAGCTGCAAGAATGGATAACATAAATTTTTTTGGCACAATGTAAGGGTGTCACATTCTCTTTAGAACCACAGTTACCCGTTTGCCCTCCAGTCTTTCTCTCCCCAGATTTTGGACAGGGACACCACGTGGCAGGAAATGCTGTCAGATTTTAAAGAGGAATATTATCAGGTAGAGAATGAAGCAGACATTTCCTCAGACGTTTTTTCCTCTTCCCCCCTCGGAAAACATTCCTGGTGTTGGAGAGGAAAGCGCTCTGGCATCAGCTGGGGGACTGGAAAAGGGATCTCGCTGGTGTCGGGTTTCTCAAGGAACATAATGATGTGCAGTGCTGCACAGGGAGAGCTGACGTGCGAGTGTGTGTGTGTGTGTCACATGATACTGTTAGCGCAGCATAACTACATTACGGTGTAGTGTTATTCCTGTGGTCCTGGGGCTGTCTCACTGACTAGTCACTGGCATTGTGGTAGTTGGCATTCAGAGCTGTTTCAAAATTTATGTATCTGCAGAGACAATATGAATATCAGCGTATGTAATTCAAGAGGCATTCTGGACTGAATCACGCATGTGTGACTTAAGTTTGTTGGCCTATCACACACAGGAAATCTTGTCCAAACGCCTGGTACGTCTCTCAGACTCTCAGAGGTCAGTTATTCCATTGCTCAGCTTTAGGTCTAAAAGCTGTAACGCCCATCTTACACACGAGATTCCTCCTCCCAAGTTGGGACAGAGCGGCCGGTCACTTGAAGAGCTTCCTGAGTGCTTTGTCGAAGTCCTTCCCCTTCTCTGCAACCAGGATGGGACACAATGAGGCTATGTGAGTTTTTGTCCAGTGCTAGGATGAGCCGATACTCTACATTTGAACTTTATCTGGGCCTGAACCACACAACTGGGCCACTGGGCCTGGCCAATCAGTGGAGCCTGAGACTGTAGAGCCTTCATCACAGGCCCCCCAGTTAGTGTGGCCAGTAACGGTATGTTTGCTTCACCAGGAATCTCATCACTGCTCCCAAACAGGACCCGGAGGAGCCCCGGTGATCGTCCGAAACTGAGGCAGCGCCTTACAGTGCTGAAAAGAATCGGAATATCCTTGTTGGAACAAACTGCCGCCAGTGAACCCTTAAAAGTCATTTTCCAGATTCCAAAACGTGGAGTTTGTCTTTCTGGAAATATTTACAGGCAAATAGGGAAATGTTTTTTTTTTAAATAATCCTGCGCTCTTGGCTCAAAGTAGGACGTCCTGGAAATCCTATCATACATCAGCTATTTACGAATCCCGCAGTAAGATGTCCCACTCTTGTGGGCCTGACTTTTACAGTAGAAAAACATCCACACGAGCCCAGAATCAGCATTTTGTGCCCTTTTGCCATTTAATCTGCGGCCCCCTCTGTCTCATTTTTTCTTATTTTCATGCCCTCCGGTGTTTCTCATGTTAAAAACACACCTTTTATGGAGTTCATAAACTGGAACAGCTGAGATAACAGAGGTCAATATGTCGTAAAAGAAAAAACAATGGCGTTCCTTGGCAGCAGCTCTGGATCCGGGAAAATCCACCGAAGATGACACACTCACAAAAACTGCACATTCATTTGACTCCGGAAAGCTAATGATAAGTGTGGCATATCCGTCTAGGCGGCCTGCTCATCCGCCAGAGACAGACTGATGCGCCGTGTAATTTTTTTTATAAATTGAATGAATTATGTGTTTCGTTTTCTGGAAAGAGCGGGTTCAGGGACATTCATTGTTACTGGCCTCCACTTCTGATTTTACTCCCCATCCATGAGGTCGCCCGTTTCCGGAACCTTCCCGGCTCTGCAGCAGAAGTCCTGCTGGTTCAGCATGTTTATCCATTGTCTCCTCTTTTGCCGTCGAGGACGGGGCACGCGGTGTGGCCGAAACTCCGGTCCCGTGGATAACGTGAATCACTGGGGTTGGGTTCATGTCTCCAGAAGAGGTGGAGCTAAGGGAAACCCCCCTCCTTACCTGTAATGAATTCCACAAGATATATAGCAAGTTTGTGGTGTATAATAAAGGAGGGGGGGAGGGGGGGCACGGACAATGGCCCAGCTCTTGTGGTTATACAACTTTCCCCATTTTAAAGAGAAATGGTTTTGTAAGTTGCTTGCTTCACCTTGCTGAAGTTTCCTGAGGGTGGTAATAAAACCGTCAAGTTCCATCCTCCACTCTCCACAACCTGTTTGCCCCCAGAGGAGCTGAAGTTTCCACAAAACATGTTAAATGCTCACAAAAAAAAAAAAAACAACATGCTATGATTCTGGCCGCGTCGTTAATGTTTGATTCCAAAAAGATGTCAATAAAGCTCACGGATAAAGTTGTAAAAGATAGCAACTGCAAACAGGGAGGGGATTTCAGCATATCAAGCGGAGGGGTGTCGCCGCTCAAATGCAGAGGAATGATCTGGCTCATAATTTGCGTGCCGGGCTTTATGGCGGCTTCAGCTTTAATGGCCGTTCCTATCGATCCCCTGGCTTGCCTCTCTGCCACTGCTGCCATCAGCTCGGCCTGCATATTCTCCTCGTACTTTAATTAGCATCCAATACTTTGTGACGCCACTCCGCTGCCGGGCCATAAATCCACATCATGGCAGTATCACGCGCGAGGGGGTGACCGCATCCAGAACACTGAAAATGAGTTTGATTGGATGGATCAATGGCTACTGATACTTGGATCCTGCACCACAGTGGGACGGTACACTTGTGTAATTACAACCAAAATAACCATATTTGAGGTAAAAGGTATAAATTAGCTGTGATTTACCAGGCATTAGGGAGGGTGGGGCTTACAGCCTGCATCAATCTCCTCCCCTGAGCAAGCCGGTTCGGTCAAGCTGTCCTTCTGAGAGCCATACTCCCTTCACAGACCCCCCCACCAAGATTTACATATGACAGGATGCCAAGAAAGCAGACTCCAGAAGCCACTTAAATGATTAGCGTCCCGCGGCTAGCAGGAGCGTTCCTGAGTAGACTGAGGTCACCGGGGACAGCAGGCACCACACCACTGTGTCCAGGCGTCATACCAGCTTCTCCTGCTTAACATTCTGCAATTTCCTTTCCAAAGTATCTCTTTAGATAGTTTCCATCTATCCATTTCCTGTGCTAGGGCGTTGGGGGGTTCACAGTCTATCACAAAGCTACAGGCAAAGGGGGGGCAAAACTGGAGGAAACCCTAACAGACTGGGGGAAGATGCAACCTCCACACACTGAGAGCTAGGGCGGAGACTCAAACCCAAGTCTCCAGAAGCGTGAGCCAATCCCGTTATAGCCCTTGCACCAACCTACAAACACATGCACTGCTTTTATTATTTTTCACACCCCTCACGGTGTTCGCTGCTCAAATATAACAAGTCTGTCATTGTACAGCTGCCGCCAGAACAGCATGAAACAGGAGAACAGAATAGTGATACTTTATTAATCCCTGTGGGGATAATTCTCTTTATCCTGTCTTGTGTTCCATGAGACACACATACAAGTGACAGCAAGCTGGGATCACAGCGAAGGGGGAACCACCTTGTGGTGCCCTGGAAGCTGGGTGGGAGGGCCTTGCTCATTGTCTGGAGAATCAGATCCAGACCTCTTCCAGTGTTTTTGCACATTTCTGCCCTTTTGCACATGTGGCGCACGACCAGAGACTGTCCATGACAGAAGTGTTCACACTTACTAGAAATACTCCGGTAGTTTAAATGAGGGGTGTCGCGCCCCCCCTTATTTCGCACACTGCTCGCACCCATATAAACAAAAGCCAGAGACAAAGGGCGACCCAGCAGTGAGTCTTATTGTCTTTAGGAGGCCCGGCCATGTTGGGTGGGTTCTAAGAAGCTCCACACCAGAGAAGGTTGATAGGATCTGGCCACCGGGCTGACCTGAGGCCCTGTGCATTCATTTAAAAACAAACGTGACTAGAAACAGGCCAACCGCCACATTTACTGAAGTTAATCTCAAGCAATTACCACGATAATGACTTTATCTGTTTATCACGTTTGCTACCCAAATTGTTGTGAGGATTGACTTTCCGATTTCAGGGTGGGGTAACTTTCAGATGTTATCTGTCTGATAACCTGGATCCTCACATTGCCACTGCGGGTCACCAGCTGCACGCCTCTGCAGTCATCGCAGCGTAACTATTGCATGCTGGCCTTGCAGGTATCGGGCAGAAAGGCAAATGCAGATGTTCAGTAAAGTCAACGAGGTTTCCCGTGAATCACTGCATTGTGAAAACAATTCTAACCAGCCACACTGTATCTTCTCTGTGACATTCACCGTTAGCTTCATCTACTGAAATTCTGAAGAAAAAAGCCTGAGATCTAATAACTAATATCTACCACTCCCATGTCCTTGATCAGTATAATTTGGCAGAAGTAAGACTACATAAACATTAGTCTCTTGAATTTTACCAGTTGTAACCAGCTAAGTACGTGATGGATTGGATGCCAGTGAAAGTGGATTCAGCTTTTTGTTTTTTGTATTAGTATCAACAGTCAAATTGTGACACATAGATTACTGTTAATTTGTAACACTTTCCGAATGGCTCCAGATTGATTACCGCATGAACTCCTCCACTTTGCATTTTGAGATGAACATTTACTGAAAGAGGAGAGGTTTGAGCAGACCCTTGGGAAGCAGTCTTCTGACAGGAAGTGTGGCCGCATCACTGAATTTGGAGGCCTGCCACTTCCTGTGGAGGGCTCAGAGCTGAGGCAGCATCGCTCGCTAACGGGAACGTCCCTCTTAGGCTGATGTTAGAAGCCGCTGCCCGTCACACGGAGGAAACAAACACACACTGGGCCCAAGCAGAATCAATGACGCTTAAAACACAGCAGGAATAATGTATATTACTGTAGAATACATGTTAAAAAACACAAGGACAGCACTAAACGGGATCCCTACTGTCAGAAAGATAATAACATTTGTTTTCATGCTCAGAAAGTGATAAAGGTATCTAATCTCCAGTCCGTGTTGGTGGCACGTAAAAGGAAAGGTCACACGGATGTTTGATATGCGTGCTGCTAGTTCGTGTCACTGTAGCTGCTGACAGGGACCCAGATGGACCCAGGACAGGGCACTGAGCACCCTTAACTAAAACGGGAGATGATAACTGGCTGCTTTAGTGTCCAACACCAAGCTTCTGCAGAGGTGAAGGAACTCCAGTGAACACTGACAGCCACCAAATCAGAAGTACCACTGAACATTACCAAGGTCACATTATTTTTCCAGAGAAAACATGCTTCAGCAATGACTCTTCACTTATGCCCTAATGCGTACGGTACACCGGTGTTTCCCAGCCTTCTGTCTGCCACGACACATTTTCCATGATGTCATTATCCCAAGGCACATCATTGATTAGCATCCGCTACTAATTGGCTCTTACCAATAACACATAACACACTGCGCTTAACCTGTTGGTTCAGGATCAGGAATGTTTTCTGAAATTTTCCTTTTCAAAAATCATCTTGGAGCTTCTCATCATGTGACAAGGGCGCTTAAAGCCTATTGGACAATGAAATACATGCAAAGCTTTTTCTTTGTCAAACCCACTTAAAGCTTATTTTAGTTAGTGTGTGTATATACACACACACACACACGTACCATGCATTCATATCTATGGGCTTAACCCTAATCCCGAGAATGACAAGCCTAACCCCTACCCAGCCCTAACCTTAACCATAAGTAACCACACAAAAAACACATATGGCTCCACAATGTAATATATACATGACCCACACACACGGAATGTCTGGTCAGTTTTAACGGCACACTGGTAGAAAAATGCTGCTCTACCTGTTCGCTTCAGAATAGGAGAGACGCATCTATTTTTCTCTAAACTTTGGGCCACAAAGTGGTTAGTGGGGTTCAGCATATAGCAGACAGCCTTAAATCCAGACTGATGCAGAACACAGGACATTAAGGAGAATTTTATGTAAAGTTATACATCCATCTTTTAACCACGTATCCTGGGTAGGGTTAGGAAGCACTAGGCACAGAGAAGGGAAAGGCCCCGGATGGGGCGTGTCTCCACGCGGAGCGGGGAAAGGCCCCGGATGGTGCGCGCCTCCACGCGGAGCGGGGAAAGGCCCCGGACGCGGTGTACCTCCACACAGAACATGTGCATGCTCAATCACACTCTACGCACAATTTAGAAACACCACTTAGCCTAACTGCATGTCTTTGAACTGCAGTAGGAAATCAGAGGAAATTCACACAACAAGGAAAGACCTTGCAAACTGCAGAGGCACACGGAGCGGAGGCGAGAGGAAACGGCCCTACCTACTGTGTGACCGTACCGCCCCAAACACACAAAACATGGGAAATAACGGCTGGGTGTAGGCACCGGACCAAATCAGGCAGCGCCAGAGCTGAGCTCCGCCAGAACAAGATAAAAGTGGAAAAGGAGGGAATATTCAGGGTCTTTATCAGCTGTTATTGCAGGACTCAGAGTAAGAGGACCATCAGTGTGAATCTAGAGCCTGAGACCAGGGGGGGGAGCAATCTCATTCTCACTGGACCGCAGCACAACTCTGGCGATACAGAGCGATTATCTAAAGGAGCTGGTAAAGCATTTAGGTAACTCCCCAAACATGAACAGGCAGAAACAGAACGGGAAGCACAGCGTAAATGAGATCCACTTAAGCACACGCCAGGACACCCACACAGTCACAAACAATTACAGAGTCATCAGGAATGTCAGGGTGGGACAGCATGCAGACCACAGGCCCTGTCCAGTCTGCTCGCTCTCAGCTGAAGGGAAAGCCTCATTTACATAATATTGAATGCAGAACAGGGGGTGGAGTCTGCATTGATTTTCATGAGGGTGGGGCTATTTTGTGACCAAATTAGGGCATTTAGTGAGTGTGCGGTAGCTGCTGCTGTGATTGTACGGATCCTGCCACCTAAGACCGGAATCTGAGAGCCTGATGCTGAGAATTTGGCCAGTAAAGACCTATTACAATGACAGTGGACAATGTGCTCGGTAACAACTCACACCACATAAACGGGGACCTCGTGAATGCCGAATAGAACAGTGATACTTTATTAATCCCTGTGGGGGAATTCTATTTTTGTTTACTCCATCTTGCTCTCCATGAGACAGGCACACAGGAGAGAGGAAGCTTGGTGTCACATCGCACGGTCAACCAGCATTCTGGTTAAGGACCTTGCTCTGGGCCCCCCAGACATGTGACGGTTCAGCTGAGGCCGAGGCTCAAACAAGGGAGCTTCTGATCACGGGCACGTAGGATTAGCCCGCAGGGCCGGGCACTACACCAGAACTGCTGACATCAGGCCAGTGAGCTGTGAAATTGTACAACCATCAGAGAGTAACTGACACATCACTGCGTGCTGGATGAAAGTGCTGAGTCACCAGCTGTCACCAGTGGTCCCCACCGTCTCCATGGAGGGAACAACCCAGGTTCCAGACACAGTGCCGTCCCCCCCCCCGTCCCCCCCAACCCACAAACTCCCAGAGGGCGGCTAGCTTACTGTGGTCATAAACAGTGGACACAAAAAACTGTTATTTTCTCCAAGGAACAGGGAACACAATAGACCCAGGACCTTGTGTGTGTGTGTGTGTGTGTGTGTGTGTGTGTGTGTGTGTGTGGGGGGGGGGGGGGGTATGTAGCCATTTCACAAGAAAAAAAAGGGTGTCATTTAAATTAA
>JAODKC010000001.1:6305170-6328048 GCA_026777985.1 Mormyrops attenuatus
GAAAAGAGAACGAGAGAGAGAGAGATAGAGAAAGAGGGGGCCTGGGGGGTGGGGGGGAAGACCAGTGGGAATGGGGTCACTTAAGTTTATTTCTAACTGGATATCAATCAGCCCGCCGTCTCCACCCCCAGTGCCACCAGGCTACAACATACGCCCCCGCCCCCCCTTGCTGTCAGGACCACACTGCCTCCTTCTGTCTTTATCAGGGTTAACAATAACAGAACCATAAACAAATATTTATTCAACTGCTGTGGTGTATTTTACACAAGGGTGAGGTACTGCTTTAACTCAAACGCCTATTGCTCAACTAGAAAGTAGAATGTTTGGAGTTTGAAAATGCAGAGGTTTACAGCTGTCCCTCCAGTAAGTTTAACCACACCGTCAATGCACCTCATTAACAAAGAAGTGCTTGTGAATAAAGTGATAATTATTTTATATTTGATGCATCTCTCAGACAATGGAAACACACATGGAAACAAAAGCAGAAATAATTAAAGGTTAGAAAACAAAGGCATGGAAGGAAGACAATAAAATAGCATGGCTGTGTGAAAATCCCCTAAAATACTCAGGGACACTAACTGGCTGTACCCTGGGCACCCCAGATATCAGCTCTGCCCTCTGAAGTGTAAGAAACAACATTTCCACATCTCCTACACTAGTGCAAAGATAGACATCTATTGTTTTTTTTCACCAAACCTGCCTAACTCTCACTCCAGCAAACAACCATGATGTGAAGCTTACAGGGACGAGAGGGACGGGAGGTTTTTGGACACCCCTACCGCCCTCCTCAAAGCCTTTGCTCCCACCGGTGGCGTTCTCCCGCCTCATGCGCCCCGTGGCATGGAAGGGGTTAAATGTGTCTGTGGCTCACATCTGGGAATCATTTGAGACATTCCAGAGGGCTTACCACATATTTTCAAATGAACTAAACCCTGCGTAACAGCTCAACTCTCGGGGGCCTTAAAAGCGTGTTTCTCTTTTTACACTGAAGAAAATGGAAGTGCAGGAGAGCCTCTTTATCTTTACGAGAGGGAGAGTTTTTTGCGTGCAAGCCTGCTTGTGAAGGAGCAATACCAGAATTCGTGGTGGAATTTCCAGGGAGGTTTTGATTTCATCCGGTTTGCAGTTGAGAATCCAGTCCATAGTCATGACGACATCTTTTTGTCTGCATTGTAGCCGTTTTTTCCAGTCAGTCGACACTGATGACGAAGAACAATTGATCTCCACAAGCATGCAGTCAGATCTTAAATCACTGTTTTCATCAACATTTGAATCGGTGCGCTTACCACACATGCTCGTCTGGTTAGATGATCTGAAAACACCATGCTTTTGCGGCTGGTATCTGCTGTATGTAGAGCATAGATGATCGATGCTATGTTTGGCTGTGATACTTTTAAGTGAGTGGTTAGTAATAGGCATGAGGCTGGTCTGCGGGCCTTTTTTTCATGACGAACCTTGCGATCCTGTCTCTAGGCAACATGATACGTCTGGCCGTCCTTCAACATTTACAACAGGGCAGAGGTCTTGGAGCCTACTGGGTGAAAGGTCTGAAGTGATGCCCCTTCTGCTTGCTCATGACCTGTAATATTTGCACAGCAACACAGGAAGACACCAAGAACATTTTTCCATGGATGTCATTTTCTAGCTACGAGCCGTGGGCTACGCTGGGGCGCATGGTGTTTATTGGGGGGTCTCATGTACCAATGGAAATTGCCTTGGAATAGTACCCTAGCATTGAAAAGGACCCCAGAATTCTTAGGAGGCTGGGAGGGGGTTTGGTACACTTGCCTTGGGTCTTCCAGGTGCCTTGTAAAACATAACAAGGCGATGGCTAGACTTCCACCTGTTTGTGCCCAAAGTTTTGTGCTCTGGCATTTGCTATTCAGTACTGTAATAAAGGCAGTCGTGATCTAGGGCCACATGTCTGCTGGCTCAACAAAAGCCTTTTAGTTTATGGTGAGCATTCCTGGATCAGGATACCACCAGAGCAAGTGAGGCGTCCTTGCAAAGGGACTCATCTTAACATGATAAGGAAGATGTGTGTAATGAGGGGATGATCTTATGCGCAATATGTGAGTGACTCATCCACTGGCTCAAATGAAACAGACTCGCAAAGTAGCATGTAAGTACGTAAAAACATGGTCAGCGTTGTAGGCTTAATAACATCCAGAGCCGGTCAGACTTAATTGCGAGCCTGACGTTATCAGATCAGGCTGCAGACCGAAGCAGTAATGCACAACTGCCTGAATATTGATGCTGTTAACTGATCGAGTTCTCGTCTGGGCGCCCAGAGGGAGCGGCTGTACATGCAGAGTCATGGGAGTATCACGCATCACACAACGACATGTGACACCGGGGCCCAGCTTTGACTCAGACAGGAAGTGCATCAAGAAATTACGAGATTCTTTCTTGAGTGTCAACACGCCTGCCCATCCAGGATGCAGCTGCAGGGGGACTGCAGGGATCACCCGGAGAAGCTGAGGAAGCTCACGCGAGCTGTTTCCAGTTAATGTCATGTTACAAGCAGATGTGTGCACAGTTAGAGTCACTCTGAGTGATGCATCCCACAGCCTGAAAAGTAAAATAGGGTCTCCTACTGTTCAAGCCTTATTATCTAAAGCTGTCCATTTTCCACGCAAAAAGACTTTTCAGATTTTCTTCATGTCCCGCTGTCTGAGCCGGACTTACACACGGGCTAACCTGGGCTGTGGGCCAGGACCCCAACAATGACTTTTGCCCAGCCCCCCAAATTCAGCCCTGAAGCTCCCCCTTTCACATATCACCCCCCTCCTCTTTTCTTGAGTGTGAAGTGACACAGCTCGGACATCCTGCACTTCCTACACACGGCGGCAGGGCTGGGGGTGCCGGGGGCTGGAAGCCTGGGAACTTCTGTGGCGAGGCTCTGTTTCCAGTTAAAACAAGACGATTAACGTGCCGCAGCCACGAGGAAGGGAGCCAGCTGTGGGCCGGGGTAGTCTCTGCTGGCATCTTGCTGTGCTGCACTTGTGTTTTGGCTAGGTGCAACCCTGTATTTCACATGTAACCTGCAGAGGAGCAACACATAACCTCATAAGTTACGTCCTTCACGGGGCAGCGGAGCTGTTGCGTCCCCAGCCTATTTTATGCAGTGAATGCTGCCCCCTCTGAACAGTAATCTCTAAAATCAATAGGCAGCATCTCTGGCAAGGTAATAGACTGGCAAATCTAAGATGGACTGCTGCATGACATCCAAGTGTAATCCAAAGGCAGGAAGATTTTAAGCTATTAAATTATTTATATGGTGTTGTGCCTTGGTCATATCTACCTGAAAGGTTTTATTCTATGGTCATGGCATGAACATGAGAAGATAATTATTACCACGATGTCAAAGAATAAACTCCTCAATATCAGCATTTATTTACTGATTCAAACATTCACATTAACCTTATTGGCATACCAAGCTGTAATTGTTAGTACCAGATCTTAGATAGCGGATGACAGTTTTTTTATTTTTAAATATTTTCAAGAGAAAACGTATTATTCAAGGGAAAGGTTATATTTAAGTGAATTAGCTGTCCACAAATCGCATTGTCTATAAAATCACCCCCCCAACATAGCTTTAGATTTGTAACAAACATAGCGTAAATGATTTATTGTAGCATAGACTATTTATGCTTTTGAAAGCAAAATCACCCGTTAAGGGGATGAATTTGGCTGCCTTTCTGCGATTAAATATACACACACTTTCCCCATTTTTTGCACACGTTCTGACCAAGGGTACATGCACACCGTTTTCACAGCGTGGTGCATCTCTACATCTCAAGAGCACATACATGAATACCATTATGGATATTTAATGGGTCAAAAAATATTCAGTTTTGTGTGCATTTTTATAGTTTAGTCCAAAAATAAGATTTATTTTAGTGTGGGTTAAAATACATATGAATCATCCTTGAATAATTATCTTTACCTTAAAGAGTATACTAACGATTTATCCATAATACTGTGCCATATACATAATACTCTGATGTGAAAGGTGAGGAAATCACGTCCTTAACATTTATTAATGTTATATCACATGTTGCAGTCGACATATATCTACAATAGGTATGTCAATTGCCTGAGTTAGAAGCCATAATCTCCCGTGAAGCCTCGAACAGGGACAGGCGAAATGTAGCAAGCATGGAGCCAAAGGGGAGGATTCTTTGCTGCGATTGGCCCGATGGAAAGGAAAATGGGTGGAACCTGCGAAAAGTGGGCGGGGCATTAGCTCCGGAGTGTCGGGTTTCACACGCGCAGCACGTGACCGCGATGGCCGCCGTCGCCGCTGCTGCTCACGGGCGCCGCGGCAACTTCGCCGTCCCCTGAAGAAACCCTGCTCCGCGCCTCTCACCACTAGTACCCAGAGGGAAGGCACATTTCTCTCAACCCCCGGCCTCATTCGGGGAAAAGAACAACTTCCAAGAGGAGTCCACCATTATCACCGCCGGCAGAACTCCCAGCAGCCGACGGAGCGGTAGGAGGAGTCAACAGGTCTCAGGTATTTACACTTTGGGCGACGGTGCCGCCGGTGCCTCCGGTAACCTCGCTTATGCGGACGGACTAACGAGCTCGTTTACGGTACCGGTGGGCGTCCGTTTAAAACTGATACCGACGAATAAAAAAAAAGAACCGGGCTAGCCATCGGACCGATGCGTTTTGGGGGGGTGAGGATGGCTGGGATAGCTCCGGCAGTTCGCATTCAGACTGCCGACCGGCCGGCCGGGTATGAAGCCTGTTAGCCCCGGCTACGCAAAACCTTTCATTCTTTTCAACGTTTTTTTGTGTCCCGAGAAAGAGAAATAAAAGGACTGCAACAGGAAAAAGATAACATACCGACCCCATTGCTTGTTAGTTTCCGTGTGTGTTCGCGTTTTGACTTTATTCGTTGAATAATACAACAGCCGTTTCTTCGATATCCTGCAGGTTCATGATTTTACATCCAGGTTTATATTGCAGTTCACCGCTAATGTACTGTCTTTTTGTAGACAGTTATAGCGCTTCCACATTATAATCCCCTTTATCTAACGCGGGCGCAAAGGTAATTAAGGTAATGGCATCATTTAGGATTAATGCATTATTTCATATGTGAGTTAAATTATTAAACAGACACTGTACCGAATGACTTATGGTTAAAATGTACGGATGACAGTGCACGGTTAAATGTATAGTTTCCCCCTCACTGCCACATTGACGTAAAGACGACTATAGCCGACATTTTATGTGCAGTTTCTCGCTACTGCGTTAAATATTCAGTGAAAGTTAAGCCGAATACCTCTGGCATATTCTGAGTACATGTTTTGAAATGAACACACGCTAGTTTTCGGTTTCTTGAGCCGCGAGCCTGATAGCCGTGTAGTTCTGCTTGTCAGTCGAGCTGGCTGCGCTGTGATCTGCTTTTCATAGAGATGAAGGTGTGTGTTAGCTCAGGCCGCCACGTATTAGATGTCCGTTTTGATGATAGCCTGCCGTTGTGCAGTTCAGTGGGGCACATGTTTATCTGTTGTCAGGATCCCAAACTGGCAACACGTACGATTTCCTGAAACTGAACTGATCGTCATTCGTGTGCGGGCTAAAAAAAACTGTCAGCTCAGTTTCTTGACTTATGAATTCTTGAACCTGTGTAATTTTATTGCTCCAAACTGATACGCCTGTAACTTTATACGTCCGTTAACCTGTTACAGTAACCCATGGACTCTTGGAGTCTTGTAATTGTCCATACAATAAAGACATAGATCTCTCTAGTTCCTCTGTCACAAACCATTGTGTCCTCTAATGTTGTTGCATAGTAACTGCGCTTATTTGCAGTCCTCTGACAGTTGTGTTAGTGTGTTTCCTTGCAGCGGGCAACAACATATGTATTGAGGTATCCAATACCTATCCACAACTGAAGACTGTGTTGAATTTTTGATCTGAATGCTGTCTTGTATTGAAAAGCAATGGTATTCAGAGCATTGCATCAGAAATCTAGTCACTGAATAACAAATTGTGTCTGCATATTCCCATCTTACTGTGAATTGCATGCACCTGCCGTAGAATTGCCGTCACTCGACTGTCCATACACTAAAATGCATATGGCCTGCATGGATTTGTAATTTCTGTGAGCAATCCGCTGCTACTTATACACATACTGCCCTTGCGGTCTGGGAATGCAGACAGGTCTCCCCCCCCCTAATTTCCCTTTAATGGTGGTGGCAACTGTCCAATACTCTTTGGCTGCTGGGAGCCACAGGGAAACTGCAGAAGAAAGATGGACAGTGAAACGGCAAGCTGTCATTGTCGTGGCCTTCGTGGGTAGGAGTGGACTGTGTTTAGTTGCTGTTGGTTTATGAGCGTGCAAGCTTCTGCGGAGAAACTGTTAAATTCATGTGCTTTTTTTTTTAAACTGAGAAATGCCAACAGCTTAAGTACATTGTGGTCGGTGGTTTGTTTTGTTTTTTGAATAATAAGTACATGGTTGGTTTCTCTACAGGGTTTTTAGACGTTTTTCACCTGTGCTCTGGCATGTCTGATATAGTGTAGATTTTGTTTTGGAGTCGAAGCAGAAAATGTCTTTTTTTTTTCCCCTCCTCTCTCTACTTGTTAAGAGCTTTTGAAGAGGATATTCACCTTCAGCCATGTGTGTCTTTGGAAATTTGGTTTCCTCCTTGTGTGAGAAGTGCCAGTTAGAGGCCACGAGCTCGGAAGTTTCATATGACGGTAAATGTGTCAGCACGGTGCAGGTGGCGGCTCGGTTCACTCTTTTCAGGCTCCTTCCACTCATGATGTGTAACGAATTGCACTCTTCCCCTCTGAGATAAGAAATATGACGCATGTCTTTTTTTTTTGTCTCAAACGCGATTGAGACTGTCTCCCAGCAACTTCCTGTATCTTTAGGCGGGGTCTGACATTTTGATTTTACAACCAATGGAATGAAAGATGTAGCCGTATCCAGTGAACTGGAGTGTTTGTGGATAGTATGTGTGGCTTCCTTACTCTGAGTTTGCAGGCCTGTCTGGAAGACTTGAGACATCTGCAGACCCAGTTGAATCAAGGCGTTGGCTTATGATGAGACCCTGGAATTTAGGACCACGACTGGATGTAAAATCCACAGATTCCTGCAGAAGATTCAAGAGATGAATTTGCCATTTCTACATGCACAGACAGTATAGGTACATAGGAAATTTTGTGCAAAGCTCTTGGAGTCAGCAGTAAAGAAGAGAAATAAGCGAAGGCCAGGATGGTGAATAAGGGCACAAGGTAATTGTAGAATACAATAAAATTGAAATAAAAAGTAGAAACGACACAATAAATGACAGATTTTCATTTATAAGAAATTGTGAATTCTGCATAACTGTACATCAGCTCACAAGACTGTACATCAGCTCACCAATTCACAGATTCGTTCACTTTGAGGTGCTTTGCTCCTTTTCAGGTCACAGATGATCATGACTTGGTTTCTCGCATGTTTTCTCAGCACTGCCCAGATTCTCACACCGTTATGAGGTTTGCTGCCTGTCAGAGCTTTTTTGACACTGGCTTGGGTTAAGTGAACTTAAGTGCAGATTAATGTGACTGATGGGAGGGATGACTTGGCCGGAGAGGCGGGTTTCGAGAAGTCACCGGCCCCGTTTCGCTCCTACGCAGGCGTCTGCTTGTGAGAGTGCCCTGATCAGCAGCTCCTTCGCGGACCTGACGGATGAGGCGGTCCCTTCATGGTGGCAGGTCCCCCCTGAGATGCTGCAGTGAGCACTCACAGAACCGTGAACTCTTCAACCTCTGTGACTCTGTCAGACACACTTGCTGTGTGGTTTTCAAGTGAGAAGCAAAGAACTACGAAAAAAACCACAGTTTGAAAACCGGGGCTTGAGTTATCACCAAAATAATAATGATGATAAAAAGGTGTTGGTTGGCATGGATGTTGGCATCGAATAAACCAAGTCAGCGTTTGTCTCGAGTTTGATGCATGGGCAGCCAGTGCATTAATTGGAAACAAAAGGTCCTGCCGTTTTCAAAACGGTCAAATTATTGAACGTGTGGAATTCCTGTAGTGTGTATATACACAGTAAAATGTATTAAAATGTGTATTTGTTTTCAATTACCATCATTCCAAGTCATCAAAGACTTTGTCATATCACAAGTTGCGTTTGTATCAGATATCTGAAAAAGTCATCTGTTGTCTAACAAATCTGATGACAGCTGTATTGCAGTGACCCTTAAACCACTCGCAGTTCCTATGCAAACTGTACTGCTTACATGTAAATATGCCCATCCTTTGCCTGCTGTTGTGAATGAAACAAAGCTGTGAGATGGTGTGTGTGTGTGGTTGATGCCTGGAAGAAAAACACAGACAGCCTTGCTGGAAGGCACAGTTGTTTCCATGGGCCCAGATCCCAGGTGATGTGGAGATTACGGTGAGCCCTGAGCTGCAGGGCTGATGCTGAGGATGTGCTGGGGGGGTTTTTAGCAACTGTCAGTGCACCAGCTTTACTGGTCTCAGCCTGGCTCTGTCTGGCTGTGGCCGTCATCTATGCACCTAGCTACTCCTGTCTCCTCCTCTGGAAATGGTTTCACGGTGCTGGTTCATATTTAGTCTCCCGGCCTGTTTTCTGAGGGCATTTTCTGTGGGAGCGACTGCCTCTGGGTCTGTCTGGACATCAGAGAGGCACAGAGGTTGCCGCATGGCACCCACACACTCACATTACTGCTGGCCCCTTCAAAGTGAGAAATAGCTTGAAATCAGTCGTTTTGCCAAAATGTGGTTAAACATCATAATTACTTCTTTTTTTTTTTTAACACTGTCATTATTAATTCAGGTTGTACCAGCACACTGCTCTTTTGGCCGAGCAGCCTGAGCAAGGACCAGTACCTATTCAGAATTATGGGCTCATTTTGGGTTTAACTGGTACGATGGTTGAGGACAAAAGGGATGGGAGTTGTCCAATTTGTTCGACGTGTGACACCGGAGTAGAATCCCAGTCAGAACTGTGCCTGTTCAGTCATGAGTTTGCTGCGTATAGGGTGTTCCCAGTACTTTCTGCTGGCCTCCACATAGTTATCCCCCATGTCAAAATTGAGAAAACACAATATTCCTGCATAATGTTAAAGCCATCCTTTGCCACACATATACCATTTGCTTTTGAAAATCAGCCATTTTGAAAGCATGGAGTGATGTAAACTGGCAAGTTCTATAAAATGATCAACACAGTTGGCTTTAATTTCCACCGCTGGCCATTGTAAGGAACGGTATGTTACGCAGTCGTTGTCCTGCCTTCGCTGCTGCTGGAAGTGGAGGAAAGAGCAGGCTTTCTCAGGGCTGCTGGGAAGAACCACCGCTAGCTGGTAGCATGTCAGTATTACCAGTCATGGCCCATCTGGGGAAAATGTGCGTTTTGACTGCTTGCCGCAACATGTGGGTTGGCCTCTCAACCACCATTAGAACATCACAGTGCTGTGCTTTCTGGGGAGAGCCAGCTATGTTAAATTATCAAGGCACCAAAGCCAAAATTGTCTACAAACAAATGAAGGGACAGACGGGCAGATGGATAAATAGATTACTGGATGTAACATGATAGAATACAAAGTGCCAAAAGGGGTAGCTGGTCAGAGTGGTTTTATTGTTTTGAAACGTTTATGCAAGGTGAGAATGTTTCAGATGTTTGTGCGTATCTTAATAGCCACTAGTGGTGTACTCTCGTGGAATAAGCTGTTTTGTGATATGTTCTGCGACTCCAGGTCCTTTCCCATGCTTGGCTGTGCATTGTTATACCGCAGTATTATAGGGTGGGAAGATTTCCCTTTGAACGCTGACACCTTTGAATGTAGGTTGTTTTCCTCTACACTGAGGCAGATCAGACTTAGCAGATCGTCCATAATAAAGGTGAGGCTTGAATTCTCATGGGAGAAAGTGGTAATGTTCTTCAGATAATTGTGCATTGGATTAAATTTACTCTCTGAATTTTTTGTGCTCAGGCCAAGAGGGAGAGAAGAAAGATAGACACTCATTAGCAGTGCTTTGTTCTGTGTGTTTGCCTTCCCAGCACATGTATTAAGTAAAGCTGTCTACAAGAACTTGTTGTTTGCACTTGCTGTAATTAGGCCTGTTTTGTCCCCCTCATTTTTACTGCATTATATTACTCACAGCAGAAGCGATGTGGCCAATGCCCAGCTCAATGTAACTGACAAATTCACGAATTAGCACTCTTTTACAGTATGACTTACTTAGAGCCCGGCCGTGTCAGATAATCTGGCTTCCCGCTTGTTGGCGTCCCTCTCTGGCTCTAACCTTGCAGCGGCATAGCTTCTCTCCACTGTAATTAGGCCTGATAACACTTTAATAAAGGAGCTTATTGTCGTTTGTAAATTTCACCCTGGTAATAAGACGGTGGCCCCGAAGTGTCCTCACTTGAAAACGTCCATGCGTTGCTGTCTGCCGCCTCCTGGGCAGTAAAGCACTTCATTGGCTATAATAACAGCAGTGGCCGGTCCTCTGAAAGGTAGCGAGCCGCTCTCATATTTGCCCGGCATGTGAAGTGAGCCTTAATCGTGGCTGGCCTAACCTGCCTTCTTTAAAATGGGAAGATAAATAATGACTGTGTGTATATTTGTTTCCGCGGGGTGGCGATCGGCGACGAGATGGGCGCACATTGCTGCGCGGCCCTAATGAATGGCCTCCATTCCGTTTTCGCTCATTTTCTCTGGACAGTACCATTAAGTTTGACAGATGATATGTTCTTCCTTTGAAACAGTGATCTTAAGCACATTGTCACTGAAAATCTGATTCACACCCTTCCCTTCTTATCCTCTCTCTCTCTTCTCTCCCCACCCTGGGACTCTGTTAATATTTCTCTTTGAATGGAATAGTGAGACTGCTGGGGTGGGTGTGTGTGTGTGTGTGTGTGTGTGTGTGTGTGTGGGGGGGGGGGGGGTATGTAGCCATTTCACAAGAAAAATAAGGAGTTCATTTAAATTAAATTTGTGCCCCCTCACATATGGGCGGAGAAATGGCCCCTGTGCTGTCAGTCTTTTGGGATAGCCCAATGGGGGGGGGGGGTCCCTGTCCAAGTCGTTTTTTTTCTTTTTCTTTTTCTGAACAGGCCTCTGATGCTGGTCGCACCCAATGCTGAACGCCAAATCAGTATTAATCATAATCAAGAACAGAACGATTCCGATTTTTACAGATTATTTCATTGTGGAAAAAATAATCTGAAACTGACAGAAATAATCTGGAAGCACCATATACTGACTTGGACCTGAAAGCTACCATGCTTCTCTTACTCTCTGTATAAACAGTAGTGCAGCGGCGGCTTTGTTTTCATAATAGCGAAAACTGCGCTATTCTTGTGAGCAGGATGCAAGTTTACTAAAAACAGGCCTGGAAATATGCAACGGAAAGTTTAAAGTTACAGTTCAATAATAATGACGGAAAACGGTACTTTATTACAGTCATCATAAAACCTTTGGGTTTCACATTCATTGCACAGGCTAATAAAACTGCTTCAATGTTTATTAATATCATACATTAAAATAATTTCTGAAATACGTGAGCATCGCATCGTGTGTTCATCAGAGAAAGAAAGATACGACTGTTTAGCCAGTCGAACGTTTAATATACTTTAATATAATGGCAGGCGACGGATTTGTCTGGCACGGAAAGATAATACTTTAAGATACACCGCAACAAAGGGGAACTAACCGTCTATTGCGGAATTAACCGCTGTATCGGTAATCTGATTAAACTGCAATAACCAATTACTTCACACACAGTTTTACAATCGCCCATAGGATCCGCGAGGTTTTTACAGCATCTGAAGGAACTGATCAAAACAAATCTATCAGACAGTGTGTACGCTAAGCTTGGAAGTGAAACAAAAGAAAGACATGCCTACACTTGTATATACACAGGGAGAAACAGCCATGTATGGATATATATGCGCCAGGATTCTGTTTGTGTTATTACCACGGCATTCTGTCACACCTACACATTATATAGAGCATTTAAAAGACGGCGCGGCTCCCGATCACACAGCGCGTCCTTTGTGCTGCTCCGATAAGCGCGCTTTCGGTAAAGCGTCCCGTCCCTCCCTCTCAGGCACGCCCATAAGACCCACACACACAAGGGCCATAATGAATAAAAAGCAGATAGAAAGGAGGAGCTACGTATGAGGCACTGGCAGGGCTCTCACAAACGGTAATTTACGTTTTTGTTCTGCTTTCGTGAAGTGTTTCCGAAGAAATACAGCTAGATATCCGCGGGACGTCCTCGGCGCGACGATGAGCGGGGGATCGGCGCACGGCTCCTAACCTGCGCTTTATTGACGAGCGGAGAAGCGACGTAAGTGGAGGTAGAGTCTGCCTGCTTCTCCTTTTTATACATTGTTATCTTTTGCGGCGTTATGGCGCACAGGCATGGCTACAATCTTTGTTCGGAAAGTCAAGTGTGACATTTTTCCACGAAAGGGAATCGTGCGTCGCCGGTGAAGCGGGCGAAACTTAACTTAGGGACGGACTTGAGCAAAAGACCCACAAGACAAAACCTAATGCTGACACGTGTTTTTTTTTTTTTTAAAGTGCATTTAATAATCAAACACCTTACTGATCCCCCGTGGGAACAAGAGGATTGCTGGTTTTTAGCGACGTTTAAAAGTCGCATTTTTATTATTATTACACATCATAATCATCATCATCATCATCATCATCATCATCATCGACAACAATAGTGATAGTAATAATTCATGTAGTATGATACGAGTATGTATTGTGACGTTGGATGTTTTCGCGGTTTCAATGATTAGTAGATTGAAAGTACTTGATCGTTGTCTTAAATGCATTATGTGGGTTTTGTCTTTCCGTGTTTAGGGGAAATCGATTGTGCTTCTGTATGTAACATAGAATTAAACCGTAGATTTGTGTCACTCGTTGAGTTCAAGAGGAGGACACACTAGAAATATGTAGTGTGCAATTCTGCGGCTGCATGTGTAATGCACAGTATTACAAAATTGTAGAGTAGGTCTGACAGTCTTAAAAGTCACCGCTGTTAAATTCTCATATTGTGAGGTTTGGGAACAATCTGAATAGAAAATCATCTTTTGAGGTAGTTTTCCAATAAGAAAATCAATTAAACAAAACCAAAACATTCCCATGAGGGTGACAGATAAAGAAAAGGTCTAAGGTATGAGCGCCGTTGTTTGCAAATCACGAGGTAAACAATTCTAAAAGAGGCAGATGGTATTTCAGCATCTATTAACACGGGTTAATGCACACAGCTCTCACACATAATCGGGATAACATGCAGGTTGGAGCGCATCTGTCACACACGATTTGAATAACACTCAGGTACTTTTGGCAGCTGACAAACACACAATCTGCATGACACAGAGCTTAACAAACACTGTTGTTGTTTCCGGCAGTCAGATTAGGCCACAGGTTAGTGTACACAGCTCACAAGTATGCAGTCAAAATAACACAGACACATGACGAAAGCATGCAATTATGATGGGATCTTAGTAAAACGTGCCGGGTATCTGGAACTGCGAGATGGATTGGTTTTCCTTTCGGGGATGTCAGGCAGCTAGATGGGGAACACATGTTTGCCATTACGCTTGAATCCCGCTGAACATTTAACATCTGTTTCTTGATCTTTGAACCAACACTGTGGAATTGTTCCTTTTGACGGTGGATGCATGGTCCCCTCCCTTTGGTTTCCAAAAGGGAAGCAAGCTCCCTGTGGACTAGGTGGACCTGATGGGGAACCACAGACCAGATTCCCGGGGGTCTTTGTATTTTGGGAGATCTGTTCTCCTCCCCAGACATCTCCGCTCAGAGTCTTCTCTTGAAGCCAGTCTTCCGCTCAACATGCAGAATTCTGTCCACACTCTTTTCCCGATTAGAGGAGCTTCCTGTCGGAATGGACTCACGCTGTTCGCTCCGCAAACCATGACTTGCAGCAGGGGGGGTTGGTGAAAGTTACTACTTTTGAGTAGAAGCATGAGCCCTTTGACCATGACTTGTGAATGTTTTCCTGGGTTATAAAGTGATTTTGGAAAGGCCAAAGGTATTCCTCAGTAAGCAAACTAAGCACATGGCTGCATCGACAACAGTCACGATGAACACCAGCAATACAGAGCTTTGCAGTCAAACTTCACTCAAGCTAAACTTGTACTTTGACTAGATTTAAATGCACTCTGTGTCTAACGGATGCAGTGTTTTCCTCTGACTTCTACTACCATTCCTACTGTTTGTGAATCTTTCCGTTGGCATCAAACTGGTCAGATTGAACCTGCTCATCCTGGTATGCAGGATTTCATGAACAATCTTTGAATAGCACAAGATGAAACTTTAAAGATAACGAGACAAATTTATTGTCCTGCGGCATTACAAAAATAACTCCCAGCACATTAAATCACCCCAAAGAAATAAATAAATGGATAAGAAGAAACATATGGAACAGTGAAGGTGCTACTGGCAGGGTAAAAAGCTGGAAGGCAGAAGACTAAGTGCAGGTGAAATGGTCTGAGATCCTCCGGTGGGTTTGGGGACAGGGAGACCTCGAGCACTTAACAACGAACGACAGTGGGTTCTGAAGAGCTCCTGAAGAACTCAGCTGTTCGTCTTGGGGAGAGAAAGGGAGAAAGTGCTGTTTAACTGTACCAGCTCTGTTGGAAGAAGGGGCCTTGTTAATTAGAATGGAGTACAGCTTGGGTACAGATTGACCAGTCCTTACTAAACATCTGGCCTTGTTACTTTTGTCCTTGCCTGTGGTTTACCACTCAGTTAAGTTTTGATGGCAGTGTCATGACTCGAAGGACTCTTGGTCTAACACACTTTGTGTGTTGTTCCGTCGCCCTAGCAGTTAGCCGTTTGCTGAGTGCAAGCGAATGACAAAGCAGTCATGTCCTTACAAGTTCCTAAGCACAAATGCGTTCAGCGGCTATTGAGAGGAGGGGAGGGGCTGTGCGATTGTTTGTATGTGCGTGCACGCGTGCCTGTGCTGTAGCGGTGCTGTGTGAAGTGTGGTGAATGAGGCGAAAACCGCACTGTTGGTATCAATAATGGTGAAAAATAACTATCTAATCAGATACTAATTTTTAATATCGATTGGTATCTGAGAATCAATTTTTTGACAACCCCAGTGTCATTATTTTCAACTCCGTTTCTGATCTTCCGCGGTACATTTTTAGCGGTGCAGCAGTGAAAAAGATCCCCCCCTTAAACAGTTTCCAGCTGCGCCACTTTCCAAACGTTGTGTTCCAAACTATTTAAACCGGTATTTCGGTATAAGAAAAATTCATAACAATAATAAAAGACGGTTTTCGGTATGAACCGGTATACCGCCCAACGCTATGTTACAGTAGTTCACTGTCCTATGAGTCATTCCGAAAGCACAGTGAACATAGTGTGCCGGTGATTCCAATCTATTATGTTGGCAGTAATTCGCTTGCTGCGTTGAATCGCATACGGATAAAAGCCCTTCGTTCTCGGGGCAGAAGCCAGCATTCCACTTTCCCCAGCTCCTGTATGACACTTCCATGCTGAAACCCCTTAATTAAAGGCAGGAGCCGGGGCAGGGCTGCACTCAGAGACAGGAAGTCGAGAGGGACCAGCGCAGCATCACCCAGCCTGCCGCAGAGGTGGGGAGAGCAGACAGTGGGCGTGCAGCTCCAGCCTTTTGCCTGTCGGTTTGTTTCCATGCGGAACGTCTGATTTTTAATCATATTCCCAGTCCTATGAGACGGTTCTGTTATCACTCTGCCGTAGAACCCGTGCTCAGAGCCCAATGGCTGGACACGAACGCACTATTTTCCCATGGGTTTCCTCAGATGCCAAAACTACTCTCTTTTGTTTATGTTCATTTTTCTTGTTTTGTTAAAACCATCTTCAGTCACGTTCCCAGAAAAAAACAAAACAGTCCCAACCTGCCCACCTCCCATCCCTGCATCACGTCCGTCAGTTCATTTAACACACGGCGGAAGTTTTACAGACCTCTCTAGTCAGCCGCCTGCCTCCCAGCCCCCAACTAAGTCCAGCGTCTTCTTTCAGTCCACTCTTGGAAAATGACTTCTACAGTCTCTGCTGCTTGGAGCCAAACTCCCTTTCGTGGCCTGCCGTTTCTCTCTGCTTCATCCAGAAGTCCTACTTTGATGCACCACAGCAGAATTCTCATTGTTTCATGCTTACTGCACTTTGGTCTATGGAAATCATACTTTTTAAGATGCTTTGACCATTTCATTGCTTTATAGTTGGGGAAAGAAAATTCTAAGAAAACTAATAAACTCCCTGATACAATATGAATGTATTTGCAAGACAGTTTTTTCTTTTTCAATGACTTGACTAGCGGATGGTCTTGCAGATGGTCTGGAGCTGGATCACACTGTGTGAGATCCTCTCTCAATTATCTATCCTGTTTAGCTGAATTATGTACTAAATTCTGTCACTACATGGGGAAACTCTTATGGTTCTTTGTCGTACAAAGAGGCTTAAACTGAACATTAACTCCTCCTGTCTCAGACTGTCCCAGATGGCTGGAGCTATGAAGCTTATTCTAGCCAATAACTCTGACCTAGAAACCTTCCCAGTCATGTAATTTATGCGGAAACATGTTAACAACACAGCTCTATAACAGTAGAGCACATATAACAGATCTTATTTAACCTATATATATATCATTTAAAAAAAAAACATATATTTAGTTATTTTGACAGATGGAAAAAATGCATCTTGCATTGGCCTATCTCTTTATACAAAGGGTGCTGGGTTGAAGTCCTGGATCCACTGATAACCTTGTTTCACAATCCCGCTGTTAGATTTCCCCAGTATCCAACACTGTCTTTTGCTACAGATTGATTTTTTTTCCTTAAAGTGATCATTTGCCTGGATGTCTAAACTATTACTTGCTATCCTCAGCTCACATACTGTATCTGTTTTTTGCCCTTCCCCTTCCCCCACTTTGTGAAGGATCAGAAGCGTGGCCATAATGTGATAACATTTTAGCTGTGGCAAAAGCCTCTATTATGATTGAGAGGGAGATATTGTATCCTTTTCATTTCCTTGGAGGAGTGGTTTCCCATCCAGGCCTTTCCCCTCGCCAAGAAACGGCTCTGCAGTTCCACATCTCGGCCTACAGAGATGTCTGGCACCTTAGACCAGCTGTTGTTTGTACATGTTATCTTGAACATATTGCCGATGTTATCCTGACAGGTTTCTCAAGTGTTCCGATTCTACTTGTTTCCTCTTGCCTCGAAAATAGTAAAGTACTCATCCAGAACTTGGAGTAATCACACGTGAGTTTTCACTATGAATTTACTCATATAAGTTAAATTAGCTCTTCTAGCTGCTGGACAATCTCCTGATCTCACTTAACATGTCAGACACCCAGAGGGTGATGCAACCACATGAGCAGGGGATGGTCTTAACTGTCTATGAATAGAAAGAGCAGTCATCGACAGCTTTGTGAGCATAATGGATGGCACAAGCAGAAGGGAAAGCACATAGAAATTCACCCCTTACTTTTTTTCTGGAATACCCGGGTAATTCCTTGAGCGAGGATCTAACGTGGTTTCCAGTCAAGTTCAGCACAGGACCTAGTATGTCTACAGTATGATTGGTGAAACATGATGAAGTGTGTGTTATGTTTTTAGACACATATTTCACCGGCTTGGGGGTAAGTACTGCAGTAAGCCTGTGAAAGCCTGACCAGTCATGCAACCCTTGGATTACACCCAGGACGTGGCCACTGTGCCTCCACTGCATGCCAAAAGATGCTTTATTAATAAAGAGATGTCACTCTGTACTGACAGGATGTTTTATATGCGACACATACTGCGAAATACAGGCTTGTGGCATAAATCATTATTGACTGCTCAATCAGGCTGCGTACTGTCTCTGGGTTAAACCATATAACGCAAGTCCACCCCCATCCTACGCGTCTGAAATGGTGCAGCTGTGACACAGCTGACGCGGTCCGCCTGCACAGCCGCCGCTGTTCAGGGACATAGATATCAGCCGACAGCTGCGATCCTCCTGATCTATACGTGAAACAGGTGCATCTTACATGGGGGTTGTGGAGGTATCTGCTGGGAGTCGCCTTGTGAACCACCTGGTGGTTAACTGACCCCTATGCTCGGTGAATTATGTGCTTTCTCATTCACAAAGACATCAATTACTGTTTCTATGTCAACAGTTCTTGCTTATTTGAGATCTAAGTATACGTTCATCTGGATTACAAACGCAAAACTTTGCTGACAGTCGTAATTTAGTGCTCAGGTAAATTCGAGGCTATCCTTCTGTTTACATTAAAATTCCACTTTTGGCACAGTGGATGTTTTGCCTGCCCAGACTCGTTTATCGTTGTGCAAGGGCCTCTACCTCTCTCTGAAACGGGCTGTTTTTTTTGTCTTGGGGAAAGGTGGGAACTGCGGTTTCTTCACCAGATGCTTCCGTTGAGGATGAGCTGCTTTTTTTGGGAACCAGTGTTTCTGCTTCAGAAAAAGGGACAAAGCAAGGAGATTCGCCATCCAATCACTAAAAGGCAGTGTGATCTGTCTGTCCGCCTCTGGCGTAACACTTGATCCGAGATCAATATTTCGTTGCTGTGACACCATGATTGGCCATAACATCATGCAGATGTAAAAAGGACTCGGAGAAGCAGTATTGTGGATGACACCTTGGGGCTACGTGCATGGTCTTGTCCGGGTCGGGGAGGCCTGAGGTTCGATACTCTGTGTGAGGCTGGCTGAATAAGTGTGATTGTTTCCATCACTCTGTAACCGCATGAATTAAACACATGCTGGTGTCTCACATTCCTGGAAGCGAGTCCCCTCTTCCCTGGGGTCTACTTTTCCCTTTTGTCTGTCGGCTGGGTTCATCACATTCCTGTAGTGTGACACAATCTAAACTGTGTGCATGTGTTTCTTTTCTTTTTAAAATCCTGCCAAGTTCATAATCAGTGGTTTCCTGGGGCTGCTCCCTACGCTGTCCGACAAGGACGTCTCTCCTCACAGTGTTCAGAAAAAACTAATCCCATTCCACACCCAAGTTCAGGATAGCGGTGAGGAAGAAAGGAACCATTTATTACTTATCTGGTTACTTAAGCTCTTAAAAATACGTTTCCTATTTTGTTGAGTTTAAATGTCCTGGAATATCTATTGACAGGGAAGTGATTCTTGGCTTTGCTGCAGTAAAAGTACTTTATGGAAATAAATCGTGACACTAACTTCAAGAAGGAGAAGAAGTTTTCAAACCACAGAATGTTAATTATGGTGACTAATCAGAAAAGGCGATGGAAAAAGCCTTGTGTGGCACATTGGTGTTCTTTAACAGAAGTATGGGGGAAGCTTTCATGCCGTAGAGAAACAGGAAAGCGTGTTTATATCTCGGGGCTAGGGCTGAGGTAGAAAGACGGTGCTGAAAGTGCACTGCAGACAGGAGAAGCGGCCCCCCATATCTAATCTCTCCATGCGCTCTCCCAGGCTGACTTGAGGCAGAGGCACAGGGGAAAAAAAGGCACCGAGTATCTCATCGGGTGAGGACAGATTTGATACTGTCCAGATTTTTCCCCCTAGTCTATCCCCATTAAAGAAAACATAAAGGAGTAACATTTTGAAACACTGATATCATTTCCCAGTCGCTGTGAGTGTATCTCAAGAGAGTAAAGAGTTAGATTTGAGATTCGTGCCAAACACCTTTTAGATTACATCTTCTTTCCCAGCATTGCTCCCTTAAAGGCTGTTTTTTCAACAAACAGGATATTGAAAGTAGAGTCATTCACATGTCGCAATGCCTGGAATTAATTCCTAGCCGCTCCTTGAGTGATTTCAATGAAGTAAACAATTACAAGTGGCTTTTTGAGCCAGTACAGCCAGGGCATGACAGATTGAATGTAGGTAAGAAGGCCCTTTTGTATTTATCTGTACAGAGCTGCTTCACAAGGCCACTGTGACTTCATATTTCTGAGTTCTTTGATTGGGAAATCTGGGTGTTACCTACTGGCTGGAAGGAAACCATTTTGCTTTAAGCAAAAGTTAGAAGTTGTGTAAAGATTTGGTAAAGATTCTTCCAGCTTGTAACGGTTTTCAGTATCCTCCAGTTTGTTTCCCCCTAACAGTTTTACATACTTTAGGCAATTAAAAATGTATCTTGGTGGCCATGGCAAGCAGCTCATGCATTTCTCACTGATATGCACTGTTTCTTGGTTCCTAAGGGTGTGTTTTGCCTAGTTAGCACCAATTAATGCACTTTCCCACCGAAGTTCATGAATGTAGTTCCTAGTGCTGCATTCCAGGTCCATCTCGACCGGGAACTTTTGCAGTTCCTGGGCACTTCCATGTGTCCACATGCACACCTACGGGTAATTTAGTAACTCCAATTAGCCTCAGCATGTCTTTGGACTGGGGGGGGGGAACCCCACGACGACATGGGGAGAACATGCAAACTCCACACACATGGTTCCCAGGCAGAGACTCGAACCCTGGTCCCAGAGGTGTGAGGCAACAGTGCTTACCATTGCATTACCATGTAACCCACAAAGGAAACAATGGAAGTAATTTTATTAGCTATTTCGTGACGTGGGGGGGGTCGATTTGTATGGTACCAAAATTCTGGACAAATCACACCCATATTAGATCAAAACGAGACAAATCATTTTATTTTTCAATAAATATTTTACAATATTTTAGAATACAGGATCTTCCCATAAAATACGGGACCGATAGAGACACTGCTTGGAAGAGGGTTCAAAATACCAGCCCGTGATCCGGCTTTATACAGCCTGCAACCAATTCATATTTCATTATTAAATCTGGCCAGCAGATCAATTTCTCGTTTTCCACAAAATAAAATAATGAGTGATGTTCTGCTACTGAAACCCTCCCCTCAGTATCCGTGGTAGAAATTTCCATACCGGTGCACCTCTATAAGAAACAACAGGAAAACCAGCATCCTTTTACATGGAATTCCAGAGATCACAGTTTCTGAGGCAGGAATATGGAGACACAAGCCTAAAAAAGGTATTCAATGCTTTTAATGTAACTGAAATCCAAATATAATGCTCTCTGTTCCATTTTTGCTCCACTACTTCCATCTCTTCTCCCCACAGTTCTGCGTAACTTCCAAGTTGGACCTGGTGCTTGTGGTCCACCAATCAGCACAGTTTATCACTATAAGCCCCACCCAGTACTTCCTGGTCAAATGTAGAGTTCCTCAGTATGGACTAAAAGAAAAGGTTCGGGAACTACTTCCCAGGCACTACCATTGGGCTGAGTTCCTGCGGTTTGAACATGACAGAACTTTCTGGTACCTGGAAAAAGTTCCTGTGGTGGGAAAGGGCCTGTTTGTATCTCTGGATTTGCAGTTCCTGAAGGACCTTGGATCATTCTCCAGCTGACCCACAAGCTTGGTTTCCTTAATGTACTCATTGGATAAAAAGGCTCGGAGACACGGGTCAGCTGGGAGGACGTCCCATATTCCAGAATCTGCTTATGCTTCCCACTTGGAAGGGATGCGCTTTCTGCCTTCAGGCCCTGGTACTCCCTAGCTGCATGTCCCTTGTCGTATCTCCGGACTGTCTGCCACACTCATGGCCCTCAGTACCGCGCTGTTTCACATGGAACAGCAGAACCTTATGGAAGGACAGTAGTCAAGGTCTGACTCTGTACCTGTTGAAGATCTGTTAACAGACAAAGCTAATGGCTAGTATGTTGACCTCTGTCCCTTGGCTGTGTTCCAGGTCTGGCTCTCTCAGCCTGGATACCATATCAGCTGTACAGATGAAAGGAGGGGGAGGGGTTTATATGGCCATCCTCTTAGGTGTTTCATAAATAAGGTGGAGTTCTTGGTTGACCTTGTATTCATTTAGCTTATAAGTTAGCATGCTAGCTATATTATAGTCCAGTGACTTTGAGGAATTAACGTAGTTTTTCTTTAAATAATCATAGTGACTTTTCATAGGGTCTCTTGATATGGTTGGCTGCAGTCAAACATGTGACATCTGTTGACCTATGAAATATCCATAGAACCCACTGCCAAGTAAGTGTGGGGTAGCTTAACGGCAGATGGATTGGCAGCATCCAGATGAGCCACAACTGTCCGCTAAGTCGCTTTAAGTGGATCTGAATGAGTGCTCAGCTGGCTTTCCGTTGTACTTTACGGCTCAAAAGAGTGACACCAAATATACAAGAAAAGGGCGGGGTTGTTGCAGTCTTAATGATTCCGAATACACCCTGTTTCTCTCGTTAAGATTTCCCTGAGTAATCGTCTCAGATCAAACACACGGCCTCCAGGTATGTGAAGTTATTAACCATGCAGCTGGGAGATCAGGCAGCTCTATAAACTGTATCCCGTGTGAAAATAACCTTTAGCGGTCCAAGTCGATATTAAGTTGCAATCCCTGTGATTTTTTTAATTTTTTTTCCCAGCTGTGTTTGGATCATCTTGTTCTGCAACATTATAAAGCTAAGCTTCTTCTTGTTAGAGGAGGTGTTTTACTTCAGCTGGAACGTTACTAGAGGGTTTTATGGCCTCGCATGGATAGCAGGATGGGCCCAGAGACTCATCTCTCCCTTGTATTTGTTTGAAACAGCTGGCCTCTTAAACAATATCCTATCATGTTGATCTTTTACGGCAGTTGTCTCACTGCATCTGGGGGACGGCATCGGTGTATTCAAGGAAGACGAGTTGCGCGCAGTCAACAAAATCGAAGCAAAAGACCTTGGACCACCATAAAAAGGCTCCCGGCTTCGCGTAGATGCTCCAGGTTATTCCTGTGCTGTTTGATTACTGCCCCCGTTCCAGGTTAGTGGTGCTTAAAAGTCATTTAATGAACAGGGTGACAGGAAGTGACAGATTTTTTACAGGCCTCTTGGAGGGGGATAGGATGGGAGTTATTGG
>JAODKC010000001.1:6339133-6387001 GCA_026777985.1 Mormyrops attenuatus
GGTGTCAACTGCTGAATTTTGGATGCTGGAGAGGGAGAGATAGCAATTCAAATGTATGTAACTAAAAGCATTACTCCTGCGCCGGACACCCCCAGCCCTCATTTAACCACCCATTTCTTGAGCTGAATCAGGTGTGGTGGAGCTGGAAAAGAAGTAAGTTGTGCAGGACTGGGACTGGAGTGCCTGGTATAACTGTTATTATTTACCCAAAACATTATGGTGAAACCGAAATAGAATTTTACAAAACTGACAGAAATATGCCACCGAAAAACTAGTACAGATGTTTACTCCCCAAACCTGTCGGTTTTGAATTTTGTACTATATTTCAGAGAAACTCTGATCTTCGATGAAAGAAAGAAACTGAAGAAGATTAACACATTTTATCAATGCTTTCAAATGCTTTCAAATGTATCAGGCCCATAAGCTTCTAGTTTAAACCCTACCCTTATCAGACACAAGAACTTCCATTTAAAGCTGACTTTCTGCACCTTCAACGCTCTGCTCCTGTAAAGTGTCCCTCCCTGGCACTGAAATCTGAACACTCTCAGTGTACCTGGCCCTCTCCGTCTCCTTAGACGTGATGGAGTCCTTCTCTGGGTACGTGGTGGAGGTGCTGAGCTCTGAGTTCCTCTTGATGGAGATGCTTAGGAATCTTTTGGGAAGCAGTCCTACCACCTTTTTCCTCATGTAGCTGTCCATCCAGAAGTAAACTAGAGGGTTCATACA
This sequence comes from Mormyrops attenuatus, assembly GCA_026777985.1. Lineage (NCBI taxonomy): Eukaryota > Metazoa > Chordata > Actinopteri > Osteoglossiformes > Mormyridae > Mormyrops > Mormyrops attenuatus. The sequence continues at coordinate 6,339,860 of JAODKC010000001.1, forward strand.
GCTATTACTGAAGGCCAGACAGGTGGCCAGGGATACAGATTTAACCAGATGGACAAAAACCTCGTCGGAGAGCTCCAGGTACCCAGAATTCTTCAGGGTCAACACTGTGTGTAGGATGTTGAAGGGTAGCCAGGTCAACACGAAGAGGGCCAAAATGCACAAGCCGATTCTAATGGAGCGCCTCTTCTTCTTCTCAGCCTTGCTGGCCACCTGGAAATGTTGGTACAGCTTCAGGGCCACAGCAGAGTAGCAGAAGGTGATGATGACTAGTGGCAGCAGGAAGGCTATTACCCGAGTCATCAGGCTGAAGACGACCTTGGTTGAGGAGACTGTGTCCTGACAGGTGGATGTTATGACAGCCCTGAAATGGAAACTGTGGGACCCGAGTATCAGCGACGTGATCCAGACCATCAGGACGGTCAGATTGGCATAGCGCTTGGTTCTCATCCGCCTGGTGTTCAGCGCCATGACGATAGCCATGAACCTGTCCATGCTCATGCAGGTCAGCAAGAAGATGCTGGAGAACATGTTGACGGAGATCACATAGGAGCTGAACTTGCACAGAAAGTCCCCAAACGGCCAGTAGTTATCCAACGAGAGTGAGATGATCCACAGCGGCAAAGTGACCAGGAAGACCAGATCAGCCACAGCGAGATGTGTGATGAAGACGTCCACCAGTCTCTGTTGCTTGGTTTTCACCATCATCAGGTATATAACCAAAATGTTACCCAAGGTCCCCGAACAGAAAACCAAGGTGTACAACACGACCAGAATGATTTTAAATGCACTCCCGTCGTCCTCCAGAGATTGAGGCAGATCTGCTGCAGCTAAGTCATATTCTGTCACGTTATAATAGTACATTGAGCTGTTATCCTCCATTTTTTGTATGTTTCTTCATTAAAGAAATCATGAAAATCTTGCGACCAGCCAAAGTCTTACTTGTGTAAACATGGTACATAAACACTTTTTGCGGTTTGCTCTGAAAAGTTAACATACTTGACGCTCACTTCCTTAATGACACGTGGTATTTAACTGCGTAAAGACAATCAGATGGAACGGCTGATAAACTGCACCATATTTTCCACACAAAAAAACTCCAAAAACCATAAATAATCCAATATTTCTTGATCTTCAATATGCCACCTTTAAATATGCACACCAAGTTTCACATAATGCATAATTGTTCTTTATAGTAGCATAAAATTTAATTGGTCTCCAGAAAAAAATCGTTTTCATTCTCGGTCTCCTAAACAGAAAATGGGTGAAAATATTCTGACAAAAATGTGAAATGGACTACAATGTATATAGTCACATAAGAAAGCTTCTCTAAACAAATGCATGTAATGTAATTTATTATACACGTCCACTGAATTTATTATAACCTTTGAAGAATTACTAAACTTATCTCTAACCAAACTGTATGAATTATGTAGTAGTAGAGGTAATAATAATAATAATAACACAAGATAATTGTTTAAGTGTAGGTACTGACTGTTTTTCATTCAATATTTAATTCACGTACGTATTAATTTGTTACATGAATTTGTTGACTATAAAAAATAGTTTGAACCATTGTTGTGGGCAAATAACTTATGAAGATTGTCATTTACAATTATTTTATCATTAGTACTTATAAACTAAGAAGTATTTGCTACTTACGAGCGTTTCCCTGGCGCGGCGGGGATGATGAGCCTTTGGTTATTGACCGTGACACAGACATAATCATGAGAAAATCAGAGACGCTTTAATCGCTGTTTATTGTGAAACTTCAAGGGGAATTTATTCAGGTCCTTTGAGTGACTCCTGACCACAAAACAGGTTCTAACAATTTTCTGTTCCATTTCTTATTCAAGACACACAACGTTTAACAAAATTATGATCATGTAAATTTAAAAAAGGATCGCAACCCGTGTTGTTGTACAGACACAGAAATGTACATATATTTCTCTACTTCATTTGGTTTGGCATTCTCACATTCGGGACATTATTATACTGAACAATACTATTAACTGCCAATTTCAAAATGATATACAGACTAGATGTTATTCAGAATTTCATCCATCCCGGCAAAGTGCACAGAGCGGTAAAAGCGGTTACGTCATGCATACTGTCCCTCCTAAATCTTCATTAAACAGTTCTTCTGTTGTACATCACTTGGCAAATAATTACAATAGTACTTTTTTAATGGTTCATTGTCTACATCAGTTTGATAAGTAATTACTGATTGATTTTTGATGAACAGTAATCACAAGGTCGCCGGTTCAAACCCAACCTTAGCACGTCTGCGGTTCCTTGAGCAAGGCCCTTAACCCCCAACTCCCTGGCCACCCCAATGGGTGGCTGCCCTTCGCGGACAGCTTACTCTACAAAGAGCAAGCTGAGGGAGGGTTTAAGACAATTTCTCCACGGGGATCAATAAAGTATCGATTATTATTATCTAAATTTAATCTTGCCCATTAAAAAATCTTTATGTTTGCCTTATATCATTAAAACACATTTTGTCCTAATTCCTTTTGATTTCAGATTGCTAGATTACCCTTCATGTTATAAAGACCTGAGCTAGGACAAAAGCCAGGATAGCGTACTGGTACCGAACACCAAAGCAGGTTTCACTTTGACCTGAATTTCCTAAATATAACTTCTAGCCCCACCTGGTGATAATATTTTTTTTCTTTCGAGAATGAAGAAAAGCTTTGAAACTTAAACCCAGGACACCTTTACCAATTTCTCCACAAAAAGTATTAAAATGTTTTTGAGAAAGAGGGTGATTTTTGTCTTGGGATGTGACTGATATAGCAAACTCCCTCAAAAGTCACATGAGACCCGTGTGACCAGTGTTTTCAGGAAAGACTCATCATAAAGACCTGAGTTAGCTCGTCATTAATCACAGGGCTGCCGCCTCTCACACTTTCGAACTCTCACACACACGCAAGAAACCTTACAGCAAATCTATATTATTCCATTATAAGCCTAAAATTAGCTCATCAAAGGCGTTGGGACAGTTTGCAAACCCTAAAGACTATTTACAAGGTAATAAAATTCTTACATATACATGTAAATGCATGTACAGACTTGTCTCGAATTGAAAATCTCACGCCAGCCAGCTGAGCAAAGTTGGCAAGCCTGTAATCACTAAGTTTAAATTCAAGGGCCCTCTGTCTTTCTTTCCATTGCTGCAGACTTCATTACAGACAAACAAAGTCTTCAAGAGATACTCGGAGCTTCAATCCACAGCCGCTCATAACCCACTTCGTTTTTCTCAGTTTCTTTACTGTTGGGTCGGTTGTCGAACCTCAGTCAGTCGGCCAGTCTGACTGAATCTATACGCAAAAGCAGATCTCGAAACTGACATATACTACTTTTCCGGTTTGAGCCCAGTCAGCTGCCTAGATGTTGACCGTAACAGAGGCGTGAATGTTGCATGCTTGCAGGACTGATAAGTGTGAAAAGGCAGGAGAACAGGGCCCATTAGGGTGAGACACCGTCGTGAGGTTTTTGCATTTTCTCGCTGACGTGCTGAAAAACCTTCCCAGGCTCACAAACTGGCCTTGGCCGCATGGGAACCTCACCCCCGAATCAGAAACGCAGACAATCAGTGCAGTTCACATGATTTCTGAAACACAGTTCTGTTTGAATATGAACATCATCAGAGGTGATTTTTTTTAATCAACTTTTGCTTTCTTTCTGAAGAATGCAGCAGAACTTTCAGAGGCCGAGGGCTGCCCACTCTTACCCATCTGGCGTGACACTCACGCTTTCAGACTCTCATGCTCATGCGAGAAACCTTACAGCAAATCTATATTAATCTATTATAAATCCAAATTTAGCTTTAAAAACAGCTTTGGAGCAGTTGGCAAACCCCATACACTATTTACAAGGCAATAAAACTCTTATATACATGTAAATGCAAGTGGAGGGTTGTCTTGAATTAAAAATCTCACGCCAGCCAGCTGACCAAAGTTGGCGACTCTGGTGGCTGAAATCAGTTTGGGCTGTATTTAGCTAGTTCTGGGGCACAGATTCTGCATTGGGTCGGGTCACCGTGATCCAAGTCATTCTTCTTCCCCAGGGAAACCATGGGCAAAGTGTTGCCTGAAGCCCCACCACTGATTTTTCCGGAACATGCACCCCCCACATTTAGCTTCTGCTTCCGCTAAATAATACACCAAAGTAAACCTCAATACCGAGTACATGGAGGCTCCAAGCAGCCTTCAGATATAACGGTAGGTCGCCAGGAGGAACACCAACCATGCTAGATATCGGACAAAGCTGCAGTCATGTACTGGTGATGAGTTTCTTCCGAGCTGAAATGATCTCTGATGAGGCACCCATTTTTTACATTTATTTAGATACTCTTATCAAAAGCAACATACAATTGAGAAGTTGAGGTTAAGTTGAGGGTTCTTGCTCAAGGACCCAGCAGCAGAAGTGGATAGTTCAGGTCCAGAAAATAAAAATCCAGACCACGATTTTGCTGCAGTCAACCATTTGAGTACTCTGTGCCTGTGACTCCTCATACATAGTTGATTGGTTGAAACAAAATCTTGGTCTGGATTTGTACTTTCTGCACAATGGTGACTGTGACCATAGGATTTGAATCTGCAAACTTCCAATCGCAGGGCATTTTTCCACCGCAACCAGGTACCATACTTTTGGTACTTCCAGAAAGTACCGAAAGTATGGTACTTCAAAATGTTGGTTTTCCATTAGCATAGACACTGGTACCGGTGCCAAATGACATCACAACTTTAGGCAGGGCATTTTGTACTGAATTCGAAAAATAGCTATAGTAGGACCGGATGGCGTGCGATATTAATACCAGCATTACATGTTTCACATCCAATTCTTACATCGCTAGTCAGCTATATTAAAATAAGACTTTTTCCTACTTTAAATTCTGTACAGACATTATATAAAGTTTTGCTAAAATATTTTTACTCTGTCATAGGAGAAAAATATTTAATTATTATTCCTTTTATAGATCCTTATATGTTTAAAAATCAGTTTAAAGTTTTACCTCCGCTGTTTCTGTATGAGCGCCGCGTACGCTCTCTGAGACAATCATAATTATTTTCATTCTTGCTGTTTAAATCAGGCGAAGACGGGTTTGTGAGACATTTGTGAATTCCTTTTTTGTTTTATAAATACCCCAATATTTATTATAACAGAATCACATCGCTAGGACAGTACGTTGTATGGGTGCTGTATTAGTATATTCAACAAAATACTTTTTAATTTCTTGTCATGCCATTCGGATCCTTTTGTTGTATATGTTCTCACGAATAAATCACATTATTTGTTTTTTTTTTCATTATTTTCTGAGTTCGCAACTGTTTTCAAAGCGGCGTTTTATATTCTATTTCAGAGGCAGGATATTTGCGTCACCAATCGACAAAGAAAGTGTTTCCACCCCAAAGTACCGAAGTGCCAAAGAAGTACCCCTAGCTGCTTTAGCAATTTCGGCACTGGAACTTTTGATACTGGTACTCGACTGGAAGTCAGTGGAAAAAGGAAAATACCCAAAGTACCGTACCAAAAAGTACAGTACTTGGCGCCCACAGACACAGCATTCCAACCTTCTTGGCCACATTTTACATGAGCACCTGACATCCTAGCTTGAGTTTAGCGTAAATCTGGTGTATGATGGCTCTGAAGTACACTGCAGAAATTCACTGTGACCGGCCGGTGCCCCTGAGTGGGCGGTGGAGGGATATGAAAATAGCAGTAACAGATTACTCGCACTCTGAGTTTGCAGCCCAAACGTATGTCATTTCTAACAGTCTCAGAGGTCTGCGGCTCAAAGTCGCACAGAAGGACACCAAATTCATCCCACACCTGACACGTCGCTCGTGATTCACCCTGAGAGTCTGTGGGCACTGTGAACTGTGAGAGACCGAAAGTTCATTTAGCGGGACGTGATTTATCTGAACAAAGATAGTTTTGAATGTACAGTCCGCAGGTTCATACGGTGGGAAAGGGCTCTTAAACCTGACAGTAAGGTGGATGCTGTCATTGTACTGGGAATTTGAAAACGTACAACGGCTTCGCCTGACAGATTCGCTCGTCGGGGAAAAAATACAGCACTGCATGAAGAATAGCTCTGGCCAATCAGAGCTGTCCTTTTCAGCGGGGGCGAAAAAAGAACCTGAGATATGTGACACATGTGTGCGGCTCGCTGTTCGTAGGCCACTGGGAACCAGCTCACAATAGACATTATGCTCAAACCAAAAGCAAATCATGGGACTGAAAAAAGTTACGAAACACTGGTTGTGCTGGATTCTCACTGCTCACAACCCTTTTTCACCAAATTTGTAAAATCCTGTTAAAATGAAAATTAAGAAGAAAGGCAACCTTGAAAAGTTTTTAAGCTGTTATTAATATTGATATGTTACTAATACATTCAGTCATGTTTTGGCTGAATCACAGGCCCAGCAGAATCTGAAATATTTACGGTACAATTATTTAGCAGATACGTGTTGGGGCGCCACTGGGACACAGTTGTTAACACTGTCGCCTAACACCCCTGGGACTGGGGTTCAAGTTTCTGCCAGGGTTCCATGTGTTTACATGTTCTCCCCATGTTGGCATGGGGTTTTCTCCAGATACTCTGGGCCCCCCCCCACATAGTCCAAAAAACATGCTGAGGTTGGCTGGAGTTGCCTGTGTGAGTGAATGGTGTGTGAGTGTGCCCTGTGATGGGTTGTCACCCCCTCCTGGGTTGTTCCCTGCCTTGTGCCCATAGACTCTGGATCCCCCATGACTCTGAATAGGATACGTGGTCATAAGAACATAAGAAATTTACAAACGAGAGGAGGCCATTCGGCCCATTAAGCTCGTTTGGGGAGAACCTAACTAATAGAGTTGTTAAAATCTTATCTAGCTCTGATTTAAAGGAACCCAGGGTTTTAGCTTGTGCTACACTAGCAGGAAGACTATTCCATACTCCAACTACGTGCTGTGTGAAGAAGTGCTTCCTCAAGTTCATTTTAAAAATGTTCTCCCACTAATTTCCACTTATGGCCACGAGTTCTAGTATTTAAACAAATATTGAAATTTAGCTGAACAGCATCATAAGAAAAGATGATGGATGGACACTTTTATCCAAAGTGACATACATTTTTGAGAAAGCAAGGTCATCCAATCCCTGGGGGTTAAGGGCCCCACTCAGGGGCCCATCGGTGACATCATGCCGATCTCTAGATATGGAACTGGTGACCTTTCAATTCCAGTACAGCCTCCAAACTGGCTGAATGTGCAAACAATAAGCAAATAATGTCTGGCTGCCTTATTATTCATCATTATTAATGTATTGTTTTCTAACAGGCAAAAAACAATTTAGCTTGCAGGGATATAATATCACTACTTTATTATTATTATAATCTGTAAATATTTATTTATATATTAGCACAATATTCTGTTTTCAGGAGTGGCTATTTGTGTATCATGTGACTTTTTATTTTGTTCACACCATGTTTACTTGTTTGCTGTATGTGTACTGTCTTTGCACTTTGTGTTTGACGCTTATATGTTTGTTCGTCTGTGCATTATGTTGTCAATGCACTGTGCACCAGAATTTCCCCCTGGGATCAATAAAGCCCGTCTTAATCCTAATCTTAAAATGCTTCTGCTGAGTTTATAATTTTTGCTGTAAGATACTTACATACCCATCCACCACTTGAATGATTTTACTCAGAATGGTCTAGTTTTTCATTAAAATACTCTCACATTTCTTAACAAATTATATTTAAAAATTTTATCGTGTATTTAAAAATTTGTCCTTTTGTGTTCCAGTATGAAAAGGGGGAGTCAGCACTAAGGGGACAGGGGGACACAGAGCTTGCAAAGGCAGAGCTCGCAGTTTATTGGCTAATCTGCGAGGGTGGGTGTGGTCAAAGGCAGGGCAACGCCATGCCATATTTTAGTGTTATTTAATGAGCAGAGTGCCATTTAGTTAAGCCGTTTAGTTAAGTCAGGTGAATATTACTTACAAGCTCAGTGGGGAGGATCACGCTTGTGAGCCATTTCTTTGCTCATGATCGATGCGGCTTGCCTACGGACGCCTAAACGAGTTTACCACGCGCCACATAAACGCAATAAATGTGTCTAAGAGTCTCTCCACGGGGCCTGATTCATGAACCCAGTCTCCCCGCATGGCACTCGAACCCGCAAAGTCAGCCGCCCAAGAGTCCACCAATTAATCTTCATGTCTCCGATGGGGGGAGGGCAGGGGGCACAGGAGCTGGGGGATTGGGAGAAGAAACCCCACAGAGATCACTGGGACTTGGGGTGGGGGGGGGGCAGCTTTGGCGAGGTTCAGCTGGTGCCTCACTAAAGCATGTGGGCCAGTGTGTAATTGCGTGTTTGGTGTGCTAGCCCCAGAGGGGCACCCCCCCCTTCACAGACGAGGTGAGAGGGGGTCACAACCTGATTATCATGCAGATTTGGTGACATCCGGCCCCCTGCCTGGTACAGTAGCCAGCTGCTCTATGTCAGCATATTTTTTGAGGGATTCTTTTTCCACTTCCTCCCCCCGCCCCCTGACAGTCCTTGCTGATAGTGTAGGCAAATTCATGTGCAGTTGTGAACGCCCTCCCTCCCTCTCTCTCTCTCTCTCTCTCGCTCCCTCTTTGAAGGAATGGGCATACGTGGAACAAAGCCATCCGGAACCATCCCGCTCCGCTGTATCTCTGGATCATTTACCCAGCTATCTTCCGCGCCACGGATCCTGGACTGTCGGGGGCACAGCTGTCGGGGGGGTTAAAAGCCAGAGTCGGGGGGGCCGTCCGAGGGGCCGGTTCCCATACACCAAGTGCTGAGATTTAGCCCGCCTTGTGAACCTTAACCTGCCGCCCGCTTGCCAGGTGAGGGGGCATCCCGGGACAGGATTGGCACCAGCGGATCCTTTTTGGACGGACAGAAGGGGGCGGCCGCTGGAGGAGGGGGTCAACCCAAAGGGTCCCAGCAACGGCTGCCAAAGACGTGGAGCGGACGTCATGGCTGTCCAGACCACGCCCGACTCGGCGGTCTATCTTCTCATGGTGAGTATTCAGTGCGTCCCCCGCGCGTCGCCCCCGCTATCACACTGGGGAGGTCCCCTGGGGTCAGCGTGATGCATGCTACGGCCACACGGGGGACCCCCCGCCACCCCCCCCCTTTGCGAGGCTCCAGCGCGTGGAGTCACTGGGTGCCTTGGCGCTCCGAGCCGTACCCCCGTGCGATGGCCGCCCTGCCCTGTGCTCACTATATCCGTCCTCCCGAATTCCAGAGATCCGCTATGTTGCAGGTGCTCTGATAACAGGGTTCCCTGTTCTGAGTTCTCCTGTGTGTGCTGGGTGGTGCGATGCCAGACGTGCCCACATGGCATAAGCCTTTTCTCCTGCACTTAGGGAACAGGGAGAATGTGCAAGTTTTGTGTGTATTTTGGGGGGGGGGGTAGGCTGTAATGTCTTTTTTTATTCTAGTGAAAAACTTGTGTCCCGGCATACTCCCATAGCACTCCCACACAGCTCAGGGAGGTCACCATGAGGAGCCATACTGCTCACCCTCACAGTGCCCCCCACAGAGTGATGTGGGGAGTGTCTCTACCTGTGCACCACACCTGTCAGGGGCAATGTTGCTATGGTAATAGAGGGTTTCTCTCCCCAAAATCTGACACCATGATGGCATCATCATCATCATCATCATCATCACCACCCAGCAGGACAGGTGCAGACAGCGGCACTGCACTGTGGGAGGCACGATATTAATGGTATTAAAGTCAATTAACATGACATTTAACGTGATTACAGCACAACTAAGATCTCAGCACTGGGTCTGTTTATGTGCTATTTTTACCCTGACCGCAAATTTACTCACTGCATACTTCACGGGCACTGCCAGGGAGAAGTGCCCTCAGTCACGCACTCTCCCGTCCCTCAACCTCCCTCTACCCAGCTCCCTCCGCCGTCACGTGACCCCGGAATAAATTATCGCGACTGGCTGCTACCTCGACGCCTTGCAGCCACGTCCCGGTCCACACCCTCCGACAATGTTACTCACACAAATTCAAGCTGAAATATTAATTACGGTCCCAGCTTCATAAACACGTGATTCTACTGCGATTGTAAATGCGCGTCAAGTTAACAGTATTAAATGATTTAATTACTAGTGAGATGTCCTGATATTCCATCCATCCATCCCCAAACACTTGTCCTGATTTTGTTCCACACAATTTCTTAAATACGAACATATAAACTTTATCGTTTGTATAAATTCAAGTAGTTAATAATAATAAAACAATGTAATAACTATATTGGCAATTGTGATAAAGGAATTTATATATATATATATATATAGGTTGAATATAACTAAACAGAATATAACGCAAATGGCATGTATTCTCACCACGCCCAGTGCTGTAAAGAATATTTTTTTTTTCCTTGTGAACGAGGGCATCTGGTGGATAATTTCCTGGAAGCCAGGGACCGACCCATTTCCCGTTAGCTTTCCGTATCAAGCCTCAGTTCTTCCAGGTCCTCCTGTGCTATTCTCCGCCTTTCCAAATGCAAATTTTTGCAGCATATCAATTTAAAACAAGTTTGGATTGGAACTTCCTGAATACTTATGTCTACAACTGGGTATGTATACCTTCTGCTTCATCAGTTGCAACATCACCCAGATGACTAGTAGTAACTTTTTTACCATCATGGATTAAATAACAGCCTTGTACTTTATAAGCAGTATGTAATTAGGATGGATGTAAATAGGAACTCTTTTCCTACATTTTTACTTTTAGTTACATCAGCCTTTTACATATGTATCTAGTTACTTAAGGATGCAGATCTTATGCATGGCTCTTGTAACAATGACCTCCTTAGTCAATTGCAGCCCCTTAGCTGGTGTGGCACCTTCTGGCCGGCGATGTATACAGTCCATGTGAATGAGTGATATCACAGCCAGACAGGCAGCCCTGTTTGTGGTGCAGTGACTCTAGCCAACAAAAAAACACACACACACAGTGAACCACAATGTTAGCTGACTGGCGATCCATCATGCTCGGAGATTATTCACTATGGTTACCAGGGTGCCCCGCCCAGTCTTCCCATCAGGGCGTGCTGTCATTAGAACAATTCAATTAAGGAGGCGGTGGATCTTTTCCACGAAGGGATGAGATAAAACAAATTGTCTTTTACGCTCTCTTGGGAATGAGATTTATTTAAGTGACCTACAGTGAAAAACAGTGAATGTTAATGAACATATTTCTAAAACCGAGGACGAACATAAAACTCCTCATCCAATCAATATAATCAAATATTTATAGATTTGGCGTCTTTGTTATGGATTACTGAAACATAAGCCATTTTCTGATGTGTTGTTGTCATCTTGGAAATGTGCATTTCACTCGTATACATACTGGGAGATTCTACACACTGAACGCTGAATTACATAAACTGAGGCAGAGTCGGTGTACAAGTTTAATGAGAAATGAGGTGTCTCTGCCTGCGGGATTGTGGGACATTTATCAATGGGCTTATTCCTCCATTTCCCCACCAGTAATCTGCTCCATCTGATCCCTGATTGGCTAGCAGTCACAGGCGGATGTATGAATGGTGGAAGAATGCTACACATGCGGGTTTGACTAAGCATGATCTCCGGTTAATCTCAGATTATCCCAATGTCAGTGTAACCACTGCTACTATCACGATCAGGGACCCACATCCACGAGTCAGTGTCCTTAACGTGTTTGGGGACTCAATCTATGACTCACAAAAATAGCTTGAGAAGATTTGAATCGTCATTCAGGACCGGACCGTAATGTCACTTAATATGTTAATGCAACTTTATTTAATATGGCACATTTCTACATAGACGTGCCTCACAAAACTCCTTTATGGTGCATTACGGTCATTTTGCAGTGGGAACCAAAATGTAGAAAATCTGAAACACCAGTATTGTGAATCCCTGTTATTCTCTGACCCTTTCTCTGGAAAACAGAATCTGCAAAATATAAAAATAGCAAACTCTATATATGTATATATATATATATATATATACATGTAACCGGCATATAAAAAATTTGGATTGTAACAGCAAAAGCAATTGAACACTTGGTACCTTGTACCTTGTCTGTAGGTTGAGATTGTGGTCATGTGATCCAGCTGTTACCCACGGTAACTAGGTGAAAGCAGCAGTGTAATCACGGCCTCGCCTTGACCTGCACATGTCTGCCAAGCCAGTATGATGTCATTCCTCATCCATCATTGCATGCTATTTTTAAGGCTTTGGCCCAGACCATAATGCCCCCCATGTTAAGTGGACCTGAGCTCTGAGACTGCAGACCCTGATCCCATTACCCTGGAACGTGGCCATGGATGACGTCTGATTAAAGAGGCGCATCTACTTAGCATCGATGCGGCATCTTACAGGCACTGTCTATGTGAAGTGTAACCTTGTTTTTCCTGAATTCAGTAGTAACTTAATTGCATTTCATCTCCATTAAGGAGGTTGCAGATGAATTGAATGAGTGGACCTTTCGCTTTAGGCCTTATAATCACCACCCAGGCTATTGTCCTTTTTGTTTTCACATCACCTCTCATAACTAGCATCACTAATAAATAGTAACTGATGCTAATTTAATCCTCTTGCGTTTTGCCCATCCCCCTCCCCAACACCTTATTGGCTGTACTGACAGCCAATCACCAATCGTAAATCACTTATGAACGAGGGCGTCATACGTCATAGGCTGTCTGTTGGCTTTTAATTCGTCTCCATGAGAAATGAGCAGAGAGGAACAAAGTCCTGTGAGGTGGTGAGGGGGAGGGAGGCGCCTGGCTCCTAGGTGACAGGATTGCATCAATGAGATGCAGAGAAAGGATGCTTATCAGATAATGCTGGCCAAACAATGGTTATCTTGGCTGTACTTGATGATGAATTGCGGTATGTCTGCACCACAGATTTGTCAATGTTTACCAAACCGTCACAGACAACTGTATACAAGCATCATGTGTATTCCCACAGTCCATAAACATGCTAAGGTGAATTGGAGTCATCAGATTGCCTGTAGTACTGCCAGTGTGGATGAGTGGTGTGGGCGCCTTGCGATGGGTTGGCTCCCCATCCTGGGTTACTCCTTGCCTACGACAAGCGGGTATAGAAAATGGATGTGGATATAGGGGAGTTTCTAGCTATTGAAAAGATTAGGGGCTCACTGTATTTGGGGCTTCACTTTTTCTTTGAAGGAAGCTTGGCATTGGGGCTAAAATTCTTGGGACTAGGCTTAGAATACTCGAGGCTATAGCCCCAAGTGATCAGACCTAAGGGCGCCCATGGGTGGATGTAAATATGAAATAAGTAATATGTAGTATCTTTACTTTGACTGTAGGGGGCAGTGTTGGCTGCATCATTTCCCCTCAGCAGGAATGGGGTGACATGCCAGGTGTGGGGTGCACAGTCGCAAACGTCTCTCTAAGCACAGAAGAGAAGCTGGAAACCCGCTAATGAAGGCTCCTGACAGTCGCCGCCCTATTTAAGCCGTGAATTACGCTAACGCTAATTAGCATGCCTTCCCCATTTACATTTCTGGAGCAGCCGGGATGCCGTCGCTGGTGAACGCAGACGTGCTGTTGTCCCGTGGGCCGGCGTTCTCAGCCTTACTGCACGGAGACCCGCAGCGTATGCTGGTTCCAGCTCCAGCTAATTAACTCGCCTTAATTGGTCTGACTGGCTCGTTAGTTAGCTGCAAATATTTTCCCCACAACTTCCAAGCACCTGCAAAAATGATCATACAAAATTTTTTGTATTTTCCTCTTTATTCATCAACAAAAATCTGAAGTTACTGTGCTAATAAACTAATTATAAGCAGCATCTGATGCAAAGATGCTGATAGTCTTTGAACTGAGTTTGAGATCCATATACTTTCGAAACTAATTAGATTACGGTTATTAACGAGACCCTACATTAATCTGAAGAAAGGTGATGTTCTTGCTAGTCTCACTGGTCTGAGATCAGACCTTAATGTCTATGCTACATCCAGAACAACTACGGGTCACAGATGAGGACATTATTAGAATAAGATGGAGATTAACTGGCTAAACTCTCCTTCCTTAAAGTGCATTTACAGATTTCTGTTTTGCTTGCCCTGCCTGCCGCACTCTTGCCTTCTCCCGGCTCACGACACACTGCCTAAATCACCCCCCAGCAACATTCATCTTCCACACGCATTTCTCAGATCTCTAATTATGGGATTAGACGGGGGTGAGTAGTCACCCTCGTGTAGTGATGTTGGGGTGGCATCGCGTACATCTCATTTAACAGAAAAACAAAAGAGGCCTGCGGTTATACAGCTCACTACCTTTCAGTATTTTAATGGGCCACATTTCATGCCTTGGCAGTGCTCCTCCTGTCTGGGTAGAAGCTCTGAAGCATGTAGGGCCCGCTGGGACTTCCTGAGAACTGGGTTACTGGCATCTGCTCTGGGGGACATGTACCTCCTGCCTGCCCGGCCACATCCTGCGTCTGTGGTTCTGCTAGTTGCGACAGGCTGGGGCAGAGTGGGGGGGGGGATTTCACAGAGGCCAGGCCGCTTGATTTCAGCTGCCGTTTGTGAAGCGAAAGCTGTCACCGTGTCAATGACGGGCAGCAGCGATGTGTCTGCACCACAGGAGCCACTGCAGGTTTGATGCAGAGATGAGGCTCGCTGATTGTGTATCTGCTTAGGAGAAATGGCAGCTTGTTTCTGGGAGGGTGAGGGGGGTTAAATTACTATAACACAAAATGAGCTGTATAACAATAATTCTCAACCATAAGACAAGACAAACTATACAGATGCTGGGGCTTTGGACCCCCAGTGTGGCGGTGGGAGTGTACCAACTGTCTTGGAATGGAGCCATGTGACTGGTTTCCTCTGCACTGATTTGTTGCCTTGTGTCATGTGCTTCCTGAGGCAGGACCTAGGCCGCTTGCTGGATATTTGGTTATAGGAGACGGTTGGATGGTTTGCCTCCAGTGCCCTGGACTAAAGTTCTGAGGCGGAGCACCTGTTAAGCGTCTCCAGCCTTCCTGGTTTGTTTTCCCCATCCCACAGAAATGCCACTTTTAATATAATTGGTGCTTAATCCCATCCCTGTTCGGTCACCGTCACCCCTGAAAATGGGCCATTTTTCCAGCACCCTTGGAGTTTTTGGAATTGAGGTTCATGCCGAAGGGCCCCAAAGTCATATGTTTACTCCGCCGACAAGATCTGGGGCCAGCCACCTTCCAGACACAGACTCCTGACCCAGAGAGCCACACGTCACCCCCAAACGCTCAAAAACAGGACATCCACAATCACTCTCACGCCGATTCAAGCTCCTCTGAAATCAAGCGAGTTTGAACAAGGGTGGATGCCCCCCCCCCCGACACCCCCCATTAATGCTTCCCAAAAAATCTCTCCCTCTCAGGAAAAACTTTTGTAATTGTGGGGATTTTGTGCTTATGTGCATGACGTGGATGGAATGGGGGGGGAGGTATTAAACCCATCCTCCCCAAAGGAGCTATTTTAGATAATATAGATTCTGTACCTTTATAATGTAGTAATAAAACATCCTTAATGCTTATACCAACCATTATAATGCATTATAAATGTATCTATACAGCATTATAGATGAGAGCTTCATAGAGCATTTATAATGCATAAGACACACACCTATAATATGTAAATGGTAGGTAAATGGTAAATGTTTTTATAAATATTTATAGGCATGTTATTCTTTGTAATGTTTTATGGATGCATTATTATTTGTTATGAATGCGTTTATAAATTAATAAAAACATGGCCATAAGTAAAGTGTTATCAAAAACATTTTAACCTAACCTGTATGTTGTAGCCCCACACCGGGACAAGACATGCCAGTGATCTTCACAAAGAGTTTGGAAAAATATTATTAAAAAGTGAGTGTATATCTTGCATTGCGTCATACTTTTTTCTTTTTTATTATATAGAATGTCTTTTGTTGGAGGGGAAAAGAGTTTTCATTCCGGATATGTCCCAGTGGGATAAAATGACATATGTCAGTATCTGAAAAAAATTGGGGCAGATGTCTTCATACCTCCCACAGCTTCCACTTGGCCGCCAGTTCGTGCGGTTTGGGGTGAGCCCCAGTGCCGGGCGTCTTGGAGGAGCGGCGTCGCTTTGCCAGGGCACCTGTTCGGGCGCCATCTGCCTAGGCGACGCGGCAGATGCGCGGATCGGCCGCCCCCTACCCGCTGCGGAGCGGGTGTGGGACTCTTCCTGCCCCGCATATGGCGCTCGTTAGCAGAGTGCTCGTCTTTTGTTATTGCGATGAACAGCTGAATTAGACAAACGCTAGGTGCACAAGTTGGTGGGATATTGTAAGGAAGCCGTAATGACACATCGCAAAGAATCAATCATCACTGAAACCATGGATAAAACTTGTATACTGACTTAAACTTATTTTAACTGCCGTAGATCATCAAAAAGAACACAAAAAATAATCCATTTCATCTCAAAAAGTGTTACTGCAAACACGACAAAAATGTGCCACACGGAACATATCTAAAGTAATCTGTAAAGTTTCGCAGCCATGTGCCCTCCGAAATACGTTTCCTGTGACAAATTACGTGATTTCTGCATTTGCACTGTCGGCAAATAATGACATTTTATGTGTGTAGTTTGATTTTATCGACCACCGAAACATAACCGAGACCCCGGGCCATCAAAGATAACTTTTGCAACTTCTTAAAAATTCTTTAGTCGCTGTCCTATAGGCTAACTTGAAAAACTGAAATGCATTCAGCTTTTCTTCTGTCACGTTTACGCCCCTTAATTTCGGCTAGGAAATTCACTGCTTTCAAGGCTAACCGAGTAATCTCAAGGTGGCTATAATTTATTACGGAGGCTTGGGGTATGGTTTCGGTTATTAGCTTTCTTTCTGCGGCTGTGTAAAGGCACTATAAAATGCATGCGATATATCATCTCGTTTCTTAAACAGAAATCGAAGCACATCGTTATTACACATTGCCTTACTTCTCCCACATGCATCGTTATCGGCGTTGTGCGGTTTTAGCGGCTGCGATGCGCGGGGGCACCAGTAGCTTGTGTGAGCGCCTCGGGCCGCTTATACAGATCCAGCGTGGGTGCGTGTCTTAAAAATGCTTTTTCTGTATACAATCTTGTTGTTAAATTTAAAATTTTAAACAACGGACAGTTCAGCACTGACACCCTCACGGGTTTCAGTTCCCGGCACTGTTGCCTGCTAATGATCACACTGACAAGGCATTTTTGTTTGTTTATTCATTCATACATGTATTTATTAATTTGATAGGATCCCTGGAGTAGAAACTCCCTTAAGTATCTATATATTTTAAGCTGCAGAGAGGGGGGAAGGTTTTTGTAACGCTTGGTGTTTGTAACGCAGCCATTTTATTATAAGAGAGGAATGAATGTGCGGCGCTCACAGGAGCTCCTGTGTGGAGCAGTGACCTTCGCCAAAGGGCTCTTTTGTAACGTGAGACCTGGCAGGTCTGAATTTGTTCCTCTGACAGTGCGCAGAGTCCACCGGTGTGATGTGGGGAGGAGAATGAGGGTTAGCCTCGTGGGCCGGGTTGTAGACGGCTCTCCCTGTCACGGACATTCTGGCACGGCCGGCCCACGTCGGGACCCGGTCCATCTGTGGCTCTGCCTGTGACACTTCCTACGTACTGCTGACATGGGAAGAAGGCGGCCCCGCGACTCTGAGGCCCTGGACCCGTCTGCGGCACCTTTCCAGGTTGGACTCGTGGCTGATGGGTAACAGGATGGGGCCAAGACGGCCATCTGTACACATGGCGCCCCCTGTTTGATCAAATGAATCAAATTGATTAAAGTTTCGCTTGTTTTTCGATGAATGACGTGATCAGTACGGAGGGTAATGTGCCGGATCATCGTTTGGTCCTGACGCTGTGTTCAGAACAGCTTTCAAAGTAAAAAGGATTTAAATTTTGTCTGTAAAGTTTTCGAAAATGTCTAATTTTCCAATTAACTTGAACAAAATGAATAATCCTGCATAGGGATTTGATAATATAGCCAAGTAATTGTAGAAATCAGCTCAGTTCATTCTTATATAGCCAAAGGCAATTTTCCCGTGTAATTATTCCAGAGTGTTATGCAAATATTTATCAAAAAGAACATCATCAGGGATAGGCATATGAGCAGCTAACGTTATATAGTCAAAAAATGGGATATTTACATTGTTCTTTTATAAAGGCAGTATAATAGAGTGACAGTGTACTGCTTTTCAAAGGCCACCACGACTGAGTAGAATATCAGCGTGGAAGGTTATCAGGTTAAATCTTAGGTAAATGGTGTGTTCTGCACTTTTAACATCTGCCTCTAGAGGGAGACATGACGACGTTGCCTGAAAGCGGACCGTCTAATTTGGCTGAGATTCAAAAGATGTAGTTACTATTTGTACAGGCACACACAGTAGGGGTACATAAGAATTTTTGTGCAAAGCTAATAAAGACTGGCTGTGTTATTTTTTTGTCTTCCCAAAGCAAAATTCTGCATGTCTACCTTCTCCCCACCCTCACGGAGAGGCTCATTTTAGAATTAAGCTCATATGTACTTTCTTAAGGCACAGAAGAAAAGCTCTCCCATGTGTTTGGCGAGGGGAGGATGCAATGTCATTCCACACTTAGGACTGGGCCGTCCCCGAAACCGCTCCCGCCGCTGATCTCCATGAACCCCGGCAGTGACAGCTGTGTCTGTCCCAAATAACACTCAGTAGCTGTTGACGATTTATCACCAGGACTTTGGGACACACTGCGGGACACGCACCCTTGTGAGGACTTGCTGCAGTGCGCCTCTTTGCTTGTTCAGCCTCTCAGTGCCTTGTGACATTGACAGATAGCACGACAGCAGCACTTGCGGGCTTAACAGACCCGACACCCTGAAGAGAATGGTTTACCCACAATGCACCTCAGTACCTGCACACAGTTACTAAAACCCGTATTTGGATTACTGATTTTGGGACAGTGATCTGCTGATTCAGTAATTACTCCGCATGATGGCAGGTTAGATGGTCACCTCACAGCTAAGCAGGGCAGTAAATTTGCCTTTTAGTAGTTGCCATGTTGTTTTTTTCTTTTGAGATTATGTGCCTCTAAATTCATTCAAATGAGACGCCTGCCCACCCTGTTGAATGCGAGAAGGTCAGGGGTCATCGAGGTAAATGGAATTGTTTTTTTTTTCTCATGTATTATTTTTTGGTTTGATTTTTCCTGAGCACCCGCCCTAGGGGAAATAGGAAATAAGCTGAAATGTTCGATTAAATGTAAAGATTACCTTTAGAAAAAGCATTATTCTTTAGCGGCCCTTATCATGGTAGCAGGTTGCCGTTGACAACGACATTAGAGAGGCTTTTATAAACTCAACATGCTCTGTACATAGTGAGGCCTCGCATGTGACAAAGTGCGTTCGAATGGCTGATGCACTGGCAGTGCAAACAAAAGCTATTTTGGTCTGGTTTTCGTCTGTGGTTGTTTTTCCCGGCTACCAGGCGTTGCTGAGCCACAATGCACAAAAGGGGGTCACAATAAATGTGTTTGAATTATGATGTTATTATAGGTAGAGCAACGAAACTCTGACTCAAATGATCAGCAACAAATCTAATCAAAGACAAGAAAACCACCCTGTAAAAGTGATATATGTGGCAAGTGAGCATGAGTGTTTCTCTCTGGCTGGTTATTTTATGGGGGATCTCAAAGCGGATTTTTGCCGAAATTGGTCATTTTGTGTTTTATGGTGTTGGATGGATTCTTTCATTCATGCTGTATGTTTCCAGTCAGTTTTACGGACTGAAGCTTGTCAGTGGTGTCATTGTAGGGGACATCGCACAGAAATGGACTGGCCCACATGTTTAACATCTTATACTACAGAATTTCCCCGATGCATCAAAATAATCCCAGTAATTTATATTAACCAGGAAAAGGGAACTGGTCACCTGACTTCGACTGACGAAGACGTCCCCCATTTAATAATGTACTCATGACAGAAGCTTTAGGTGGGCAGTAATAATTATTGCAGGTTTTGGTTAATTTTCCCAGATTACTGTGAGCTTAATGCAGAAATCTCCCTGATTATTGCCTTTTGTTTCACCAATAACGGGCAAAATGGTTGAGGAACTGACTGTCTTCTGGAATGACTTCCATTTATGACAGGTGTCAGTGGCTCCCTCAGGGATCAGGAAGGAGAATTAGCATGCTCGCTAACGACACAGCTGTCTCGTTTAAATTCCTCTCCACCGTTTGGTGGAATGCATCGCCACTCCCGCCCCTAAATAAATTCCCAATCCCTCCCATCACATGAATGCGGGGCCAGTCTTAAAGACCATCAAATCTTATAAAACGATACATTAGGCACGTTCTGTCCAGTTTTTAGCCACCTGCTGTCTGGCACCTCTGCGGTACTCTTTCCCGAATTTCTGCATCGCTGTGCACCATCGTTCCGGATGTTTGCCAGGCAGTTAAATGAATGAAAGCTCATCAGCCGTGAGGCAAGAGTTAAAAATATGTCTTGTATACAATGTCGGCCGTGACTCACATGCCTCAAACAGTAAGAGAGGAACAGAGGAAGGCGAATAGCGGCAGGGGTGGTGTGTCCCACGTTAAGCTGCTTATGTAAAGCCTTCAGTTGGCCTTTCTGGTCCAGAAATAACTGAAACCGGGGCGGGAGCATCCGGGCTGTGGTGCAATACAAAGCAAGCCTCCATAAATCTGCTCCTGAATCAGCTGATGAAAAGTGCTTCAAAGTATTCCTCAACCATTAGGGAAGAGTAGGAGAGAGAGAGTCTGTCTATAGTTTTCATGCACTGCTATCTCTCTGTATCTATCAGCATCTGTCTGTCTGTGTTTGCCAGCTGCTGTTAGTTACTCTCTGCATCCTTTTTGTGCTGCTGAAGTCAGGGGCGTCGGAGGGGCATGGGTACCCTGCCAGGTTCAGGGGGCCCAGCCCTTGAATATGTCAAATCATATACAAAATTGGGTGGGGACAAGGTGACTTCTTTCAGGGGGCCAGGAATTTCTGGATTAGTACGTGGAATAATGGTGTAAACCTTTGCAATATCAGTGATGTGATCAGTGTTAGTGATGTGATCAGTATTAGTGACGTGATCAATATTAGTGATGCGATCAGTATTAGTGATATGTGATCAGTGTTAGTGATGATCTGACCCAACTAGCATGGCGTACATGCTCAGCATTAGCTCGCCTCTTCTGCTCAGGCGTCTGAAGGCAGCACATCTGCTTCACAAAGTCTGACACAAGACATGCCCTTGAAGTGAATTTGGTGTTCTGTTGGTGTAGTATTGGTGTAGTTGGTGTAGTATCGGTGTAGTTGGTGTATTATTGGTGTAGTATTGGTATAGTTGGTGTAGTATTGGTGTAGTTGGTGTAGTATCGGTGTAGCTGGTGTAGTATTGGTGTAGTATTGGTATAGTTGGTGTAGTATTGGTATAGTTGGTGTAGAATTGGTGTAGTTGGTGTAGTATCGGTGTAGCTGGTGTAGTATTGGTATAGTTGGTGTAGTATTGGTGTAGTATTAGTGTAGTATTGGTGTAGTTGGTGTAGTATTGGTGTAGTTGGTGTAGTATTGGTGTAGTATTGGTATAGTTGGTGTAGTATTGGTGTAGTTGGTGTAGTATTGCCCCGATAATTACCACAACTATGACCAAATGCCATCTCTGCCCTTGTTCCATGTTAAACTACATAGTAAATTGCAATAGTCCAGAAGACAGGACCTTCTTCCTGTATTTCGTTTCTAGCTCACGCCACAGACATGTCTGACCAATCAGCAGAATGAACATTCTTGCATGGTTTGTAGTGGTGCATTTCAGTTTGTTTGGATTTTTCTCTGTGTGAAAGCAAACCAAACCATGAGGAAAACTCTCCAAGTGTACAAACTCGAAAAAAGATTTGGACCAGAGCAAACGAACTATACATGAAAACGCCATGAATCTCAATATACATTGCATTTACCGGAGAACGTGTGCCTGTATGTGCGTTGGTTCCTCCATGTGATGGTATGTTTGCCTGGGCTGGGAGGACCAAAGCAGGCCATGTCAATCCATCAGCCCCCACTCCCTTGTTGAAAACCCCTGCCCCCCCCCAGCACCGCCAGCTGGGCCTCAGGCTGCAGACATTTTTTTCTTACTGCTGCTGAGCGCCGTCTAGAGAGTTGGGGGTTGCCCCTGACAACGGCTGCTAGGAAACCATTTTTGGAGTGGCTTCATTAGGCTGTGAGCTATGACTTCATTGATTAGGATGTGTGGAGAGACACCTCATCCAGATGAAGACACACAAACGGGAGACTCACTGTCATCGTCATTCTGTGTGTAAGAGGACATGGACACGTGGAGTGACATTGTGTCACATGACGGGGATTTTCTGAGAGCCCTTAATTATTTCAACCATTTCATCAAAGAGTTGTCCAATGTAAACAAAGGGTGTTTCTTTGGTGAATGAAATCTTGTCAATAAGACACAAGCTCATCCAACTTAGCCTACTATACAGAAAAAAATATTTAAAGTTTCCTGTCCATTAATAATTAATTACCTTTAGGTTTCCACACACAGCATTAAATGAGATGAAGTGATGAAGAAAGTTCATCTTACTACTGTGTGGTCCTAGGTGGAGATATTAAAAGTCCAGCAGAAATAAGAACATAAGAAATTTACAAACGAGAGGAGGCCATTCGGCCCATCAAGCTCGTTTGGTTTCTGTGGTAGAATTAGTGCAACATACAGAGATTGCATCCACCAGGTTTCTGAAGCTAATGTTACTGTCTCTGGTTATAGTTGCACTGCTCTATGTTTGGTAATCTGAACTCTGATCTATAACCCAGAGGGTCCAAGTAGATGGTAGATACATCATGTATGTACCTCATTCTAAAAAAAGCTTGTCAATTCTAGATAAATGTCAATGATATACTCAGTTTCCCCTTTAGTGTATTGTATTGTGTGTACGGTACTATGTAAGGGAAGTACAGTATCTGGCTTTACATCGTTTTAGGGGTTTGTTGAGTCATTGATGACTGGAGTCAAATTCCCTGTGTGCAAGCATACTTGGCCAGTAAACCTGATTCTGATTCTGATTTTTTGCCACTGTTACAGGTGACACAACACTTAGGGGATGTTCTCTCAAAGCATGACCCGTATGCAGTGTAGACCTGAATGATGGCACTCATAGATTAGCCTGATTTTGGTAATATGCTAAGCAGAGACGTGCCCTGAATCCTGGGGTCCTCCTGCTCTACCTGTGTGTCACTGTCGGGACTTTTATGATTGTGTACACAAAAGATCCCAGGAAATCGAGGTCCCAGGGTCTGGCAAATGTTGCTCTATTGCTTTTTGAAAAGGTCAGAGAAATGAAATGGATCCTTTAGAAAATACCAAGGTTCATAAAATGTCAGGGAGTTCTTTACATCTTTAAAGTGTTCATAAATCAATATCGCATCAGCATGTGATGTCACAGCCTTCCCCAGTTTATGTTCTCCTTCGTACGTCTTTACTATGTAATAAGGTGCCATAAAGCCCATGTTACCTCCATGGTGGCTCCACATAGGTTCCAGAACATCCATCCTACGCTACCCTCTAATTCCAATCGAGGCTCAGGAGTGGCTCTGTTGAAATGACTAGTAGTTCATTAAAGTCCACTGGCCATGCGATCCGATACTGATTTCCTAGCAGATACTAAGGGATATTTTCAACTTACTTAGGCTGGTTTTCCACAAAGGGTCCATGGCTCCAAAGGTCCACCACTACACTGTAATGTTCAGTAGGGGCTTGGACAGTTTCCACTGGCGACTGTTGAGTTTGCTGTTACTCTTGTTGTAGTGCTCTACAAGCCAAAGGCAAAGTATGGCGTTGCATGGGGCTAGAGTTTAACAAGGCAGGAGTTTGTTGTGAAGCTTAAGAGGATATTGCGGAATCAAAAAGATGGAAAGCGTTGCTGAAATTTAACTGGATCAAAAAGATTTTGACAAAGAATGTTTTCAGTTTTAATGTCTTCAAGATGTCATGTTACTTTGTTCCCCACATGTTCCTGTCATTTTGCTGTGCTAATTGCCCGTCTCATTAACATTTCTTAATTCAAAGTCATTACTGTTTTTCTAGTGAAGTCTTTCTTGAAAATATGTTATCAGCTGCCAGAAATTCTTTGTGGGGAAAAGAAGAAAAGCGTATTTATTTATAACGTTAGTGAGATCAATTGGAACGGCGCTAAAGGCTAAAGGTACATAAGGTATTTGGTGGTTTCCTCTTGAAAACATTTCCCATAAATAATGTCCTTTTTCCTGACATACTTAACTTGAATAGGCAGCATGACAGCTTATGGATAAATACTGTTGTGGTGATTGTGTTCTTTGTAAACAACCCCCCGCCCCCCATCCCCCCAACGAGCTCACATTTCAGTCTTGGCGGACAGGAATACATTTCGTGTTGTTCAGCTGACGTATAGAAAGGCCGTTTTCGTGGGTAACTGATTCCGTGTTTATTCCAGCTAGCTTAAATGAAATGAAATCACTCTTTTTTACAGCAATGTTGTCCGTACCCCTTCCCCGGCGTCTTGCACATGTCTTCGATCTCATTTTAGGAATAGATTAAGCAGACCGGAGCTCAAATCTGGTGAATTTATGGCTGTAATTTCTGGGTATTTCAACACTCAGAAGCTTTATTGACAGATTCTTCGCAAGCGGGATGATGGAAACTATCCATTGTTCAAACTGGAGATCCTGTAGCCACATCGGATCAAGGAGCTCCATCACGGCGGGTATCGCTGTGGGGCTTTCTGGAATGTTCTATGTGCTCCTTCCTTCTAGTCAATTAAGGTCCCTCTGGCACTGTCATGGCTGCCCATAGCACAAAGTGTAAGCAGATGTAAGGACCCAAAGCATCTTTGCGGCCCTTTGCTGGTTAAGTGGCATGGGGGATAGATGGGTGAGTATATGGAATGTTACATTTCCATTACCTTTACATTTATGTAACGGACACTTTAGTTCAAAGCAAGGCACCAGATAGTGTATAACAAGCATACAGTTCATGTTGACATTGTAATTCTTTGGGTGATTTGACCACAAGCTCTGACGGATTTGCTGCCGACAGCAAAGGCTTTCCCACTACTGCAGCCATTTTCGGTGAACAGCAAATGCTAAGCATCTAACTACTGCTATTGTTATGTTTTTTCCATTTAGCCGCATCCGTTTTGTCAGTGCAGCTAAAGCAGTGATTCCCGTATATTAGAGTAAATTAATGATCTAGCGATAGTGGTGAAAGCCAGGATCCAGTGCATCTCTAAGTGTGCCCAGCATGTCCGATCACTAATACCAACACTAATGCTGCTAATTCGACTGCTAATACTGCTAATACTTCTGCTAATACCACTTCAACAAGACAGCTGAGCAGAGGAGCAGCGGTCAGCCCCAAGATTAAGCTGTCTCTCAAATTTATGCGGTTCCTGTCCCCATGGAGATTTTACTCTCTGCAGAAGCATGTCACTCTGCAACGATGTGTGAAGTGAGGTGTTGATTGGTCAACTATTTATCCTGTTTTAAGAAGTTGCAAAAGATTGTACATTTTTAACATAAAGCATCTAAATACAGTGGAAACCGCTTATAGTGTCTGTCTGGGTGAAATTGATCGCTATAAGCAGATGATCATGACAGTATAACAGAATTTTCTTCTGTATGTCTCAGGCAGATTATCATCTAATTGACATTTATATATTTATTATATGAATATAAGATAATAAACAGCTAGCGTCGCTATTTACTTAATTTTATTGCCGATTTCAAATTACAGTACAGCTGTTTCAAACACTTTTCAAATTACAGTACTGCACAAATTAAATGACTGAACTGTGTATAATTCAAATATGCTATAATACAATACAATATTGTACATAAATATTCAGTTCAATTCAGTTTGATTTGCACAGTGCATTTTCACAATACTACATTGTCTCAAAGCGCTTATTGTAGTTTCGCTGCTGCATCTTGGTGGCTCGCTTTTGGCGGTTTATCATGAGCTTTGATAAGTCCATAGTGTCAGGCCGGTCGAGCAAGGAGGAGGCAGACCCCGAAATGCGGAGGTAAATTCCTTTATTTCTGCAACCGGGTAGTACAGAAACCAAGGGGGACGTGCTGAATTGTGGTCGAGGGGCAGGCGAGAGTCGGGAACCACGATGATCAGTCCGGCACAGCTGGACGAGACAGGGATCCGGGGAGGGAGGAGGAGAACCGATGAGGGAGCAGGGAAAGGTAGGGAAGGATGGCGGGGTACACACACGGGTCCGACAGGGAGACGAGGCAGGCACGATGGGTAAGGTAAGCAGGGCAGGCAGACAGGCGATCAGGCAGGACACAGCAGGCAAGACGAACCGGGAAGACAAGACACAGAGAGATTGCTTGGTAAGGCTCATTACTAGAATCGCAACAATACTTCGCACTGCCTGCCGGGTGGAGCGCGGTTAAGTAGACGGCCGATCAGGTGGTGATCGGCCACCGGTGCTCTGCCCCGCCCTTGTGGGCGTGACACATAGCCTATTAGTCATTGAGAGAAAATGACTTTATTTTTCCAGTCATGTTTTCTGTGCACATGGGATTAGCCTCAGGTAGCTAGCCAGAAGCAGACATTACTGCATGGCAAAATATGGCGATCAAAGTAAAGTTAAAAAAAAAAAAAGAATTAGCGCAGTTTTGTTTATTTTTTTCCATATGTTTAAAAAGACCCAAAATGAACACTGTAAGTGGACTACTTGAAAGCAGGATTCATACAAGATTGATTCTGTCCCAAGCTTTTTGATCCATATAAATCATTGATCACTATAACCATGATCACTATAAACGGTTTCCACTGTAATTTTGTTAGGAACGGCCTTCAGGTACAACTATTAAATAGAAAACAAAAGCATTAAAGTCTGAATGACAACAAGGAGAGAATACAGACTTGATGCTTAAGTAGATCTGGACAACAGAAAACACCCATCACTCCCAGTCGGTGTCCCCTCAGGAAAATGAGGACTGCAGGTATTGCGGCTCAGTGTCTGACCAGTTTCACAAAAATAGGGGCTGTTTACCTGGCTATGTACAGTTTTTATGCCAGATCCAGTTGTGTGACTTGTATAGCTGACAGATACTTTTGGACATTAATCTACGTTGCACGAATATTACACTTCAAAACGATCTGTTCAACTTCAGTTAGCTACCACCGAATTTAGACAGCGGCCGAATGAAGCCTTCAACCCGACTGGAAGTGTGTGATCAAGGAGCAGAGACCGCAACGGCCAAAGGAGGGCTAGGTGTGGAGGACTGCTCGCTAAGCTAAGGCTAAAGCCACACTAGCCAGCGTTATCCAGAATATTCCTTGCCAATGTGCGGTATCTGATGCAACAAGCTGGATGCCCTCACGCTAAGAAGGCTCATGGAGTTCATCAGAGAATCATGGTTCAGCAGCTGCGTTCCGATCAGTGCCATGGAGTTGGGGGAGTGCACTGTATACTGTATTCAGAGCTGTGGCAGAAACCTCAGGTAAAAAAAAAAAAGGTTCATAATTTTATTTTTGAAAAAGATGAAAAAGATTTACATGCTTCAGTGTTCCAAAAACACGTTGTTTTTCTCAAGCAGTATTTCTCTATTCACCGTCTTTAACACTCTGTTAGAGCTTTAAGTCCCACGCCCAATGTGCCCAGTGTGCTCTGATTGGTCAGCCTGCCCTAGATTCTTACAGGTAGGCATCCGATAAGGATTGTGTTACAAGGTGATCTCACCATGTAACTGAAGTAAGGGCTGGAATTTCAACAGGGTGTTTCAGGCAGATTAGAGAAAAGTGGTTTCTCTCGTGAGAACTTTGGGCCTTAAGACTTTGCAGACCATTTACATGCACATCAAGCTATAGAAAACACTAAAGGAAAGGGAAAAACCGGAGGAGCATAATAGGTCCCTTTGACAATACATGGTATGCCGACACTGCCATTGTGGATACCCAGTGCTCCGCTAATGTTGAGCTCTTGATTATTAAGTGCAGGCTATTCTATCTCCCATGCAAGTTTTCGTGCATTGTTGCTACAGCCATCTACATTCCCCCCGATGTTAATGCTAAGGCAGCCATGATGGAACTGAGTGCTGCCATTAACAGGCTGCAGACAGCACACCCGGGGGGGGCTTTTATTGTGGCTGGGAATTTGAATCACTCAAATCTGAGTTCTGTACTCAGGAACTTCCATCAAAATGTCTGCTGTGCCACAAGGGGACAGAAAACCCCGGACTGTGTGTATACAAATGTGTCAGATGCATATAAAGCCAGCCCCCTCCCCCACCTTGGACAATCGCCTCTCTTTATTCCCCAAGTACTCCATGGTTGTTAAAGGTGTAAAGCCCGCAGTATACGGACAGTCTGGCTGGGGGGGGGGCAGACCCTGCTTTTCAGCAATTGTTCCAGGACACAGACTGGAATGTATTTGTAGTATAAGTAACCTGGGACTGCCGTTCTGACATCAACTCCTGCAGTTACTTTGTCCTGGGCCACATCAGCAAGTGTGTGGACAGAGTCACCACCCACAAGAAAATAAAAATATTCCCAAACCAGCCATCCTGGAGGAAGAGTGAGGTCAGCTGGAGATGCAGCCTTCGGGTCTGGTGACCAGGAGGCCAGCAGCTCAGCCTGGGCAAACCTGAGGAGAGGAATCTCAGGCCAAGTATAACTAATGGATTTAAAATTACTTCTCTGATCTTTGCTGCATGTGGCGTGGAGTCCAGGCCTTTACCAACTTCAAGCCACCCAATGCTGCCCCCAACCAACTCCATGTCCCTCCCTCATGAGATCAACCGCTTCTTGGCTCACTTTGAGCAGGACAGCCAGGATCTGTCAGTCATAGCAGAGCTCCCACTCAAAGACCAGCTTTGCGGCTATCATACGGCAACGTGTGCTCCATCCTGAGCAAAGTGAATGTTTGGAAAGCAGCTGGGCTTGATGGAATCCTGAGTGGTGTACTCTGAGTGGTGTATTCTGAGCGGTGTATTCTGAGCAGGGTACTCTGAGCGGTGTACTCTGAGCGGTGTACTCTGAGCGGGGTACTCAGAGCCTGCACAGAGCGGCTAGCCAGGGTCTTCACTGACATCTTCAACTTGTCCTTAGCCCAGGCACTTGTACCCACTATTTTCAAGACTGGCACCATTGTGCCAGTTCTGAAGCACTGAACTGCATCAGCATTCAATGACTTCCGCCCTTGTACTCTGACGACCATTATTGCCAAATGCATTGATAAACTGGTCTTAAGCCACCTCAAGTCCTGACTCCCACCCACTCTGGACCCCAACCAGTTTGCCCATTACTCCAATAGGTCAACAGAGGATGCAGTGCTCCGCAGTGCTCTGTCCCACCCCGACACTGAAAACTCTAAACACTACAAATGTCAGAATGGTCCTATTTGATTTCAGCTCAGTATTTAACACGGCAATTCCTGTCAAGCTCATCTCCAAGTTCAACCAACTTGGCATCAGCACCTGCCTCTGCAAGTGGATTCTGGACTTGATGACTAACAGACCCCAGTCTCTCAGGTTGTGAAGCATCGGTGTGCCACGAGGTTGTGTGCTGTGGTCCACACTCTTTTCACCCATGACTTGACCCATGGTTACAACATCATCATAAAGTTTGCAGATGACCCCCCTGCCCCGGTCATATAGGCCTAAAAAGAGGCAATGATGAGCTGGAGTTCAGCACCTCACACTCAGAAAACCAAGGAGATCGTTATGAACCTCAGACAGGCAATGAGCCGTGGCTACACCCTGACCAGCACTGACGGGGAAGAAGTCTAGCGTGTGTCCAGCTGGTTTCTTGGTGCCCACTTTTCTGAGGATCTCACCTGGACCTTCAACTCCTCTATGCTGGTTGACGATAACACAATTGTGCCTTTGCTTCCTACATAGTCTTAAGAAAGCCCACCTGTTGCATCCGCATCCACACTGGCTGGCCTAGGAAGAGCTTTTCCCCTTGGCTGTCACTGATAGCTCCCCCCAACTCCTACTATGGTCATATTCTGTTCACAATATTATTTTTTTTGTATTTTGGATGTCCTTAATCCTGTCTACCTCATGTGATTATTTACTGTTGCATTCTATTTATGAGAAATAACATTTCATATTTTTTTATATAGCTTCTGTCAGTTTTGTATATACCTGTATATTTGTATATCTGTATGTACCGGTATATTTCCATATATGGCAGATGGTATATACTACTGCAGTTTCTGTACAAGCTCTTCAATCCTGCACTTTACTGTAAAATTTCACGGTACTCTTTGTAATTCTTTTGTATTCTTCTGGTCGGATGATAACTGCATTTCATTGGCATTGTACCCAGCACGATGATGATAAAGTTAAATCAAAATCTGAGGTAGAGGGCGCTGTAGGTCAGGACAGTGGGCTATGGGGGTGGTGTGGCGAGGCAGAAGAAAGGGGCATAAGAACGGACCCAGGGGTACGATATAGCAGTCAAATAGTTCCAGAAGGCTCTCTTTACCGCTGTGGGATTATATTTGCTGGGATTATGGGATCAACCAAAAGCTCCTGTCAAGATAAACAATGTCTACATCCATAAGATATGTGGCATTAGATGAAAATCTGTCTCTTAGTGGCTTAAGACCTTATCAACCGTTAGGACGAGACGGTAAAAAGGCAGAGAGGTCTGTGTACATACTCCTTGTGTGTGCTGAATTTCTGGGTGAGGGTACAGGAGGAGATGTCCTCTCCTGCTCTGGGTTAGAGGACTCTTTTGGCCTTTGGGACAGTCGCCCTACCTGCCGTGGATCTACCCCGCCAAGCATACACAGTCGCCGTTTGGTTTGCTCACGGGAACATGCTGTGACCTTTTGCGAGACCCCATCGATGTGGCCGCTACGGCTGGCCTGGGATGGTCTTCCGGGCAGCTAATGCTGCATCTGACATCAGAGCCAGACACAGTGGGTTCCTGCGCAGCTCAGAGGAATTCCCAGGCTCTCTCATTAATTCAATCATTTATTTATTTTCCCCAAGAATCAGATTTGCATGGGCAACTGGAGCTCTGCCATTGGTCACACAGCGAATGCCTCAACGCCAGACTAATTATGCAAGGCACCCGGCCCTGAGCATCTCAAAATGAACTTTAGGGAGGTAAATGGACCATAAACAAGCTGACCTAAATTTATTTTGTCTTGCCTTTGTGGTTATATGGCCCCTGAAATAGCTACTGCGGTGACAGACTGCATTTGTGGTTGAGGGCATGTGAACCCGGTCGTAAACACACAAGCACCGCATAGCCTGGAGCGCCGGCAAAATTAGCCAGTTGAGGGCAATTTTCCAGGGCCATGTGCTCCAAATTGGCGGTCACGTGCCGCCCCCTTCCAAAACGCGGCCCTCTGTCTTCTGCCACACACTCAATTATCCTGCGTCTCTACCCTGTGGCTCGGTGGCGGTTTTCTGTTAGCCAATAGCAGCTATCAAAATGGAGCAAAGGTCCTTTGTTTATCTGATACCTTTGCCACCCTCAAGCAGGTCCCCAAGGAGGGTGAGCCGGTCATGTCACCGCGGTCTACAATTCAGAAAGCAGCCTGGCTGCACAAGGGAATCTCTGTGAAATGGAATTGGACCTCTCAGCTCTGGAAATCATGTTCTGGCTCTTGTGGGAATTCTGCCCAATTATAGCGGCAAGACCGTGGGTTCTGGGGACCTCTCCACTGATGGCCGCTGGGTTGTCCACTTGCCCGCCCGAATTTGTATCATTTGCTGGCAGTGCTTATGACAGCCGTTATATTCAGTGCTTTCTGGGGCCACAGCATACAAGTGAGCAGGTGAAACTACATTTTCCAAACCAAGAAGGCGTCTACGCATCACAAAGGAGGGGTCACATGCTCCATCATAAAGACAGTCTGAAGAGAAGCGTGAGCAAACACCAAACCACATGACACTTGGCTGATACTTCTCTACACATTTAGCATACAGCCAAAACGAGCGTTAGGCCGAGTAAGAGCGATTTAATGCCTGTTTGCTATTCGATTAACCTTGAAGACGATTCCATTCGCTTTTCACACTGCTGAGGGCAGATGTGTTAAAGTAATGGTGCATGGAATCTCACAAAGTTTGCCTGGTTAATCCTGCCTCTGGGAGGGAACTATTGGAGAAGTAACATCCAATCTGCTTGAGATTTTACTAGCTAAATATTTCATTATCCTATCTATCCATCGATAACCATCCTTCCATTTTCTATAAACTCTTCTCCCCAAATCTCAAGATGCTAGTCACCGATCATTAAAGCGAATAATTAATATTTTAGGTAAGGGTATTATTTGCTTTATGCATGATGACTTAAGAGTTCAGAGACATAATGATGTCACAACCAAGCAACTGTAACTGCTTGAAATATTTCAACCGATTTGGATAAAACAAGGTCACACGAGTTTCCCTGCCGTCACATTACCTGGCTATTAGATCTACTCGACAAGATGCCACTGATCTTGTAGAACAAGTGATTTAATTCCACTCTATGATCTTGAAGTGTACAGGTGATAAAGAACACTTTGCCGAAGTGGGAATGCTTGTGGCGAGGAAAGAGGTGTTGAGATTCGTTTGTAGTTAACATTTTTCCAAAATTATAGCTGACCTTAACATTAGCAACAAACCGCTAATGTGCAGTATCTGCAGTCACAATCTGCACACTCTGCAATAGTTGCATCGCCGGACTATCCAAGGGATGTACTGTCATGTGACCTTGTTGCAGGTGATGTTAATCACAAGTCAGCTCTCTGCTGAGAAAATAAAGTGTATATCATTTCAAAGTAGCAGTTGACACTCTTGGCTTTCAGACAATTCAATTTCGTCACATTCCAGCAACTTGTGAGGGGCGGGACTGTGGATATTGATTCGCGTGTCGTGTCCCACAGCTCGGACACCCGCGAGACTTCAGCGTGAAATCGATTTGGTGGCCGCCCTGTGCCGACATGTCTGGCTGTCGGCCCGAATCAATTACCGAATTAATAGCTACCACTGGTAATTTCAGGATGCCGGGTGCGAACGCCGGCTCCTCCGTTACTGCGTTTCAGTCGTTGATGATGAGTGTGACTAAGTTCAGCCACACGACATGCACACACCGAAAGTGAGGGAGCAGCCCGGCTCTGGTCAGAGAGCCGCGGATCGCTGGGCAGTCCGGAGATGAGCTACTTCTGTGGAGAAATCTACGCAGAAATGAGTAAAATAGCGACAGTGCCTAAATATACAGGCTCATCTTAATCCTCTATTGTGGTCAAGTTTGAAGGGGATGGAAAAGCCAAATTATTAAAATAGGTTATGTTAATGAGATTACACGTAGGTGACACAATTAGAAGCATTATGCATGTCATTGTCTACTCTTTGTGCTTTCTGGGGTTATATGCTTCTCTGTAGAGTCTCGGATTGCAGGGCTGCCTGATCTAACACTGGCTAATCTAAGTCACATGGGTATAATGGTAGCGAGATAAGGAGAGACACCACCTGCTGATGTTATGAGTGAAGCCATCTTGCTCCGTCAAAGGTGCCCATGTTTGGAGACGCCGCTCCGATCCCACGTCTTTTCGCGCTGGCTGTCTACCCCCTCGTGTTTCGTCAGCTGTTCACAGACCGGAGTGGAGCTTGAGGAACCTATTGGGCGCCATAGAGCCCAAACAAATTAAAAATAAATGAAAAAATTAAAATAGCTAATTTGGATAGCGGATGCAGCTGATAAGTAGGTCAGCTGCAAGAAAGTGGAGGGGGGGGGGGGGGTAAAGCTGCAATTTGCTAATTTCCTGGTTTATTTTAAGAATCATTCTTCACTATTACGAGGAGATATAGGTGTTGTGGTACATTAAATTAAAAGATGAATTACAAGATAATATTTTAATAGCTACATACAAAAACCCAAATATGTCATTGTGGAATTGCTGCTTTATATTAACTAAATTTGATCACAATTGCTGTTAAAAAAAACTGAAAACAGTTTAAAAACTGAAAATTATGACATTTATTTGAAAACCTAAATTCAGATAAATATGTTAACCAAAAAAATAAAGCTATGGGCTAAAATAACATATTTTTGCTATGTTTCAGTAGTGTTACTACGGAGACAGGGCAGTTCAAAGGTTTTCATAATGGATTTAGATTTATATTCACGTTACCATGGCAACGGCAGGATGCTACACTGCCCGGATGGGAAGAGCGGATTTGTATAGACTCACGGCTACAGTTTGCCTCTGGTTTGTTCTGGATAAAGACTACTCACGGGATTCTGTATATCTTGTAACCTCCGGCAGTGTTGATGTCAGTCATCATTATAATCGGAGAATGGCGATGCTTTATGCCTTAAATCACGATGCCAAACAGCAATATGGCCTCCTCGGCGACGTCCTTCACATAGAACGGGCCAGATCTTGTGTGCACACAGGGTCTGTCACGCACACAGTTCTTATGATCCTTGTTTCTCCATGTATCACCGTTAGCAGAAGGTGCCAGCGGCACCAGAGGACTGTGGGCTAAGGTTTTGTTCGCAGGTCCATCACCATTCATGTGTATGGTAGCTCAGAGGAGATAGATCTGGTTTTCCACCTTGACTGGGCACCGAGATACCTGGAGCGAAGGCAGATGGAACCTTTTGTAGCCCAGTGGAAGCTGTCAGGCAGCTCGAGTCCGGTCATCACCTCTCATCTAACCTCCATTGAGACCTCCAGACTATAATGGCTTTCCCTCCAAATCGAGGCTAAGTGGTCGATGTGTCTCTAATGTCCCTTTTTATTGGGTGTAGGGAGCCATTGCTGGTCACACTGGTACTGCCTACATGTTTGACATTGGTAATGTAAGCACAGGAATCATAGCGTTTGATATAATTATTATTTTTAATATATCACAGTTGAATTAATATGGAGACCCCATCACGAATAATGAGTGAATATAACTGAGTTAATACTTGCTATGCAAAGTTTTCAGTGTAAAACTCAAATGCGTGTAAGCTCAGTGGTGCGGATGTGAGCTCCAAAAGTCACGTCATTTAAAATTCACAGACGTGGATAAATGAGTCCTGTCTCTTCACAGCATCCCCTTATAAAGCTCCTCAGCTGTGAAATAGTCTTCCAGGGGATGTGCAAGGTTCCTCCCAAGGTTTCTTCCTACTTGGGAGTTTTTTCCTTGCCACTGTCGTCTCTGGCTTGCTCACTGGGGGCTTTGGGCAGGGATAATGTAATGTTGTGAAAATGCACTATACAAATAAAATTGAATTGAATTGAAAATTTTATTCTATCCTCTTCCCATGAGCCAACAAACCCTGTCCTCTGTAAGACAAGCTTTAACTCCCAAGGAACACTATGCCATAACAACTTTACAAATTTGCAGTAGTATCACCCTCCTCACTGCCATTGTTCATCACCCTGATACTCCACCCAGCACGCTGAGTCTTGTTGAGTAACACAGAGTGACACCAGGCCGTGTCAACTCAACAGAAAGTCTGTAATAATGTTGATTTCCTCTCTTATCCATTGGCCATATTCCATGTTTCCTTCCTCCTTCTTTCATTTTCACACTCATTCTGACTACAGAACACTCAAGGACCCTAGGAATAGGGGCAAGGTTGAGTTTCTAAGCTAGCCAGCATTGAACCAGCTAGCTTCTATCATTTTTGACATCTCACACTGAGAGCTTCAGCGAACTGCATTCATATTAGCATGTGCCCTGTGCCAAGACCCATCCAGAGGCATGAGATTCCTTGCTACTTGTGTGCCGATTTTTACTGCCTGATGGAAAGCAATCCCTCTGAAGGGACGACCCCCTCCTTCATGTTTCTTTAACCAGCGCGAGCAGTGTGGCGGCCCTGATTTATAGAGCCCTGTGAAGCTCATTTAATGAGACGGTCTTTTTTCAGGGCCTCCTCGATTTTGTGTTTCTTAATGTGCACCCGGGGGACGCGGGGTCGGGGTGGTGCTAGGGGTGTGTGCTCCAGTCAGATCATCAGGTCGTTTGACCCACAGGAGAAGGACATGAATCAAAAGCAGCCGCATCGATTCCCAGGGCCTCCCAATTTACCGCACACCTGGATCTCAGCCAGCAGACGCAGGCTCTGAGCCCCTCAGTACCCCCATGCCACATTGCATGAACCCAGGGGAAGAAAGCAGGATACAGAGCTTGCTACAAATCAGTCAACACCCCCCACCAGAGACTATCCCCCCTCGTGCTTCAGACAATATGGAAATGTCTCCGTTACCCTGGTCTAAGCGGTGATGCTTGCTCGATGCCGCCCCCTAGAGACAAGACAGCTGATCAGTGATACTTATACTTCTCTGCTGACCACAATTTCCCTGTAAGTGTGCATCATGGATGATCTGGACAAAAAAGACCAGCTCCCAGTCGCCCCTGAATCCCACTCCCAATTTTACAGGGTCATTTCATCATGGAAATATACTGACATTTGAGAGAATTTTCCCTCCAGTGCTGCCTTTCAGATTCCAGAGCCTTCACAAGCAGCGACCCCGCGCATTTATTAAGTGACCTTTACATTGTTTGCCTTCCTTTGCTGAAAAGAAGCGAAGGAATACATTTCATCTTCTGGAGGATGGAACTACCCGACTAGCTGCTTATTAGCTGAACGACAACCATGCTACTTTGGATGGTCATGCAAAGGAGACTGTTTCAGCTGTGTGTTTTAAAGGTGGGGTAGGGTGGGGGTATGGACAGTGAGTCATGCTCGGTTTGAGGAGAAAAGGGAGAGATCAGGTTGCTAGGCATTTAAATTGTCCCCCTTTTGTTGAAGGAAACAATTGAGCCCCTGGAAACACCTTCCCGGCTGACTCTCATGACCCGGCTTCCAGGCTTTCGGGTGAGAAAGGGAGGGAAGAGGGGGAATGGCTTAAAGGTACAGAGACATAGGAGGGAGGGGAGGGGAGGGGGGCTGAGAAAGAAACGGGAGAGACAGAGAGTGAGGAAGGAAGGAAGCAGGCAGTGAGAGAGAGAGAAGAACTAGGGAAGAGAGAGAGAGCCCTAGAGTGGGTGTAAAGGGGAGCTGGATCTCCTGGCTGCAGTTTAGCGAGCTCTGTGGGAGAAAGGGAAAAAAAACACCCGGCATCATTTGTGGAGGAAGAGGGAACAGACATCGCTGGGGGCAGGAGATGTGGCGAGGCACCGCGGGGCCGGCTCCAGAGGGAGCAGGGCACTGAGGCTGCGGAGGAGAGGTGGGGGTGAGAGGCGGGGAGGAGGGGGGGCACCAGCCCGGCACATCCTCACTCTCCCTCTCCGCGTCCAGAGGAGAACACACGCTTGAGAAGAGGGCCTCTCCCGTCATCACCGCCACCATTGTAGCGGCTCGAGTCCGTTTCTGTGGAGATGACCGTGCGGCAGTGGCCAGGGGAGCTCGAGACGAGAATTTAACGTCGGGAATGAGCCAGCAGCCAAGATGGAAGGTCTTCTGTCACCAATGCGGACGAGGGTAAGGTTGGCGCGAACAGGGGAGAACGGCGACGGCAGTAAAAGTTGGCTGTGTGGGGTTGCCAGGGGTGACGGTGGAAGCATTCCGGCAAGAGCGAGGCAAATGTGCCGCCGGTTAAAGCAGGAGCTTTAGTCGGCTTTGTGTCTGCCCAGATACAGCCTTGGAGAAGAACACGGACAGGGGATTGTATTATGCACTTATTGGAGGGAATTTCCGATGTTTATGTCGACTCGGAGCTGATGCCTTGGGCTACAGCAGTCAGCTGAGGCGTGCAGACAGACTTTCTGTAGAGTTCAGTGACGGAGAACTGGAGAAAACAGTACAAACCTCCTCTATTCTATAGGTAAAGGAGGACAGGCATTTGTCTTCAGCTGAGATCTAGTTGAGATTCCTTCCTTCTTGCCCTGACTGCTTTTGATATGATCTTTTATTTTTATGTTAGTATTCCTGAGTGAGACGGCATCGCGCAGAGATAACAGTGCCCCCCGGGGCCAGTGGAACGTTCCG
Source organism: Mormyrops attenuatus (assembly GCA_026777985.1). Classification (NCBI taxonomy): domain Eukaryota; kingdom Metazoa; phylum Chordata; class Actinopteri; order Osteoglossiformes; family Mormyridae; genus Mormyrops; species Mormyrops attenuatus. Next base: position 6,377,824 of record JAODKC010000001.1, read on the forward strand.
CGTTGTTTTAACACACGTGTCAGCACATCCGCGAGATGACACCAATTTTTCTAAATGATTTTTGGAACAAAATACGGCACTGCAGAGTAATGCCGGCGCTTCCGATTCACACTTACAGCTTTAATATTAAGATTAAGCTTTTGTTTTTGAGGAGTATTGCATGGCTGAAAGGAAATAAGAGTTCATTTTTTTCTCTGTTTTTGCATGTGGTCTCCTGCTCCTGCATACACGCTGTATCTCTGTCCAGGGCTGCACTGGCCATCTGGTATACTGGGCATTTTCCCTGTGAACTGCTGGGTATGTGAACCAGAAAAATGTATCATGGTGAAACCCACCCCTGACCAGCAAAACTTAACATGGGGAACCCCGAAATCCCGCCCTGCCTCTGTTACACATGCATCTCTCCGATTTGTGCATAGATATTTATATTTACAGATGTTTATAGCTGATGCATTGGACACTGTCCAGTGCTGGAAGTTAATTACGTGGGAAACTGAGCAACTTGAACGAGCTTTGCTCCCCAGCCGAGGTTGTGTCTGTGGCAGAGAAACTTGTGCAGGCAGCCGGATAAAATGGGTTTTTAATGCTGTCATTAGGAGTGGCGGGGGGGGCAGGGGGGAGAACGGAGCCGTGGAGGCTCTGAGAGTTTGCCCGTGATTAATGACCTGCAGGGCCGATGGTTCTTGTGCTGGAGTCCATCGCCAGGTCCTGCCTCGGGATCCTCCGGGGAACCCCTAGTAATTTATCACCAGCAGCACCCGTGCCTGTGATAGTGTCTGACTATGTGGATGCAACGCCTCGGATAGGGCCTGCCTATAGTACTGTAGTGCCTTGGATAGCATCAGGCCGTATGGCCTTAGCATGCTTATGTGAATATAATGCCTGTCTCAGCATCTGTACTACCTGACTTTGTGAATTTAGCATCTGGCTAAGCGTCAGTAGCACCTAAATGTGTATCTATAGTGCTTGGATAAGTATTGATGCAGGTTTTCCAACTTTGGTCAGCTGACTGGAGTGAGATTTTCCGTTTGAGACAAGTCTGCACACGCATTTGCATGTATGTAACAGTTTTATTACCTTGTAAATAGTCTCTAGGGTTTGCAAACTGCCTCAATGCTTTTGATGTAGCTAATTTTAGATTTATAAAGGAATAATATAGATTTGTCGTAAGATTTATTGCGTGAGCGTGAGAGTCTGAAAGCGTGAGTGTCATGGCAGATGCGTGAGAGCTGGCGACCCTGTTGCCGACACGTGGCTACGTGGCTTTAGCGCCTGGCTAAGCGTCCATAGAGCCTGGCTCTGCAGCTTTAGCGCCTGGCTAAGCGTCCATAGAGCCTGGCTCTGCAGTTTTAGCGTCTGGCTAAGTGTCCATAAGGCCTGGCTCTGCAGATTTAGCTTCTGGCTAAGTGTCCGTAAGGCCTGGCTGTGCGGTTTTAGCTCCTGGCTAAGCATTCATAGCGCCTGGCTAATCATCATCAGCACGCAGCCATTCAGCTTGAGCACTTAACCGCACTAATGCCTTGCTGTATTAGCATTGCTCTGTGCAACTAGCACCCAAGGCTTCAATGCGACTTCCTCTTCACGTCACTCAGAGCTTTGGCAAAGCCCATAGTAGCTAACGGCACAAGATACGTGCTGCCATAACGGGATTACAGATACGCTGATGCTCTTCCTCAAGTGACAGTATTAGCAAGGCTCATCCTGCACTCTTCAGAAAAACCTGACCATATTAGCCCCCAAAACCCCAAAACAATCACACAGTTGCTAGTCAGGTGTACGGCTGGATTGCCCAGCGCCTGATACATGTTCCCATTTCGCCAAGTTAGGTGATCCCATGGGATGGCCTTCGAAAGTGACCTAATGACATGGTAGCACATGGCTTCACCAGCAGCAGTGCATTCCAGAAGTTTCCAGCCACCCCCCCCCCCCCCCAATTTATCTCGGCTCAGTAATTGTTTTCCTCGGTGTTATCCAGGGATCTGTCACTTAAGGACTGATGTTTTCCAAACACCTGGAAGGTGTGCGTCGGTTTTGCCAAATTCGCAGGGTACGGCATGCAGAATTTTAATGAACCTGATGACATTCCCTTGAAGTGGGTTCACATTTTTATCAATCTATTTATTTATTATAATTATAGCGGCGGCCACTGTAGCTAATTGAGGCCAGATGTCATTCCCAGTGATTGCTTTTAATAGCACCGTGGGACAGTTTTGGTTGGACTGGTGAGCAGCCACACGTAATGGAGAGAGGGGCCAACGAACCGGGACTTCAGCATTGCTCTGGTCTGGCTATTTGGAGCCAAAAACACCAACAGGAGAGATATTTAAATCAGAGAACTGCAGAGTGAAGGGCAGGTGTGGCAAACCATAACGCTAACAGCTGCCACTTGAATCTCTGGCCTCAGACCACCTCAGTACTTCTTGCAGTTGTGCTTTTCGCCAAATATATATGCACATTTATTCCACCATTTCTCACCCACGTTCTCAAAGCCGTTGGGTGATGTTTTTTATTAAGAGATATAATTATGCACATAACATTTTGAATAATTATCCAAATGTGCTTCTGGTACCATTTTTTATGGCACAGCCCAAGTTAACCTCTTAAAAACAATAATTTAGGGCTTTAATTAAGAGGATTTATTAAAATTGTTCGGCACCATTATGTTCTGTGCACAGTGATTAATTATAAATGAATCAAGTTGCTTTTCTTTGCTGGCTAGTGTAATACTCTTAACTTGACCACAATATGGATCGTAATTAGTTTACACCTCCGGTATTTGCATAATTGACTTATGAATATTCACATACATGGAGGGATGCTAATTAGCAGAAAAGATGTTGTGCGGTTTTTTGCAAGCTGTAGGACTCCAGTGCTTTTATGCTAATTACAAACAGGTACTGTGACTTTACCTGCTAGAGTCACTGCCTGAAGCAGAACCTACAACGACTACGTTCCATATGAAGGCGATATTAAAAACATCCATTTGATCATTTTCCATATTGATTTGTTCAGCTCAGGTCTGCAGTAAGCCTGGGGGCAATCCCAGAATGCACTGCATCTTTGGAGACACACCCATTTATGGGGCAATATTATATGCCCTTGGGCTGCAGTTTTCTTGTGGGGAAAATCTCCACAGTGAAAGAGTGGGATTCAAACCCTTGACCCTGGTGGTGAGAGTGCTGCCCGCTCAGCCGCTCTGGCATGTTCATTTAGAGCCCTAGTCCCCTTGTCCTAAGGTCGCCCAATTGTGGAGTTTATCATGGACCTCCACGTCAGGGACTCCTCCTGGACCAATTAGCTGAAAAAACGGCACTCCTGTGCTCAGCGTCATTAGGATGTTCAAAATGCAGCGGGGGAAGCAGGAGAGCGGTGTGGATGGCTTAGGTGGGGACGGCGTTTTCGGCGTGCCGATGAATTATGCACAAGCCGTCTGGTTGTTGATGTCTGGGCTTTCTCGTTCACCGTAATGTATGTATGTAGGGCGTCATTGTAATCATCTTCGACGCTCCTCAGGAATGCTGTAAAAACCTCGGTTAAGCGCTGGACCAACATCCGAGAAACAAACGCCTGCCTCTCCTCAGATGATTCTCTGACATGAGTTTCCCAGGGTCTCTAGGATACACAAACATTCCTTAGGATTTATATGAGAGGCACCTCAGTTTGGCAAGATGGGTGCCGGGCATTCTGGGAGTTATGTAAATAACTACAATACACTGTGAAGGTGACGGTGGTGAATGACAAAGCCTGGAGACTGGAGTCTGCACTGGTTCTAGTTTCATCAGCTGGGCTATCGTCTTCATTTCCGTCGTTGTTGTATCTCAGTTATTTATAGACACGTGGCATTAGAGCTGGTGTGTAAAAATAAGCATTAATATTTTGTTTGTGCCTCGAATCAAAGCCACGTCTACAGATCAGATCTGTTTTTCTGCCTTTGATTGATCACGCGGTGCAGGAGCACAGGGCCTCAACAGATGGAACCCGCGCGTGAGCACACACACACACATAAGAACATGTGGGAATGGCATAGCTAACAGCAAATAGTGCTGAAACATGTAGTTTGGTTTCCAATCACAGACAACCTCAAGCAGAAACATGAAGCCCCCCCTCAATACCAGCTTGATCAGAGCCCCTCCTCGGTGCCCGGCACACGGGTGCTGCCATCCGGCCGTTTCCATGGTGAAGCGTTGCGGTCTGAATTTGGTTGAAACTGGAGAGTGGCCTCCCCCTCAGAGCTGCACAGGTCCTATCCTGAGGGCGCAATCTCAGAGTCCTTCTTTGGTGACAATAACATGAAGAGGAGGGTACAACCTCGAACTCAAATCATTTTTCTTTGCCGCTTTCAAAAACACTTTTTTTTTTATCTGCGTGTACATGTTGGACCATAGAGCATGCATGGAATTTAAATTCCAAAGAAAATAACCATTGGGTTATACAAAATTGTTTAGGTCTATAAACATCTGTATTGGAAACAATACGTAGCACTAGGGTTTATAAAGCAAAGACTGCATGGAGATAGCCATTACCGTGGTAACCCATTGAAACAGCGGTAACACTGAAGAGAGAAACGGTGGCAATCATGCGCCAGTTGATCCTTCTTGATGAGCTGGAGAGGGGTTTTGTTATGCCGTATTTCTCTGGGGAGTTAGCTGTGATAACGCTAACTGGCTAACTGGGAGGGAGTGTGCCGGGGAGGTGTAATATCATCAGTGTCAAAGTGCCGCTTTATCACTCCCCCCCGCGGGCTCAGGTTCACACATGCCGGAGGTAATGTAACCAGATGGATCCATTATCGGCGGGCCGAGCTTCGAGCGTGTGGAAGAGGGGTGTTTGGACGGCCACCGCGTGCTCCGGACGCATTAATTAACAGAGAGGCATCTGGTGATGAACCTTGGGGTCAAAGATGATGGACTCCACCTGATATATCACGATGAATAAATGCTTGAGGAGACGGCCGGGGCGAGAACTTGGCTGTTGCTTATCGCCACCCTGGCAGGCAATTGGCGTCGGCTTTTAATCTGTCCCCGCCCCCTCTGGGCATAAAAAGGGGAGGAGCTAACGTCGGGCTACAAACTGCTGCAATGAAATCTGTCCAATAACTTGCTGATGCGGCTCAAACAGAACAAAAGAACGACCCATAATCCTGGCTCTCGTTTCAACTGCCAGCCTCCTACACCAATAGAATATCCGAGACAATGCACCAAGACCACCTCAAGGCTAAAGACCACCTCATCCTCTGACAGACACCTACATAGCATTTCCAATGCAACAATACATTGTACATATTGATCCTTGAGCATCAGGCCTTTGGCGTCATGAAACGCATCATTAGATTTTTCAGGAGTACAAGAGAACAAAATACCCATTGGTGTCGGATCATGCTGCAGATAAGCCGGAATGATCTGGGATACAAACGTCATGCGTCATTTGCACACTCAGGTTCTCCTGTTTATTTTGTTATATCCAAGTAATTTTTCACAGGATTACCAGCCTCACGTATTTGACATGAAAATCTGTTAAACTTGTGGCACAATTCTCGCGTTATCCCTCTGTGCGTTGTGCACTTGGGTTGAATATGAGCTCACAGTTTGTTTCTTTGTTAATCGATCCTTGTGTTATTTACGAGCTGCTGTCATCCTCAGCCTCGGACAGGGGAGCCTGGTACTGGCTTCACGTCATGGTACACAGAAGAGTCTTATCTATGTGCCCATTGACGAGGGCTCTCCATAACTTACAGGTCATTCAGGGGTCTCTCAAACACTCAGACTACGGAATTTTCTGGTAGTTACTTAGCAGTTGCTGACAGAAATACCACAAGGTTATTTGTGGTTTGCTCAGTATTTTCTGACTACCCTCTGAACCGCTTATCTGTCAGTAGTAAACAAGGTGATACATTATACGTTCAATTAACGTAGTCTGGTTCGGATTCAGCTGCTCTCTTCCAGTATGAATAATCTCTTCCTGAGGGAGTGGGGCAGCGTATAGTGAAACACTGAGGAAACCTTACCATGTCGGGTAGCCCTTAGACTCCCTTAGTCAGTCTGGTTTGTGGATCTCAATGTCAATTCTTGGTCTTGGCACCGTCGCCGCTGGTCACACCTCACTCTGGAAGGTGAGGCTGAGAGGGGTGCTTTGAAATTTGAGCACCAAAGAACATGCATCACAGAGCATATCGTCGGTTTAACGGTTGGTGTGTAGTGACGGACAGGATCATCTCCTCTTTGATAAACACAACATGGATTTGGGGCATATGAAGATCTCCCCCCACCCGCTTTGGTATTTTGGAGGAAATCCAATTTGTCAATTTCTCTATAGGTCTTTATTTTCTTCTGAATGAGATTTTTAACCATGCCGTTCTCCGTCGACCCTGAGGAAAATCTGAATTATGATGAGCTCCCAGTGGTAAGATTCCAGGCTAATGGGACTTAACTGCAAGGCAGGAAAATGAATGACCTCTCCTGGAATTCGATTTTAAAGGAGGTTCTAGCTGGCAGTCTGGGAGAGGAAGAAATAAGTTTGAGTCTGTCTTATCTGTACTGCATTATTACGCTCATGATATCTGTCATGCTAATAATTTTATTAACACCTGTGCCAAGGAATTCCTTTTGGTACTGATGCTCTGTGAGCTGTAACAAAATGGCTGTTGAATTTAAAAAAATTCAAGTAGTTTTACCATTTCACCATTCTCCTAAAAGTGTTAGGAGCAGCAGATGTCATTATTAATGGAAGTGGAACCATTTTCACATCTAACAGTCAAATTTCATATACTAATGTTGCTATTAAACAAGCAGAGATAAGGGAAATATTTTGCCCTGCCCAAAGAAAGAAGATAGGTTGATTATGTTGGCAAGCTGCTTGGTGCTCATTCTGATGACCCTTATGTGTTTCTGTGAGCAACGAAAGCTGACAGGACTCTGTTAGAGGTAGCAGTTTGTTGACTACACCTGGCAAGTGTGTATTTCTCCTCAGCTATGTTAGGTGATGAAACAGCATTCTCACCTCTAGGTGGAGCAGTAGGACACTTACCTTAAGCGCAAGTGCCATTTTAAGGTGTGGTGCTAGAGTATTCCTCTTTTCTTGTAATTGTTGTCATTCCTAGAAATGCACTTAATTACTATGGCTGTGGGGTTTTCAGTTGATTTGTGCTTGCTTGTCTGGAGTTCACCAATAGGTGCCCTCATTTAGCCCTGAAGGTAACCTGAATGTGAGTCCAGCACAATTTAGTGGTAAAACTAGCAGCATGTTGCCCCCGTCTTTCAGGCATAGTGAGGCAGGCCTTGCGTTTTGGGAAAATTGGTTTCGTTTTGTGCATGACTTAAGCCACACAATAATGAAACATACTGACAGAAAACAAAACCAGCGGCTAAATGAATCGTGCGACTTGCGGTAATTCTGATTTCTGAAGAATGGAATGGGGTGGAAAATGATAAAGCATCTGTCTGTCAGGGAAATGGTCCAATTCATCCTGTCTATCCTGAAATATAAACTCTACTTTTAGGGTGCTTTTTGTTTAGAACTCACCTAGGAAATAAATCCCAGATCTTCCAAATATCAGAGCAGGCCGTCACGATGAGTCAGCGCTCCTTTGCCAAACTGGAACGCGAATGAGACCCTGCAATGCATCTGGTTTCCTTCTGTAGTTTTTCGTCATTGTCCCTGGTTCTGTCGTAGCTTTCTAAAAACAAACGCTGCAGTCACTGCATTTCCTGCACGGAGTTATGTCATCGGGGCACCTGGCAAAGCCCTACTGAATAGGACCAAGGATAGCGTAGCAATTATAAAGACTGAATCACCTCCAGTTGTAGGAACACCTGGGGTGTCCTATAGCCTCATGCATAGCACTGATTTTGATGCAATGGCTGAGTTAAGACTGTCATCTTACCCTATACCTTAGCTACCGTAAACCTGGTTTCATGTCATGTCAGTCTCTGTAGAAGCCTTTGGACATTTTTTCCATGCTTTAATGATTGCTCTTCACATCGTCTCATCTTACCGCTCTTCTGGCAGACCAAATTTTGAGATGAGAGGTTTTGCAGGTTGACCCCAAGCAAGTCGACCATCAACGTTTCGTCATTTTTCTTTGAAGGACCTCTAGGACCTGAGGCAATGCTCTCCCGCCCCCCACTCCACCCGAAAGCCAAAGTTTTTCACGTGCCTCTAAACTTCTAGCCCCAGAACCCTGCTTGCCCGCTCTCATCACATCTGCACAGCCAGCTGCACCGCGTTTCGGAGAGACCGACGGCTCGAACTTGACGGCAATCTCTTAGACGTAAGTGGAGTTATTCCTGGCTGGTGTCGAAAAAGCCGTCTAAAATAGATCTCATCAAAGACCCTTTGTGCTTGGCACACGCTTTACAATTTACGCTGAGGGAGCGTACAGACTTGCGCGCCAACGGGAACTCGTAAATTTGACTGAAAACACCTTTTCTTCAGGGCTCCTTCAAAATGTAGGATATTGGCTCCTTCGGGTCTGTGCGACGCATTCCTCGTCTTTTTGGCCCAGGTAAATGATATGTATGTTCGCGTGCCGTGCAATATTAATGCTAGAGTGACTGTGTAACTCGTTCAACATTTACAGGGCTTTTGTAGACAGCTGTAGCATTTGGCAGCTGTTTTGTTTCCTAGAGAGGACTACATGTGAATTCTAATGAGGGTAAGATCAGCTTTTAATGGTTTTGATTCAAGGATCTAGGATTAGGTCAAGGAAACCCCATTTTTTAGCTGAATCCAACGCAAAAAGACAGAAGCCGCAGCGAATCAGACCAAAGGCTTTCATTTAGTGTCCTTGCATAGCACCCCGTCCTCGTTTTTAAAAACGCAGTGGACCGTGATCCTTGGCCACCTCCGTTCTTCTGCTTAAACTACGGATGCAAGCTTGTTTTTTTTTCGCTTCCAGCTGGTTGCCGTGGCAGGAAACCTGCTTTTCAGCACATGGTCTTGCTTTAAGTGCCCAAACCGGTATTTGTAAACTTTGCCCATATGGCATGAAGGGCAGCAGGTGAGCAGGTATGTGGAACAGGGTCGACAATGTCCTGAGAGGAAAATGTTCTGTATGGATGCCACTTAAAATTGAAGGAGAACGGCACCAGTTTATTAGAATGGGGGTCTCTGATGTATTTTGACTTTTATTTGCTTGGCCTGGTTATGTTTTGAGGACTACTGTGCATGTCTTCTTCACATG
>JAODKC010000001.1:6419844-6433352 GCA_026777985.1 Mormyrops attenuatus
ATGCAGTTTATGTATTACAAAGGTATACCAAACGGTAGTCTACCATTTGGTGGAGCAGACACTTAAAGGGTTAAAAATGCTACCTGGAAAGACGCCTGGTTTTTGGACAGTAAGACATGGGCAGTGTAGTCTCTGCAGACTCTCCCGCCTGAAGCTAGTGACTGTCCCTTGGAATGAGTGAATGGGGGTATGGGGGTGTTTCTCCGAACATCGGGAGAAGCCCAGGGACCGGAGGGATGTGGCCAGGATGTGCGTGCGATGCATGTTTTTAACGGGAATGTCAGAATGAGCATGTGACAGTTGTTTTTAACGGGAATGCCCTTAAGGCACAATGCTCTTACAACATATACACGCTAATGGATGCCTTTTCCGGAACTTTCCGTACAGAGAGATGAATGGATCTTTGCTGTGAAATATCTGTGAAACGTTTTTTCTTCTTTAATCTCAAATAATCGGCATGCTCACACTGCACGGTACCAGTTGTGCTAATAGACTGGAGGTGTCCTGAAATCTGCCCTGCAAGCGTCTTGAGTTATTAAATTGCATGACATTAACTTAAAGGACTGTGTTTTCAAACATGTTTTTTGTGGACAAAGACCTTGCGACTGTGACATGAGGACTGTGGGGTATCAGCTGTGTCGCTCCCCTCCCCCCCCCCCATACCACAGCTGCCCTGATGTTGTCTATTTAGGGTATTTTACAGTATGTTACTGGGAGGAGAACCCAGTTTTCACTAAATCTCCTTAACTGTTTTCCTGCCATACAGCATCGATACAAAGTAAAGACCCCGTAAACAGCGGACTACTCTGTTAGGAGAGATTAAATTCTGTTTTTCATGGCCTCAGGTTTTGAAAAATACCAGAATTATGTCTGATGGCGGGTCGCCTCCTGGTGAGGAAATCGAGCAAGCCTTTCCAAGCCTCTACAGGGCGATCAGAGCTCCCCGCTACTCTCGTAAAATTGCTCAGACAGTTTTGTTCTCGCTCCCATGCCTCCAAAAGCCAGAAAACACACCCCTCCGGCCCCCCTCACCCCCCTTTGTTCCCCCACGGTGGTTTAACCCACACGTGACTGGTCACATGGGGTCTCTCCCATTCCCAGCAGCTAGCCCCGCTGTTTGTGAATGAAAATATGTTCCCAGAACAGGATGTGAGATTCTCTGTTGTTCCTGATGCGTGTGAGTAGGGGGACGGCATGCCTTCCTGACTCGTTTGTTTGCTGTCAGGGTTTGTTTACTGCCCCCCCTTTGAACGTGTCTGTTGTGTTCTCACAGAGAGGAATCTCTCACAGTGAATCGCAGCTAGGAAATTCCGGCCATGAGAATTCCACTGCGGTATCCCGCTGAGAATTAATTACGGTTTGGTGTTGATCGGCCGAGAGAGATGTGGGAATATCGGCGTAATCTGATCGCCGGGTTTCCTGAATGATTGGTTGTGAAGATCAGGTGGTTTATTTTCACAGTGGTGCATCTGACCAAGGAAGCAGCAGGAGATTTACAGAGTAGCATCCCTACTGATGGGAAAATACGACAATTTTTATTTATTTAACAAATGCATTTATCCAAAGAGACCTGCTATTTTTAAGCCAGTCCCTGGAGCAAATGAGGGTTAAGTGACCCTAACACTAACACTAACACTAAAAGCACATTACCGACTACATAGGATTTGAACCTGTAACCTTCCCATTCCAGGAACAGTGTCCTAACACAATGCATTGCATGTGGCATTGGCAGTGTTTAAAGCTTATCTGAATGATCAGAGAGATTTCACAGACCAGTTTAGACATACAAAACACAACATGTAACATGTTGCAATGGAAAAAGTGAGTTGTATTTTTGGAAAAACAGAAATATTGTGAAAGATCAAATTGTGTAAAGACGGAATTTTGTTAGAAAGCCTTTCATATTGCAGTTCCTGTCATACCACGGATGAATTCTGCGTTAGGAATGTGACTGTCTCCTCGGGAAGAGGGATCTTTGGAAAGGGCCGGACTCAGTGCACTGTGTCACACGCAGTAAGACATCTGGAATGTGGAGATTACTGGAGGAGACCACTGCATTATGGGTAATTGTGGGGTCGGGGGAGGTGGGGGGAGTAGCTTAAGGACAGGCCTACAAACACACTTTGAAAGGCTTTTGTTTGGGACGCCCAGTCCAGGCTGGCCTGAGTCATTTGAAAGATATTTTCCGTAAGATGATTTGAGAACAAACAGCTCCATGATCTGGAGTCTGACCCTGCTTGCTCCATCCCAGGACCTTCCTATCTGTGGCTGAGGTGACCCACACGTGGTGCCAGGCCGACCGCGCCCTGGATACCCTCCAGCACACACATGATCTCCTGTTTCATTTTCCCACCGTAACCTACTTACCATTAATAGCAAATCATCTCCACAACGCGCACCCTGTTATCGCCGGTACTTTCAGGCCATACTAAACGGCGTTCGCGCGTTGGAAGATGCAGCACCGGCCCCAAACTGCCGATTCGAGAGTCCAGGAACTGTCTAAGATTCTCCCCCCTGTATGTCATGTTTATTAATAAATCAGCTTCCTTGGCTTCACAGGGGAAGCTCCAGAGATAGGCTTTGTGCAGAGATGCTCCACATCTTCAGTCCCATGATGTGTCCCAGAATTTAAAATTGCCAAATCCTTCAGAATCCATTTAGATTACATTTAAATTCCATTACTGTACATTATAATCCATTATGTCTGAAGCAAAAATTGAAACAGGAAGAACACTGAACTTAGAAGGTGCGTCCTGGTGATAAATTTACATTCCTAATATCTAACTGAAATATGAGGATCATATTTAAAATATAATTGCATTCAAATGTTTACAGACTAATGACTTGTATCTATATCGCACAGTGTATGATATATTAATAAAGTGAATTGAGATATATTTACTGATCTTAAGACATGGGATGCACAAATTATGAACAACACGACTGCATGTGACAGAGAGAAAAATATTTCAGGGCGGAACAGTGAAATAGCAGAGTTCGGCATGTGACTTTTGCTTGGAAAATGAGGAGAGATTTTGGCTGGGGGAGCTGTTTGGACTTGGTCCAAAGCTTGACTGCAGGAAGAGAAGGAGAGTAAGCCTGTCGTTAAATGAAATGGTCTTCACCATTTTTTATTCCCCTGTACTGTTCGGACAGCCCCTTTCTCAGTGCGAGTCTTAGCGTCCCAGTCCTGGCTACATGTGATCCTGCTGCGTCCGGAGCCAGGCTGATTACGCACTAGGGAATCTCCCTGAGGCCTATGCCAGGCACTGAACACACACACTTCATAAAGGGCCACGCGGAAGTGAGGTGCCAGACCAGTCACTGGAGGCGCGCTACTCAAACTGAGCTGAGATCACATGGGATTACCATATCAGCACTGACTTCTCCTTCTCACACACATTTTTGTATTCCTTTTACTTTCCAGTGTGTGGCTCAGCGGGTTAGGAGGCTCTGCCTGTGATCAGAAGGTTGCTGGTTTGAATGCCACTGTCGACAGAGTTATGTCACCATTGGACCTCAGAGCAGGACTCTTAACCTCGAATTGCTCCGGAGCCTGTCTGGCCTTCTTTTCTCAAGAATGTATGTCACTTTTGATAAAAGCATCTGTTTAGTAAATGTAAATATTAATAACAACCATGTTCCCAACCGAGGTGGCCCTAGGCAGGCAACAAAGGTGCACCATCTTCTGAAGGGACGTTAACTTAGCAGGGGTAAGCTTGCCTAGGTGTCCACATAGGCTTTGAGCGGCACTGCATGTGATTGGCTGGCATCCCACCCAGGGTGGCCTTGCCTCGTGCCCAGTGATAGGCTGGCATCCTACCCAGGGTGTTCCCTGCCTCATATCCTGTGCATCCTGGGATATCCTGCCCACTCAATGCAACCTTGTACTGAATAATCATAATCATGGAAGATGTTGGAATATTTAGGCAGACATACATCCTGTCTGTTATATATAAATGAACCTAAAGGTGAAATGTATGATAATACACCTCAGTTAGAGAGGTAGTGAGCATTTCCGGTTATCCTGGATTGAGTCTTTAACAGATTGTAAGATGACGACGTTCTTGACCCCGGCAGGGTCATTGTGACGATGGGACATGAAATCAGGTCACGTCTGTGCCCAATTCTCTTTTCCTACACGCAGCTCTGCGTTTGCCTCGGGGCTTGGCAAGCCACCACGGGGACCGGCCCACTGTGCGCGCAAACCGCGACACCCCATTTATTCAATTAATGTCCACTGTTAAAGGGACAGGCCGCTTTTCCAAGCCCTAAAGAGCTAAAGAGGACATTTCCTGGCTGCAAAGGAGGAGAATACTTAGAGCACTCTGCCCATTCCTCGTCGAGTAAAGGGGGCGCACAGGGGGCATGGAGACTTTGGCGGATTCAGGGGGCCCAGCATTTTACAAGGACTCGCGAACACATAAAAGTATAGGTAAAATTTGGCGGGAGGCCCAAGGTGGCATTTTGTCAGGGGGCCTGGAATTTCTAGCTACGCCCTTGGGCACGCTTTCAGAAAGTCTGTCGCAGAAAAGGCGTCGAGGGTAGGCCAGACCTGCATACTCACTTTGAAGGGGAAGGGGAAGGGGAAGGGGGGGGGGGGGCGTACGTGCTTCATGTGGGAAGTTATTGTTTGACGCCTGAGCCAAACTTTTTGTATCTGTCGTGCGAGACCTCCTTTGAAGGGCCTGACAAACAAATGGGACACGTATAGTTTTCAGAGGACTCCAGGGCTCTGATGTGGTAAAGACAGCCCCCCCCCCCAACAGTGGCAGAGATAACATCAGTCAGAGCTTCTAGACTGGCTCAGATCAAGTCGATCCATCGAGGCATAAATAAATAAATGGCAGTATATCCTTTCAGAAGCCGTTCCTTCCAAAATCCTACGAGGCCTTTGCTAGTTTCTATCTGAATTCTGTTTTTTTTTTTCCAAACGCCTCACGCCGACGTTACTCCGTCACAGACGTCATTGTGCATTGCACTATGGCGGTCCACGGGGACCTCCAGATAGTCCACATCTTTGCTCCCTCCTAGCTAAATATAAAAATATAGACTGTCTGGGGCGGGGGGTTCCCAAAGACCAGGTTGAGAAACACTGGAGGAAACAAACAGAGTTTTCATAGGTGCGTGTGACCATTTTCCCTTTGAATCTTCCTTGTCTTAAATAATGCCAGTCACTCAGTTGCTGACTGAATCAAAGATATATGTGGCTGGAGGCCCCGGCATCAGCTGTGGCGAGATGCGTCCTGTGGCTGTCAGCCTCCAGCGCATTTCCTGGTGCTGCCTGGCAAGGGAAAGATGCAGATTCCCGTAATCAGAACCAGGAACTCTAGTAAGTGGTTGGAGTGCGATGCCATTTGCTAATGAGGCAACTCAAAACTCTTGCTTGTCAGGGTGACGTGTGTCGGCTTCGGAATGATCTGTTTGTCTGCCGTTTCCAGGTGAATGGATCAGCAGTTAAGAGTCAGTAACAGCTCTGTACAGTGAAAAATGTCCAGGGAGCCAGTCGGTTTATTGCTGTGCAGTCAGGTTATGTGTGTGTGTGTGTGTGTGTGTGTGTGTGTGAGCCAGCCAGTCTCTGCCGGAGCTGTTTGCTTTTCTGCTCTGCCCTTCATTTGAAATCTCTGCAGAACCTCAGCATTTCCAGCAACCAATCAGAACGATCCGTCCCGTGGGCGAACCCCCACCCCCCCTTGCCCGCCCGCCAGAGTGAACCCCATTCTGGTGTATATGCCCCCCCTCCAAGTGTTACCAGCTATATTAAACATGATTTCCCAAGCCAGGGACAGGATACACGCACTTGGGCACACAGACGAGGTGCTTTGTTACACTCATCTAAATATGAAAGGACCAAAATGAAACCTGATGAATAATCGTTGTGCAGATGAGTTACATTTATAACAGGGTTTGTCTCGGCTTCCAGTGACCGATGGAGACGCTGGAGAGGATGGAGGGCTGGGGTGTATCGCGCAAGGGAAGCTTTATGTGTTTGATGGAGGGATCTGATGGAAACTCTTCCAAAGGCTCAAACGACCCCCACTCTCCTCCTGCAACCCCCCCCCCCCCAGCCTGTTTATTCCAAACACAGCGTTTTGGGCTGGGTCAGGTCGGGTCCCATCCTCACTGGACCCACTTGCTCATTCTTTTTGGAGGTCATATTTGCATTCTATTCATATTTCTCACCGGTTGCCATAGAAACTCTACTTGGCTGTTACTGGTTGCTACCGCGATCATGTCTTCTGCAGGTATTCCACTAAGAAGGTGCGAGATGTTACTGCTGAGTTCCTGCTGTCACTTGGCCTCTCAGCCTGGGCTTTCTGCTCTTCTTCAGTTCGCCAGGACTTGTTGAGATGGTGGTGCAGCTCGGGCCAGGCTAAAATAGCCATCTACCCAGCCTCATTCTTGTGGGAAACGAGTGTGATATTTTAGGAAAATATTTTAATGGTCTGAAACCCCGCCCCCCCCCCCCCATCATCCTCAGTGATGCATCTGCAGAGTCTTATGAAGTGCCTGGCGGGGGCTGCCCGATTGCGGGTTTGTGTTAGCTTGGCCAGTTTGGCAGACCTCATTCTGAACACCAGGAATGGTAGAAATAATTTACAGGGATCCGAAACCATCAATCCATAACCTATAAATAACAAGGTGCAGCTGAGATACAGCTGACACATACAGCCACTTCACACAGCTTTAGGCGGGACGGAAATGCAGCCACGACTCGATGCAGGGAAGGCGCTGGTGTCTGACTGACTTTTGGCATCGTCTAAGGCAGTGTTTCCCAATCCGGTCCTCGGGGACCCACAGACAGTCCGCGTTTTTGCTCCCTCCCGGCTCCCTGCCAGACATTCCACATTGTTGCTCCCTACTGGGAGCTAGGAGACAGAAAAAACATGGACTGTCTGAGGGTCCCCGAGGACCGGATTGGAAAACACGGGGTCTAGCGTTGCGACTGCAAAGTAACAAAAGCTGTACTGATGACTCGACGTCAGAAACCCGCCACGTGCGTCATCACGGGCTCGTAGAGAGAAGACGCCCCAGTCCCCTCTCCCGTTGGGTCCCAGACACCACTCTCCAGCCAACATCTGGCATGTCAGCCTCTACATGACAGCAGAGTGAGATTTAAATATTAAATCAGTCTGATAACCACGTGTAACACATCTGCACATCTACCAAGCTCACCTACTCCATGATGAGACAGGTTATGTGAAGAGATATTATGACGTTCTGCTAAGATATTTCCCATGACATCACACCTATCTCTCAGGGTGGAACGAACGGTGCCGTTTAGCAGATGGGTGACATTTTCACACTTGAGACTCCATAACACCTCAGAGCACCACACACACGTGTGAACTTAAACCCTTAGCGTTATTTTGCTCACAACAGTGCACCACTGCAAGCTGCTAATGTAGATTCTTTTAAAGGCAATTGAAGAAACATATTACTGATATCTCGTGATGAGTGAGCAGGAGAGTCTCATTTTTTTGAGCCCAAGGCAAGATGACATCAGAGTCTATAGAAAGTTCTGGACACAGGGAATGGGCAAACAGAGCAGAGGGTTAATCCAGTCTGGCCACTGGGAAATATGCTGATGTTTTACTGTACTGTAGTGTGGAAGCTGCAAGTGTGTATCATACAGTCCTTACACAGGAGAACATGGCCACCACAAACGAATGAAGTAAGACTAGCTGCTAATGTTATTGATATGAACAGGCAAAATAGACATTTGCTTTCCCAGTGTAACGTGGCTCTCTGTATAAAATGAAGACTGTGGACTGCATGGCCGGAATATTTCAGTTATACTGTCTGGACATTAGTGTGAGAGTTCAGCTGATCTCTCTCGTCTTTCTGCCATGACAGATCCAGCAACCTTAACAGGAAAATGCTTGGATCAGCCCTTGCAGTGAAGTTCATTCTCTGAGCAGATCCGTCCAGAGCAACGGCTTGGCGTGGAGAGAAAGATATTTATCCTCTGTTGCAGTATTAGTTTCACTTCCTGCAGATGAATTTAGATTGCTGGTCTTACAGTGAGATAAATATCACCACAATCACCAGGTAGTATGATGCATAAATCAGGCCCCTTATTCAAAATAGGTCTGATGCACCATTTCGATCTAAGAAATAAACTCTACATCACAGGCAGATAAATTTCATTTTCCCGTGCGGAGATTTAATCTGTTCTTCAAAGGAAGGAATGGCCCATATCAGTCACAAGGAGACAGTGAGCTCAGGGTAGCTCTCTATCTAGGCCCTGAAACATCCAGAATCTTCCTCATATCTTAACCGAGTTTCATATTTTTTAAAAGGCTCTTCATAAAGTTTGACGAGTGAGAAAATCTGTGATTTCAAGGTGGTGTCAATAAATCAACTCCGTGCAGAACTTAAGATTTAGTGTCCAACTTCTGGCAACCTACAGACAGCATTTTGCCGCCTTTGGGGTCCTCAGGCTTTCTAAAGGCATGCAGAAGCGGTCTGTGAGACCTAGATAAGTGTCACCCTGCCATCGGCTAGGCACAGACTTCCCTCTGTCAGAATCTATGCTGTCCAAGCTGTCCAAACTCCAGGCCAGAGAAATGGCTCGAATCTGGAGCAAGAACTAGAGTTTCATTGCCAGAGCCAAGCAGTGCCAGTCAACCTCTTAGGCATAATAGGCGGCTGCCAAGGGCACCATCTTCTGAGGGGGCACCAAGTAGGCGAGGCAATTTCACTTTGTGTCAGACAGGGGGCGCCCTGTAGGGAAGCTTCCCTAGGGCGCCACACGGGCTTTAACTGGCACTGGAGCCCTGAGGTTAGTGAAGACGGGCAGGAAATCGGTTAGAGATATGCGTGGCGCCATCCAGTGCTTGAAGCCTGCTTGTTTGTAAAGGCCTACGTGGGAACATAGTGTCTATCCACAAGCTTCTCTCTCTCACACACACACGCACACACACGCACGACTACAGTTTTCCCAGAGTCACGGTCGTTTGTCAGCCATTTTCAGACGATCCGCTCTGTTTGGACATTCCCAGACTGGGGCCTGTTCTCCAGCCGGCCAATCCAAACAGGAGGTGCCGTTCCCACAGTTGCCTGGTGCATCTCATTAGCCTCCGGCCAACACTGCCCCCACCAGCACCCGGACGGGATTGCACTCCAAACTGCTCCGTAAATTACACTCCTCGGAGAGTACCGGCAGCCGGCGGCGGTGGCCCTAGAGTGTGTTTAATGTGGTAACGGTGTTTGTTTGCCTGGGTATTTGGAAGCGTGTATAAATCACAGGGATGTGGAGCCGTCTCGATTTCAGCCGATGTGATGAACACGACGCTTATGGAAACAGCTGGTGGCTGTTTGATCTCCAACCTCCATGACAATTAGCACCTAATACTATGTATACACTCATATACATACAGTGCATGTTCATGGGGTCAAGATGTATGGGCTAACTGTATGGTCTTACCATGTCATTTTCTTTAAATAATCATCCATTGAAATTCCAACATTAAGGAATCTACCCTTGGTCTTTGGCCCCTGTTGAGGGGGTGTGTTGACAGACGATATATCCAGAGATACACCAGTAATGACGTGTAATAAATTGCATGAGGAATGGCTTTCCTGGGATTTCCCTTTCCTGGACCTGCAAAGGATCCCCCCCCCCAAAAAAAAAACAGTTGCTTGGCAAAAGATGAGAAGAAACTGCAGTTGACTGTAAGGACACAGAAGCTGAACTTCCATCAGATGGCTGTAGACAATCCCTGCATAATAAATGCCTGTGGATCGATCTGAGGAAGATGGCTTTGCCAGTCCTGAGCATACACACTGTTATTTAAAGATCTCCAGATCATCATCAAGCCTTAAGAGCTTCCATCAGACTCGCAAATTTATCCAGGGGCCCTTGTAGGTAATTACAGCACCTCTGTGAGCCTCGCGTCTGTCTTTGGCTTGATGTTGCTGAAACGTTCATTACAGACTGCTGCTGTGAGGGGTCGAGGGGGGCGCCTACCCAGATTGCATCAATTATGTGCCTGCCGGTGTTTATGTACCTCATTTTTTGCGTGGGGTCCCTTTGCCTCTTGTGAAAACTGGTGCATACAGCCAAACAGTACTTGGGTTGCAAGCTGCCCCCCCTTGATGATAAATCGCTAGTGAGACATCAAATCCCTGGTTCCATATTTTCTGCAAATTCATGAGTCCCCTAGGAAGGAACCCCTGTGATTCTAAAATACTCTAATCACTGTACTTTTAAATCTTTCTGGAGACATTTGCGCTTTGCCACTAAAAAAATGTCTGATTATTCCGTCCTGCTATCTGCGTTTGTAAGGGAAATCCATGTGCCTTTTTCCCAATCTCCCCTGATTATCTGTGCGTCGAGCTTTTATTGCGAAGTTCTTTTCTGTTCCCCATCTGAGTGACATTTGAGTGGCTTTCAAGGATTATTTTCAAACGTTCAAACTGAGGCTCGAGAATCTACAAACCGTTTGCCTAGGGAAGCTGCCAATGAAAGGAACAAAAAAATATTACCTAAAAAAAGCACGACCAGCCATCATGTGGAGATGTTTAACTTGGATGGGGCGAGGTTCCGCTTAGCGATGTTTTAAGCGGTACCAGACGAGGGCTTTCAGCTCTGTTCTGGAATAGTGAGGCAACGCATTTTCTAACGTGATCTCGGTGACTGCTTGCGCTTTACCGCGGCATTACCGCAATTTCAGGGCATTCAAAGCACCGCATTTTTAACAACTATTTTTGCAGGCAGTCATGATGGTAGCCTATGACTAGGACATCTTCCACCACACCCCGATTAGTATGTCCCTGACTGCCCCCCAGTGTCATTTGCCTGTGTGTACCTATATGATCAGCCAATGTATGTACATATGTCACACAACATAAAAAGCCAGCCTACCCTATTTGAAAGCTTTTCCAAGTAGCCTTACACTGAATTGTACTGCATGCAATGAAACAGCAGATCACTGTCCCTTTGTGGTATTCAGAACCGATTCCAACCAGCACAGATGTCCGCAAATACTGTTTATGTGAGACTTAGTAGATATAAAGTTCAGGACAGAAGACGCTGTGGGACGTTTTTAATGGAATCCGCATCTTTCAGGCAACGATTTCACCTCTTGATCTTGCTCTGATAGGACTTTGTTTTCATAAACAGGCATGTTGTACATTAACTCACATATTTCCAGAACACCCACATAGGTATAATCTTTTTAATCACTCGGACTATTATAAAAAAATAAATAAATAAAAACATGAGCCACAAATGAATAGGCCTACACATTACATTTGAAGGTCCCTGTATTAGAAGCTGTCCTTTCGGGTCGTAACCCAGGTGCCCAGAGCCCCCTCCAGCGCAGGGCTCCGTCCGTACAGCCGCATGTCAGTGGGCTGTTCCTCCGCCGGACAGTCTCTGCGCCGCCTTTTAAACTTGTAGTTCCGCAGGATCGCCGAGGATTTCCTTACCCGTCCCCCCTTCCTGCTCCTTCCCCCCGCATACGGCTCGGTCTCCCTTCGCGGTCTGGCTTTTATTTATTTTTTTTTTCGTGTCAGCGCGAAACCCTTTAAACGGCGAATATAGAATAAAGCGACACGGCGCGGACCTGAGGCTGGCAGGACGGTGCACGGGTGTCCCCCGGGGTCCCCCGCTGTGCTCCGATGGTATGTCCTCTCATTTTGCTTGTGCGGGGCATTTCGCCGGTGTCACCCGTGCAAGGCAGCGGTGGCAGTAATGGTGGTGGATGATGGGTGATGTGGGGGGTCGGTGCATGACGACTGATCGGCCGGGATGAATAGCGCAGTGCTTCGCCCTGGGAAGCGGGCCAGCGTCCCTCTGAAAAGCGCGTTTTAGCGGGGAGACAGGATGTCTTGGCACCGGGATCGCTCAGCCTCCTCGCCTGCAGCAGGGCTGCGTCTGACCACCGGACACTATGGGATGGATACTGCTGTCCTTCTAGGCCATAGGGGCGATCGCGTCTTTCTTTTCCGTGCGCGGCGCTCGGAGATTAAAAGGGGATCGGATTAATAGCGCAGTGTGACCGGCGGAGACATTTATAAGGTAACATCCGACGCTTGTTTTGCTCGGCGGCTTTATGCGATGGACCGGGTCGGCATCGCAGCCCTTTTCGCCGAGTCGGTTTGCAGGAACATCTCCAGTAAAAAGAAAAATCCGTCCGAACTTGCAGAATTATAGGACTAAAAGCATGCATTGAGAAACACCTTTATCCCAGAGTGCAGGCGGTTCCGACCGGAGATGTTATTCACCTGCGATTGGCGTGACTGCAGCTCGAAACGCTGCTTATATGCGGCGCTGCTCTTATCGCGCTTACTTTTATATGGTTATGAATGCTGCTGTTACTACAGCTCACACGATGTTACACTGTTTTCCAGCTGGTATATCCCCATAGTGGAAATACACTGGGAGAAATATTAACTCGCTACCAACATACTTCGGCAGAAAATGGGCTTTTACTAACTTACAGATTAATTTGCAACGTGTCTATGAACAAAACAGAAGTTAAATAAAGGTTGCTATCTAAAAGCAAACGATTCGTTGAAATCGAGTGGGCAGATTTAATTAGTTTACCACAAGTACACAGTGTTTAACCCTGTTATGCTCCGGTGGATGTGCCGTATCAAAGTTTTGTGGATAATATGGCTGTTTGTTTATTTATACATTGCGCAAATACGCTAATAAAAGGCTTTGTATGTTAAAAAAAAAAGGAAACGAAAAACATAGACTGATCTACTTTGTGCGTCAGATTCGCACATATACGTGTTAAAACGATGCCAGGCGTATATTATTGCTGCTGAATAGAAAAATTGACTTGTGGTGAAGGAGCCGTCTTCTCTGTATACTTGTACAGGTTAGCAGGTTAGGACAGTGCTCTGCAATGCTTCTCTGGTTCGTAATGAAACATGCTTAACTGGAACATACTTTGGCTATAGTCTATGATTAGAATTTTTTAGATAGTTGTTATTATTTACTTTCCACATCACTGATTTATTTTACATCCAGTTTTATTTTCACGTTTGATGAAAAGTCTTTCGCACGCACATTTCTGTCTGGATGTGGAAGGGCAGGCGGGTAAAGCCATAAACAGCCAAAGCAAACATTGGTGTAGGGCCGTCGATTTGTGTCCAAACAGCACCTGCGTGCCCCCCCACCACCACCACACCCCACACAAACACACGCACATACGCACCACGCCTCAACCTGCAGTGACAAGCCAGCTTGGAGTTTTACAGAGCCCTGCAGCCTCTAACATCCCAGTTTCAACGTGTGGAAATTTCTGATCAGTGTTTACCGACTGATGGGACATTGACTGGCTGACGGGACGGGTTCATGGCAGGACGTGTTCCTGGGCTTCTTATTTGTCTTGGTCATGATGTGTTCTGATATCTACAAGCAAAGTCGCCTGTGTAATCCCCCCCCCCCCCATTCCTTCCTCCGGATGTTAAGGAAGCATAAAGCTGTTCAGCTTTCTCTGTCACCTCTATTGTGAGCCCCTCCCCCGCCCCCCCCTCCACTGGGACCA
>JAODKC010000001.1:6487435-6513439 GCA_026777985.1 Mormyrops attenuatus
CCCACCACCACATTAAGTCCCCCCCTTTGTTGACTGGGCAATGTTTGGTTGGGGCTTGTACCTTAACCCAACCCCCCCCCCCCCCCATAATTAATTAACAACGAGCCCTCCCAGGTTTTCTTCCGACACCCCCGTGCACGTATCGTTTGTTTACAGGTACTCCTTCGGTTGAGAACAAAACGTTAGTAACTGGGAGATCGGATGAGTGCAGCAGTCGTGAAAACGGATGTTGGCAGTTTTAGCTCGACGACTGCAGGCTAGACTCCCATTTTAATAAATGGCCACAAAAAACCTGTCACAATAATTGCATTTGGAATAATTGTGTTTAGTGAGAAAAGAAGCTAAATTAGAGCGATGCCCATTAACGGTTATTATATTACGCCTATTGATGCAGTGCCTAATGGCCAGCAGACATAAGCAAATCTCATCCGGCAACTAATGATTTAAGGCGTGCAACTGCTGACTTATTCAAGCAATATTTGCCTGCGGGCCCAGGTCAAACCGTTATCAAAACCTTGCTTGATGGGAATGATGGGAAACGGCCAAAAAGCACAATTAGTTACTGAATGTGTTGTGGTACCAACGGGCCCCGGGTTCAAGCCTTTCTGGGGTTGGTGTGCGGCTCAGTAGGTGCGGGTGCAGCATCTGTAATCAGAACGCCTCCAGCATCAGCAGAGTGATGTCACTGCTGGACCCTTGAGCGACGCCCTTAACCCCCAATTGCTCCAGGGACTGTCTGACCCTGCAGTCATTCAGAAATACATCACATCGGTTAAAAGCGTCTACCAAGTAAATAATATGTTTGTGGTGTGCTGCAGTGTACGGAGAAGATTAAAAAATAGTCACCTATATTTGGGGGATGATTTAGGGAGACAATCCATGTCAGGAGGGACACTGAGCTAGAACAGGATTTGTAATCTACCATTTCAATTAAAAGGACCCGGATTTCACTTTAGCATTGAGTTCTTGCTGTGTGCTAATTGATCAGTCTCCTGTAATCATGAATGTGTCACTAATGTTAATGTGAAACAGCTGGATGAGTCTTTCAATCAAGGAAACGAACCAGTAAAAGATGAACAAACTATTTAGCAAAGCACGGGAGCCTTTCAGATTGAAGTAGTTTGTAAAACCTGAAGTAGCACATCGTGTCCCTCCTGACATGGATTAGGTGGTCACCCTAGGGTGATATAGCAAAGGAAACCTGAAAAAGGACTTTTACTTTGAAGTAACTAAATTAGAATTACAAACGCATCTACAAAGGTGAGTCATATTAGGCTGGATGCCAATTAGCAGTGAGGGTCAGCTATAGTAGAGGCCTGAGATCAAGCACTTTGATTTGGGAGTTTTCAAAGTGGTTTTACTTCCGAGGGGGCTGAAGCTCTGTACCTGAATTGCAGGGGCAGTGGTCATGAAGAAAAAGAAAGGTATTGAGGGGAGTGGTCTTAAAAGTGATGCCAGGGCCTATCAAACACAGCCGACGCATGGGAGAGGAAGAATGGCGGTTGCAAGTTGAAGGTCAACAGCAGGGATGGACGGACTCTTAAAAGTACTGGTGCTGAACATGACAAAAGCCCCCAAAATCACCACAGAACCAAATCGGCATCTCTGTGACTCGGAATGAAGTCATGGAAAAAGTGATGTCATCTGATGGGTCACCTTTTACCCCTCTTTTTGCTTCTAGATGGATTTGTTTAGAGGAAGCCAACGGATGCCTTCAATTCATAGTCTCCAGTCAGTCATTCATAAACATTAGTTAGAATGGCCAATGTCCATTAATCAAGCAGAGAGATTCATTATGGTACAGGCAGCTGGACTGTGGGGGCCATTAAGTGTGGTGATTGTTTTGTAAAATCATTTAGCAGCCAAGGAGTTTTGAAGCCATTTCACAGGAGAAGAACCTCCTACAGTGTAATCACTGTCCCCCAATGATGTTCCCATATTCTAAGATAAAAAATGCTGTGCATGTATATCCAGTTTGCAGGCAGCTGCTGACTTGCGTTAAACCGTTAAGTATATCTGGACTTGGGGAAAAAAAGTATGAGAGAGTTTATGGAAGCACTCGTGCAAAAGTGACACACACCTGTAAAGAAATTTATACTTTCTTCTCATTAATTTGATGTGTTCTTTAGTACATATTACAAGCCCGTTTTTGTTTTTCTTTAAGGTGCCTGGGGGGGGTAAATCTAACTTGCGTAAAATTTGACATACGGTTTTGCGGAATAGATTACGTCGGTCGGTTCAGAACTGCATATATGTGTGTATCCTTTGCCAAGCTGATTCACAGCAGCATTTTCTGATAATTTCTAGCTATACATTTACATGCTTATGCGTATGCCTGGCCTATGACTAAACAAATAAACAAACAAACAGTAGTGTCTGTAAGATGGGGATGGAGAGTGCCAGGGCCGAGAATGAAGGGTGGCCAGAGCAGATGGCTGCTGAGCAGGAACTGGAGGATCGTAGCTGACCAACTGCGCCCTGTGTGACGTTTGTTTCTGGCACGGAGAGGCGGCCGCGGCCGACTGAGAGCGGGGAGGAGGACTGGCCCAGCGCTGGACGGGTGCAGCGCGTTTGTGCTCCAGCCAGACAAGCGGTCGGCTCTGAAACTACGTTATCGGAGGGAGTAACAAGTCCTATGATACCACGATGATAATACGCCCCCTGGGTTTTCAAAGAAAAGCCCTTCAGAGTCCCACCTATTACTAGAGAAAAGATATGAGGACCTGTGACTGTCCTGCGTCCGAGAACAGCTACGCTATTATTCAAGAGCAGCAGGGTAGCTCGCCCTTCAAGCGTACAAAATGCACGCCACCAAACTGTATGAGGCAGGGAGCGAAATTACAGTCTGCATCTCCTCCTCAGAAGAACATTTGAGCATTGAATGAAAAAATAAGTACGTGTCAAACCATATAGAGTTTCTTTAATTCTGTTTATACGCTGCTTCATTCCATTTCCCTGTAGACTTACGTTTATGTTCTAAGAGATGGTGGGGAAATTCAATTTTGTGTCAGGTCTTCTAAATGCTTAGAATTTCTCTAGATTTAAACTTCCAAGATACAGAGACAATCGTTATGCATCGCCAATTACACTTTAATAGCGCAAGTTGTGATTAATTTAGATTTGCGGGGAACTTGTAATTGTGAAGCAAATGCTTACACCGCGTGCAGTTAAGCGTTTTAATTTCCAATAGCACACGTGGGTAAATCGCCCCATGGTTAAGCGAAAAAATTGTATCCGTACACCCCGTCAAACAAATGCGTAGCATGACATTTGGGTCCCGCATACACTGTCTAACATGAACCATCAGGTGGCGCAAAGGAATTTGCATGACGGTGATCTAAACATGAAATATGAATATGGATATACGAGAGCCCTAAGGATGGAGCGATCTCGCCTTTAGGCTGCTTTATGGGAGATGTGGCACCGTGTCCCCGTCGCTTTGGGGGCCGTGATGTGACGCTAAGCCGCGGGAAGCGTAAGGCGGTGATGAGCCGCAGTTTTGCGCTGGTTAAAGAGACGAACCCCGGGTCCTGCTGTTTATTCCCATGCTATACGCTCTCTCTCTCCGGCTTCATCCCTCCGTCACACACATTTAGAAAATGGAGTTTGCCGAAAGGAAAAGGAGCAGGAAATCGCAAAGCTTTAAACTGGTTAATGAGGAAGGTAAGGAAGGGGCTTTTGAAGGTGTGACCTGCCTATTCCCGTCGCTTCTTCTAAAAATAACATAAGCAAAATGGGGAACATTTTTTTTTGTCTAAATGCATGGCTTCTCTGCCTAATTCTCAAGACGCTTTGATCAACGAGGGAATAAGACCTAATTTTAAATTATTAAAACGTCGCCATGGAAGTCATAACAGTTGATTTGAAAAATAATGTGAAGTGTCTTATGTCGTGATGAAGTGTTACATTTACGTCGTAACAATAATCTATTTTTACAGACAATCCATGCATTACTAAACCAGACCTGAAAATCAGACGATCCGAGTTTCTCCTAAAAACTTGTCCGGCTTTTGACGTCTTAATGTTAAATACAAAAAAAAAAAAATCCACGGCGAAACTTGACGCACTTCAGGATGAGTTTTCAGCACATTTAGACACTGTGGCGTTTAAATGTGATGTTTGGAGACGGATAGAGCCCGTTGAGCTCCGGCGGCATGTTTATAATACCTACAGGTGGAAGAGCCTGTAGAGCATCACTGGCTGCCAGCCTCGGCCGCTCTATCCCCACAGCCGCACATATTGCTCCAGACGGCAGTTCGATACGCTGCAGTACCTGATGTATCGTACATATGCTTTCGTGATCGCTGTTACATGAATGGTGCGAGGAATATTTTGATATTATTTGCTTGATCTCCTGTCTCAAGAATATACCTGTGGGATTTCTTTATAATTCGCATTAATTCCCTTACTATTATTTTCTTTTCTTTTTTTGTTCCAGATACTGAAACTAGGTACTTTGACAGTGCCGGAAGCATAGATGTAAATGGCAGAATTAAAGATGTTACCATAACTGAAGGTACAGTGACAGTCGTTTTTGAGAAACACACATTTTGTATGTTTAAGTACTGTTCTAAGAATTTGCTCTTCATATTTACCCAAAAGGCATTTCAGTGATATCCACAGATGTCTGAGGTTTGCTTTTGTCTGAGCACAGTGAGTCGGTCGCATCTGACTGGCTCACAATATTCTGGGACGTGAGGTACCTGTGCTTCAGCCATACCTGCCCGTCTCTCAGGTTGGCTTAGCGACGACGGCATGGAGATCAAGAGGCAGATCACGGGGATGATGCGGCTGCTGAGTGACAAGGCCAGCCGTGGGCACCAGCGGCCCGGTGGTACTGAGGACAGCCTCAAGGCGGAGCCCCAGGATGCGGAGCCAAGCTGGGGGCAGCCCATGGCGTTGTGTCTCGACGAGCCCCAGCACAGCACTTGGAACCTTGAACCTGCGCCGAGGCCTCAGGTGCTGGGGCAGTACAGTACCCGTTCAAAAACCTCAAGGATGCTGAGGGATGCCGGAGGCACGGTGAATCCCAATGGTGCGTCTACGAGTCACAGCAAATCGATCGATCACCCCACCCCCCCCCAGCCATTTTTCTTTGTGGTTTTGCTGAAGAGTAAGGCAGCACACAGGGCCAGAGAGCTTCCCTGATGTCGTCTTCTTTTTAAATGCCATCCTAAAAAAAAGAAGGGAATATTTATAGCCTTTCTTTTGCGGTTTAATGAAATTTTCAGAGGTACACCATTGCTTGAGCGGATTCCCTCATCGATCACATCTGAGACAGCATTTCACTGCTCTCAGCTGTTGCGGATTTATTGCTTCTTTCTTATGAACCGTTATTTCATCCCCCTTTCTTTTTGCTACTTTACCGCTGACAGGAACATCTTAACGTGGAGCAAAACGCTCACGATCCTCACCAACCCGCTTATTCCTTTATTGGCCAACCTGAGTATTTTTTTCCTAGTTTTACGCTTCTGTTTTCTGTTTGGAAAAGAATGGGACAAACCACACCCATTTCTAAATCCTCGTTCCTTAACTACCTAGCACTATGCCTAATCCACCAGCCATTTAATCCACACAAATAGTCTGGGAAATAAATAGTGAGAAG
The DNA here is from genome assembly GCA_026777985.1 of Mormyrops attenuatus. Classification (NCBI taxonomy): domain Eukaryota; kingdom Metazoa; phylum Chordata; class Actinopteri; order Osteoglossiformes; family Mormyridae; genus Mormyrops; species Mormyrops attenuatus. The sequence continues at coordinate 6,493,041 of JAODKC010000001.1, forward strand.
ATATTTCCTTCCAGGAGATTTGCAACATTGACATTGTAGACTGGATTAGTGTTCCCCAGTCCTGTCGTTGGGGGCCCACATTCAGTTCATGTTTTTGCTCCCTCCCAGCTCCCTACCAGACAGTCCATGCTTTGGGCTGGAGGGAGCAAAAATGTGGGTAGTCTGTGGGTCCCCAAGGACTGGATTAGGAAACGCTGAATTAGAAGGTTAATCCATTAGGATTGAATTTAATCAATCAGCCAAGGCCTGTCGAAGATCATGTCTGCTCATCAGAGAAGGTGCCTGACTGGTTCTGAGGATGGGGGGGGGGGGGGGGTCCTTCAGTGCAGAAAACGAGGAGGATTTGATGGCCATTCACATGCTGCATGGAGTTGGGGTCCTCATAATGAAGCCTTTACCTTGTCTGCCTGTCTTGTGCTGTCCAGTGACGAGTCTGCCCGGAATCATGGAAGCAAACTGCTGCATGTGTAATTGCAAGAGCACATTGCAAGCCATCCTGCAGGAGCTGCGCGCCGTGAGGAAACTGATGCAGCGGCAGAAAGGTGAGTGTTGCCACGCTCTGCAAAGAGCCACGAAAAAAGGTTCCTTTTCCTCTGGCATATAGGAACCGACCCATACCCGAGCCATACTGCGATGAGAGGCTAGTTACAGCGTGGTTCCGGGTCTCCTCGGTTTTCCACTGCAGAAGGGTCGGCTCGATAAAGGCGTTGTCGCGTTTGGAGAGCAACAGTAACGTAAAACCGAAGAGATGCTTATTTACTGTTCACATGGTGCACATCATGATTTACTATGTTCTAATTTCCACTAGCAAGTGAGAATCACAGTCTTATATTAGCATCACATGCTAGCATAATTAGCATTAGCGTAAATTTGCATTATGAATCCATTTCGTTCATCCGTTTTATAGTACTTTTTAATTAGGAGGTTGGAAATGATCAAGTTCCGAGCTATCAGGAATGCATCGGTACATCACGATGTGCGATACGACTTATAACGAATAATATGCACAATATTGTCTTTTTTTTCCTTTTGGCAATCCATGCATATCGACACGGAACACTGGTATCTGCATTTTAACTAATCAGATGGTGATGATGCATCCAGCTCGGTTTTGTCACACTTTCGGCCCCGCTAGTGATCAGGGCCGTGTCAGTGCGGTTATAGCTTGGATACTTTACAATGGAAAACCGCCCGTTCGTGGCATGGCTCGGTTCTTGATGGCAGTGGAAAAGCACAAAAAGTTTGTGCCCTGTTCTGATTCTTCGGCATCAGTTCATTTCACTTCCTTTGGGCCAGATCTGCCCAACATGAATCTGAATGGTTTTGGCCCTTGCCTTCAGATTCAGGTTTTTAACGTGAAGGTTGATCCTCAAGGATTTGGGTTCTACTTGCAGAAAATGGAGCACTCAGGCTAATGATGCGGAGCAAGGTGCTGCTGTTGTAATGGTTTGGGGAAATCTGTCTAAATCAGGACCCCAAACATGCCAGGACATCCATCCGAATCATGCGGCAAGACAATAATACAAATCTCAATAACAAGCCTGCGTCAGAATGGTTGAATAATGGAAGATGAATACAGCCAATATGCTTTTATTTTTTACAATAAAAATACTGCTTGCAAGCATGTACAAGCTGAATTTCAATGCTTTCAGAAATGCATTGAAAAGTCATACGCTACATGTACATGGAATCGCAGGCACTCAACGGGCATTATTGATCTAAAATGACAAATGGCTCTAAAAACAGCGTAAGTGCACTTAATAACATGAAATATTTTAAGGGTATAAGCCTTCAATAAAATAAAACCAGCTTTCCAGAATTTCCCCCTGGCATGAATAAAGTTCATCTTAATCTTTAAATACTGCAAATTTCAGTATCCTATATATGCCTTTGTCTGGCAATGTGTACATGAGATGCTAATTGAATGTTTGGATTTTAGCTTTGAATTCTCGGATTCTGTGCAAGGTCATAACCTAAACTCTCAAGTTTTTCACAACCAGGAAGGAATAGGCTATTGTCGGTCTCAATTAAAAGTCTTTGCTTACGCTTTTCTCCCATTTAGGTATCAAAATGTGGCCTGCAATACTTTGATCAATGTGTCATTTAAAATTAGTATCAGAATCAGAATTTTTTTATTCGCCAAGTACAGAGAAGTACAAGGAATTTCTTTGAGAAAATGAGAACATTTTCACAGTGTGCAGCTGAATTCATAATAGTATTTTTTTCACCATTCTAATAAGAATGGTGATATTTCATTTCAAAAACAGAATATATCTATAACGTGGCCCTGTGGTGTACTTGACGTGCTAGAACTGTGAGAGGTTCATCTCCTGCTTAGCCGTTTTTGTTTATGGACCTCAGTAGCCCAAGAGAAGCAGCACAGGACCTCAGCCACTATCAGCCCCATCCGATCTCCAGTCCCAAGAAAGAGGCCGTGCAAGAGGAGACCTGTCCACAAGGTGGTGCCAGTGAGTTTGCCTGGAAAAAGGGCTGCTCTCCTATCCGGCGCCATGCCAGACTCCTGTGGAGGGAGGGACAGAGGGCCAAGGGAAATATCTGTCCTTGACCAGTTGGGCCAGTCTGGCCAGTCTCCCAAACCCGCCTCACCACCACCTGCAGACGATGCCTTCAGTCGTTACAACCTTCAGAGGGACCTGTCATCCTCCGAGGTAACAAAGCCGCCATATGGAGCTCAGGACAGGATACCTGAGCTATTTTAGGTTTCGGCATCCCGTATCGTAGATGTTCTAAGTGTGCAAAAGGTTCCACGGGTTATTGTCCTTCTTAATGTCCCTCCCACTAAAGTTCACAGTTTTCCAGGCTAGGCTAGGCTCTTGAGAAATTGTTAAGTGTTTCATAGGCATACAATTGGCTTCACAAAAGAACTGAGTCAGTATCCCTGAGTAGACCCTTGAGAGAACTTCAGCCAAAACTCGTGATCATTGTGTATACAGTTTTGTCTGTATTTCTGTCATGCCTTGTCATGATAAACACTGTCCTTCCAATGTGAAAGTGTCACCGTGAATCTCGTCAGCACCGAAAGAGATCGGTGAACTTGACTGGCACTGTCGCTCACCACGGGCCAACAATCCGATGAAGTGTGTGTTTGCGTCTGTACTCTTGTGTGTGTGTGTGTGTGTGTGTGTGTGTGTGTGTCTGTGTGTGTGAGCGGGTATACCCTACCTTATGGGGACACAATGTCCCCACAATGTGATGAATACTCATTTTTTTTCTTGGTCCCCATAAGGGAAAACTCAATTTAATAAAAATCTGCAATGACGGCGATGAAAAAACTAAAAATGCAAAAACTCTAGTATTTTGCTTGGTTACTTATGGTTATGGTTAGGGCTGGGTGGGGGTTAAGGTTGTCATAGTTAGCGTTAGCATTTTTCCCATAGAAATGAATGAGCGGTCCCCATAAAGATATGTTTACCCAGCGTGTGTGTGTGTGTGTATGTGGCCAGGTGGGTGTTCAGCCCGAGGTCCAGCTGGCAGAAGACTACGACGTGTTTATCTCAAAGTCCCAGCTGGACTCCATCTTGGTCAATTACACCCGCTCTGGGAGCCTGCTCTTCAGGAAGCTGGTGTGCGCCTTCTTCGATGACGAGACGCTGGCTAACTCGCTGCCTAATGGCAAGCGGAAGAGGGGCCTGAACGACAACAGAAAGGGCCTGGACCAGAACATTGTGGGGGCCATAAAGGGTAGGACGTTTTTACTGCCACTGGGGGAAGGGGGGGGCTGGGGAATAATAGACATAATGACAACGAGAGTGGGAGTCTGACACAAAAATGTTCTGAGTGCAGAATGAAAAATGATTGGTTCAGCAAGATAGCCAATCAGATTGCAGAGGAGATGAGTCCAAGCAACTAGAGGATGCAGGACCAACACATGTGATTGGTTGGTACCACCTCGTCTAGTTGCTTGTCCTCCGTTCGATTATTTTTCTCCAAATTGGAACTCGGATGAAAAGGTCACGAAAAACGTCACTTCCTGTCGGAAACACGCCTCTTTTATGATGTTGAAGTCGGACAAAATTTTCTTGTCCGAGTTTCCCCTGTGATGCCATTTCAACATGGCGGCTTACATAGACAACAGATATAAATATTTAAAAATGTTTGTTAAATGTATTAATAGTCATAAATGTAATTGCACGTGGTCGATTTAGAGAATACCATATCATGACCGTAAACAGTATCCTAGCATGCTATATCGGTGTTTGATTGTTAGTGTATTTTGTTTGTTTGTTTGTAGTTTGTTTGCCTCTCAAAAAAAGAATATCGCAGTGAATGTACTAAAATATTTTTAAAAGCTTTTAATGTAGTTTGACTAGTTTGTGCTTCATGTTTGTATGTCTCTCGGATAAAAGAATCTCGGTCCAAATCTGCTAAGGTATAAAGCAACACGTTTGTTCCGAGATGTGGTAGCTCGAACGGGAGATTGTCGGATGTGATGTCACTCACCTCGGAATTTCCGAGTTCCAAGAGATAATCGAACGCACCATTGGACCCACCTCCTCTACAGTCTGATAGTTTTTTCCTTCTGCCCTCCAAACATTTTTGTGTCAGTAAAACTCCCCTGAGCGCGGGGGGACGTCCAAGCCCAGTTTCTTAAAAATACATTTAGTTTAAAGTATAAATCCATATCTAGGTAAACCACATGATAACTCTTGTTTTCTAAACTCAACAAAAACTCTAACATCACCAAATTAACCTGTAGCGTAACGTCACCTGTAGCGTAACGTCACCTGTAGCGTAACGTCACCTGTAGGTAAATGCCACCTGTACATTTCACAATGTTGGGTTACTTTTTCTCCACTTCCCACAGCGTTTACAGAGAAGTACTGCACTACTAACAAAATTGAGAAGCTCCCTGGTCCCAGAGATTGGGTGCAAATTCTGCAAGACCAGATTAAGCTGGCCAGGAGACGGTTAAAAAGACAGAACGTGGGTGAGTTTTATTTAATCCCGGATAAATTAAAAAGCTGAAAACATTCAGTTAAGTGCTTGTTTTACATGTTTTTGTATGAAAGCAAAATTTACTCTCAGGCTGATTGTTCATTTATTTTCCTCTTTACAGAGGCTGCAGATGCCGTTTTGAACAAAACTGCCCTCTATACCACAGGTAAGTAACACCCCCTATGGCCCCCCTCCGCATTAAATGTTTCAGTACCATCGTCCATCTTGCCTCCCATCCCTCCCTTTTCTGTCATACTATCACCCAGACGTCTTTCCATTCCTCCCCCGTCTGGCCGAGTCATTACCACCCAGACCCCAAGCTCCATCCCATAAATCTCAGTCATCCTTGTTCCTGGATCCAGTGACGACTCGCAAAATGTCAGCTAATTATCTCTGTCTTAGCCTGTCTCCCCCCCTTTATGAGGGGGGGGGGGGTCACCCACAAACACTACCCCCCACTGCTTCATACTTTATCTCACAAGACATAGAAATACATTTGCCTCACTCATAAAATACAAACAGAAGGGTGATTATGTTTTATGATGATGATTTCCTGATATAAACCAAAGCCCTTTAACAGCAGTGAAGAGCAAACTGTGTACTTAAGCCATATAGCTAACCCCATCTTCAGGATAGTCCATGATTCTTTTCCCTTCATACTCTGAAATTTTCATTTAGATATCTATTTTAATTCACACCTCCTATTTACTCACTGCAAGGCAACACGTGGAACCAAAAAATTTAATCATGAGGTGTGTTATAAGAAAACAGTTTTTTCTATGGTATATTGGATAAATCCTTTCCTATGGAATGGCCCTATAGGATGAAGGGACCAGTATTCACTGGCAGAATTCCTGTTTGCTATCAGTGGGCCAGTCAAAACGGACTTATAAGCATATTTTGGTCATGTAATATGATTTGAACTAGCTGCCCTCAGTAATATCCGTATACCTCCTCGCTTGTTACAGGTTTACGCTTCTGCGTTTATAAAAATGGCTAAATTGATGCTGGGGGGTTTTATTTCCGCAGAAGAGTGTCACTGCTCAGAAGACAGGAAGGAAAAAACAGAACTGACTAGAGGTAACAAGCCTGAACAGTCACTGTCTTCGCTGCTTTTTGTAATTTATTAGAAAGCAACAGGAAGTAAATTATTAGACAGATAATTAATAGTGCAGATACCTTTTACCTACTTGTAATTGTCTGTTCTTCAGGTAATGAGTTAAAGAAAACTGCAGTTGGCATTGAAGAGGACATCTCTGCTTAATGCTTAATGCGTTTTCCAGCCAAATACAAACAGCATGGTGATAGAACAATGTTAGTCAAGCCCCCAGGCTCCTCTGACTCTGAGCCACTTTAAAAACTGAAAAGTGATGTATGTGTACTTGGGCAGTGCTTCTTCTCACACATCCCATCTTGAGATGCATACATTTAAGGTGAGAGGGCAGCTTGGGGTGCAAGTGCAGGAGAGGCCGTTTATCCAAGGATATTAGAGCATTGTTTTGGGGGGGGGGGGGTTAAGGGCCCTTACAGACCTTAATGTCCATCCAATATTAAAGAAATCATTCCCAAGTGTAGTGGACCACTTCAGTATTACAGACACAAGGAACTTTTCCATGAAACTGGACAGTTTCATGTTGCTGGCTTCTGTGGTCTCATTTTATGAGAGATTTTATTTTTTAGCTCTGTCATTTTACACACATATTGATAATTGGCCATAATTAATAAGTGGCTTTTAATTGCCAGTTTCAGGTGACTGTGTGTTACGTTTACATTGCGCCCCTTAAACGTCACAGTGTTTATTTTTTGTCATTTTAAGAGCACTGTATTCTGTCCATATAGACCTATTCTCATAGCATCAGTCTACTATTTATTCTTTGATCACTAATTACCAGCAGTTCACAGTTGTGCTAACTGGATCTAATTGAGGACTGCGAATTAAGTCCCTACATCGAGGAAGGCAAATTGCAGTTCAGCCCAATCTAAAATTGCCAGATTGGGTGGCTAGATAACATATTTTAAATCTGCTGTGTGATTTGATATACTATAGCTAACTGTTCTCTCGATTAAGCATTGTAATGCTAATCGTGTTTATCGGATTCATACCAAACACATCTTGATGCAGGACATTTCAAGGAAACGGTAATGCCATGCTCATTGAATAATAAGAATGGAAATTTAAATGGAAATTACCATGACAATAACAACAGATGTTCCCCTAGACTTACAATTATGGCAGAGTTTTGTGCATTTCAATGACTACATGTAATAATGCCCTACCCCTGACATTCGAAATACACATAATTATCATTTACTTTACTATTCTTTAATTATTTTTGCACAAAGGAATTCTGTATGTATGTAATATAATTGTGTTTTATATTAAAGCCAAGCCAATTAATTTTAAAATGTTAGAAATAACATTCAAATAACTGACTTTACCTTTATGCACTTTATGTCAAGCCTTTTGTTTGTAATAAACTTATAAAATTATGGTGCACATAAACGTTTTTCCCCTTTTGATTTAGTTTAATGCAATTATAAAAACAAAGCATTGTTATGATCTTGTCAATAAGATTGTTTACAGAATAAAAATACTATCAAGATGTAAGTATGCCATCCTTTGATATGCATAATTAATTTTAAAATGAGTACTACTGCGAAACGAAGAGATGTGGACACTGTGTGAGATTTAATTATGTGTCTCTGTGTATTTATTTGTGAAGTGTGCTGGAAACACATCTATTTTAACTTGCTGTGTAGTGAGAACCTTTGTCAAACTGTGCTGATGTTGTCCTTTGCTGTATGACTTGCCAAGAGCAGTGTTGTGCCCCTATTGAATAAAGCAAATTTCTCACAGCTGTCTATATGTAAAAATTTTTATTGCAGGTTGTAGACGTTTGACAGCACAGCCAGACTTAAACATTCGCAAACGGTGGGGATAAAACGCAACTGAATGTGAATTTTAATTCACTCTGCCAGTCCGTATATTACACACTATAATAAATATTAAGTATCTTTGTGTTCTTGTATGATATATCGAGGACAGAATATTTAAGATGACAGTTCCTAAATTAAAGGCAATTTTCATTATTTATATTATTGTAGCCGTACATTTAAACATACCTTAAAGGGGAGGTAAAGGCGCCAGTTAGCCCTTAAAGGACCCTTGTTATTTCTGCTCTTTTATTCAAAATATTAAGCATATCTGCATTTTCCATTTAAGCTGCAGCTTTATTTTGGTGTAAAATTATGTATAAATCCTTTTGGATGTAAAAGAACGCTTTATTCTGCAATATCCCTAGAAGAATAAAATGTTTGTATCGAAATGCATTTTTCTTCAGGCACAGTTTGGGGCGCCCCTTAAGGCCCCGGTGCATTCTGGGACGGCACCCTCTCTTGTATCGAGAGGCGCCGCTAAACCGAAACCGGTAAGGGAAAAAAGCGGAGTGCGGAATTAAAGGGGAAATGAAATGTGAATATAAGCGTCGTCTTTCTTTAAACGTGCGAGGGCTACTGCTTTAAATATTTCCTGTTCGGTGGAAAACGCCGACTCTGTGCGGAGTGCGGGAGACGCGGGGGTTTCTTTAACTAGCCGAGTGTGGTGTAGCTCTCCGGGCAGAGGGTTACTAAAGGGTTAATTTTTTCAACTGCCGACATTTTTACACGCAGCTCGCTCGTTGTCCGGGGCGAAAAAACACGACTAAGGCTGTGCATAACCGGGCTCTATGAAAGTGGAGAAGGCATATGCACCGTTCTCTGCGAAATAACATTACACGCGGGCCCGGCTTTTCTTTAGGTATAGATGTTTTTGTCTCCGCCCCCAGCTTAGCTAGCTAGCTAAGCCTGCCCATGCGTGGAGCTGGGGTGCAGCGGGGAGACACAACAAGGGGTTAATGCTGTGCTTCACTAAAAGTTTGCAGAATCTTCACAGAATAGCCTAAAAGTTCTACTTTGATGCCTGATATATTTGTGCAATATACGATAGGACATCAGCGGATTATAAGGCGTCCCTATGGCGATGCCACTTTGACAGGCACATGTCACACACCCTGTCGCATTAACTGGAACCCGGGGCTCACAGACAAGAGCGCATATAAACCGCCTTCTGCCGCTTGACTTCAGCATGGCTCATATTTATAATACAATTTTTAAAAATACAATTCTGATATTATCCAGCCGCTGTCAGAAACGCGTATAAAAGGTGCTAGTTATTTTTTATTATTTGTAATAGGTTGTTAATGTACGTGCATTGTTATAGATTTCTTTACGTCCGCTGGGCGATTTTTTTTGCAATTTTACGCAGTTTGATAAAAGGTTTTGTGTAAGCAGATGGTTTGCATTCTGCCACCTTGTAGGCTGGTTAGTGTTACATTGTTATGAGTCACTTTATTATTATTTTTTATATATAAAATTAATATATCTAGTAATCATCGGTGAAGTACCAACCAAAATAACCAAGTTCTTGAACATAACATAACTTTCTCCTTTTTTTTTTTTTTGCTCCTCAAGATTGTCATCTGTTGAGAGACAGCGGACCAGTTACTGGTATAAGTACAGCCATTGTCCCCAGGCCATGTCTGTACGGGAGTCTTTTAACCCTGAAAGTTATGAACTGGACAAGGGGTTCCGATTAACCCGCTTCACAGAACTCAAGGGGACCGGCTGCAAGGTCCCACAGGATGTGCTTCAGAAGCTTCTGGAATGCCTGCATGACAATCACTTCCAGGAAGACGAGCAGTTTTTGGGCGCAGTTATGCCCAGGCTAGGTAGGTCTCCTCAGTGGTGGGGCCCCCCCTCTGGTAAATGCTAACAAATGAGGTGAATGGGATCCGAGCTTAAACAGTATTTGTGTAGTCACCGTGACGACACTTCACTGAAACGTCCCCCATCTGTACAGGTATCGGCATGGATACTTGTGTCATCCCCTTGAGACACGGCGGCCTTTCACTTGTTCAGACGACAGATTACATTTACCCCATTGTGGATGACCCCTATATGATGGTAGGACTTCTGGAGCCTTCTACCATTTGAAATTGTTTTTTTTATATATGCAGTGATTAGTGATTCCATTTATTAGTGTCTGAGTTGTTTCCTTTCCTTCCAGGGACGCATCGCCTGTGCCAACGTGCTGAGCGACCTCTATGCCGTAGGCGTCACAGAATGTGACAATATTCTCATGCTTCTGGGGATCAGCAACAAATTGTCAGATAAGGTGAGAAGCATATGTACTTAAAATACAAATTTAAACCACAAAAGATCTACCATTGTGTGGTCATAGTATAAGACATTTCACCATATATATCTGCAATGCACAAGTTTTAGTTTCAAACTTTACAGCTGCTGTCTTTTCAGACAGAATTTGCTAACCACCTGTAGACGACCCCTTTTTTGATGGTACTTTTGCTTTATAGCTTTTACATTTTTAGATTGTTGAGGTATTGTAGCACTTAGAGATTGTCTCGGAAAATGTAAAGTGCGTTATAAATAAAAATGTATTATTATTATTACTGATGAAAGTGTCGGTCATTGAATATAATGGCTGGCAAATGTCATTGTCAGGAGAGGGACAAAGTGATGCCCCTGATTATTCAGGGGTTCAAAGATGCGTCAGAGGAGGCAGGAACGTCGATAACGGGGGGGCAGACGGTGGTGAATCCCTGGATCGTTCTCGGCGGAGTGGCGACGACAGTATGCCAACCCAACGAGTTCATCATGTGAGCGAATCTCTCGTCCCACGCTGTTGATTTTCTCCACTTCTTCACATTCACCTCAAACCTCCTCCTACGTGTGACCTGATGTCTCTTACCTTACTGTCAAATCCATTTGCAGAAGACGCACCGTAACAGAGGTGAACATCACCGAGAGCAATGCAGTTTCAGGGTGCTTGCAGAAACATCTTCTGTATTGAGATGGCTGTATCTTTCAGCTTATAATAGTATTGATAACTATATACATATTTGCATAACGTAACATCCTTCAGCGCAACGTCCCATTGCATATACGCTTGTGGTCCCGTAGCTTTAAAACAGAGTTAAAAAATCCTGCTTGGCTAATGGGACACAGCAGACAGAGTCGTAGTGCACCATGTGTGGCTGGTGTAAACACAGTGGCTGCACCACCAGCCGTATGACAGTACATTATGTAGCCTAACTTATAATGCCCATAATACTTGAGAATAATAATAAATATGTATTTTATGCATTTTTAAATTTACTTTATTGTAATTTTTATTGTTATTTTAATGTATCTTCTGTCTCATATGAAGTATCTTGGCTTTTTAGGGTGTACAGTACAGTGTAGATGCAGTGTACCATATAGGTATGTATACAGTGTATACGATGTTGCATAGCGTCCAAGTCGCCTAACGTCCTAATGGACAGAATATAGCCCAGACTTGTGTTCTGCCAGATCTCTCAGTCAGGGGTTAGTTAAGGTTTAGTTCTTGGCATACCGTATGTGAGAGAGAGAACAGTTATTATTTGTAATTATTTTTTTGTTTGTTTGTTTATATTCTGTATGCTCAGCGTCCCATCAGTCAGTGTGGGTGGTGGCGGGATTCACGGTGTTCACACAAGCATTTATTAATTTGTTTTGAGTTTAGTTTAGCAGTTTGACTGGATTAGGAGCTGAATGCTAATTTTAAATTTGTTTTCTTTTCAATTATGTTTATGGTTATACATTATCATTATTATTATTAATAATAATAATAATAATAATAAACACTTAAATGTAATATTGGTTTAGGGTTTTTATTAACCCAGCAATTCCTTATTGAACACTTACATTAACACTTCAATATCCTAAAATTCAAAGTGCAACAAAAACTGGATTTTTACACCTATTTCCAGTTGTATTCGAATGCAAATACAAATAATTTTTCTGTCTCAACAGATACAAACACTGTGCTCTCTGCACATGCCTACATATATATCTGCAAGATGTATCTTCCTCGGTACTTAGTTATTTATATCTAAGTCATGCATCGCAGTGGGTCTCCAGTGCTTGTCTTTTTTCATTTGGCGTATATATCGGGAATTCGACCGAACAGCCGTACGTTAGAGAGGTTGTAGCAAGATGTTTTTTGATAGCTTAACGCTGAGCTAATTTTACTGCTCATTTGTTGACTTTAAGCAACCTTACACCTCACTGAGGTCCGATTCACTGGTGCTCATTTCTACGGGCCGATCCCCTGCAGGCCAGACAATGCTGTACCTGGAGACGTGTTGGTGCTGACGAAACCCCTGGGCACACAAGTGGCCGTGGCTGTGCACCAGTGGCTAGATATCGTAAGTGAGAAGACACTCATAGTCACAAAACTTGCAGGTACTTCCAAAATTACAGTGCTTCAGAGGTATGTTAAAAAAGGGAATTTAATATTATGGTATCTCGGAAGGCTTTAGTTGACCATGTGGCTACGTATAATATTTAAAATTTAAAACTAAATATATTTGAACATTTGGGTAAAATAATGCTGTATTTCTCTGGGCTATCACTCCCCATTTTGTTAGTAGCTTTCTTTCTGAAGCGTTATAATTTTCTATATGTTTGATATCTTTACAGCACATACACTAGTGGCCAAAACACTTCAAATTTTTTGAGATTGCAGAACTTTATTCAACTGTGGCTCCAGTTATTTATTTAATCGCCCAGAGTATGATATTTGTAACATTCTTCGATTGCTTGTAAACAATACTACCAATACTCATGTAGTAATTTTTTTAGCGTAATGCCCAACATGCTGGGTGTTTCCACAATTTTGGCCGCTAGTGCATGCATATATACAGTAAGGAGTGCATTAGTATATGTGACACACTTCTGCTTTAACAGCCTGAAAAGTGGAACAAAATCAAACTGGTGGTGACACAGGAGGACGTGGAGCTGGCTTATCAGGAGGCCATGATGAACATGGCCCGGCTGAACAGAACAGGTACACGAGGAACCGTCCTGGAGGCCACTGAGTTCAGCTCTACCTCAATTACTACCTCAGTTACTACCTCAGTTAGTTGCTTTCGAATGAATTCTTTATCTCAGTGTTTGTGTTACAGATAGACCTGGAAATTCTAATATTATGGTGGAGTGTTTGGTTCTTTCCAGTTTGCAGAACATACATAAATTTAATGATCCAGTGAACATGAGCCAGCTGGCTGTCTTCAAGCTATAAGCTGAAGGTGTTATTTATTTATTTATTATTATTTTTTTTTTTTTATCGATTTGTCTCCCAGCGGCCGGCCTGATGCACACCTTCAACGCCCACGCCGCCACCGACATCACGGGCTTTGGGATTCTGGGCCACGCCCAGAACCTGGCCCGGCAGCAGAGGAGCGAGGTGTCCTTCGTCATCCACAACCTGCCCGTGCTGGCCAAGATGGCCGCCGTCAGCAAGGCCTGCGGCAACATGTTTGGCCTCATGCATGGCACCTGTCCGGAAACCTCGGGTGAGTGGAGAAGCCGCCTGCCTGGCCTTTGATTTCACCCAAAAGTCACGACGTAAAAAGCCAAAAGAAAAGGGGTTTTCCTAGACATGGTATTTGTACTTATAGATACTCCTCAGTTTAAGATGGGGTTATGTTCTGATGAACCCATCGTAAGTTGAAAATATCACAAGTTGAATATGGACGTGATATGATATTACACACTTGGGCATTTAGTAGACATAATGGGCAAGGGGAAATTTAGTTAAACACATGATACATCGCTAAACATTGTAAGAGATGTTTACGCTCGTGATTGCTACAGAGAAATGGAAAGTGTGGGTGGATGGTACCATTGGCTGACTTTAGTAGGAGGCATCATACGGCATATTGGTAGCCTGGGAACAGATCAGAATTCAAAGTTTGATGGCTACTGTATGTGTAATCGCACCATCGTGAAGTCGAAATGTCGTAAGTCAAACCATCGTGAAAGCATGGGGCATTTGTATAGTTGATGACCGTTTGGATTTACACTCGCCCCTCTTCATGTTCAGGAGGCCTGTTGATCTGCCTGCCCCGAGAACAAGCGGCACGTTTCTGTGCTGAAATAAAGTCCCCCAAGTACGGCGAGGGCCACCAGGCCTGGATCATCGGCATCGTGGAGAAGGGCAACCGCACTGCCAGGATAATTGACAAGCCCCGGATCATCGAGGTGGCCCCACAGGTGGCCACACAGAACGTCAACCCCACTCCCGGGGTCACCTCTTAATCCTGCCTCCCCCCCGGCCTTTTTAGACACATGTTCTGATGCCATCCTTGAATACATAACAACTGCTGTGTCTGTGTGATTCTTGTGTGCTCAGACGTCACCTTAGGGCAGAAGGGACACGGACACAGTTTAAAAAGAAAAAAAAAAACAGTAAGTTCATTGCCTTTGTGTCTTTTTTTCCTATGTTAACTGAAGACGCACCTAATCATAAGGCAGCTTCTGAGTTGAGAATATTATTATCCAACACTGTTGATTCATTTTGAATCTTTAGACAGGTTTCGTCTATCGCCGTTTAGGCTCTCTTCAAAGGTGTTTCCACCCTGCACACCTTACAGATACGTAGCAAGCAGTTTTATTGTTTTTTTTTTTTTTTCGTTAGTCCCTGCACTATGTACAGTGAAATCCTAGGACTGGAGTACAAGCTCCTAACGGATGCCTTGAGAAGAGCGAAGCGGGATGTTAACGAGGAGGCGGGAACTTGAGGGCTTGCCTGGTAGTTTGTATTGTTTTGGCCGGTTTATTGTTTTTTTTTTTTTCCTCCCCATCCAGTAATGTTCTACACATCAGTCAGAGGAGAGATTGGTGCATGCTGGTAGTGTCAGCTGAGGAAAGTTAACGTTATATACCGATAAAGGTGCCGTGCGTGTCCTGCGTAATCGGTTATTTCGACGTTTCTTGTAACAGTGCGACTCTTTCGGTCTGCTGGATTCTGGAGGCCATAAACTCCCAAGAAGCGGCTCACCGGTGTATATGCTGGGGGGTTCAGGGACCTCCCCACGACATGTTCTGTGGTCAGTAGTTACAGCGTGTGCGACATTGGCCACTCAGAACGTCTACATTGGCACTTCAGCGTGTCGTGCGTCACATAGCTCTCGTAGTTTTTTTTTTTATCTTTTTTGTTTTGTTTTGCAAAACAGTGTCATGTCAACATTGCGACTTCCGCTGAGACCCCAATAAATGTATAATTTTTTATCTCTTGTATTTGAGACGTGTTTGTCCTTTATTTCGGTTAATGTGTGGGGAGGACTCTGCCATTGGGTGGAGTGAGACTTCGTAAATCCGCAATCGGCATGTATGGCCTGATTCTGGGATCCCACTTAAAAAGTCACTTCAGCCACCCCCCCTACACCTTTTCAGGTTTTTGAAAAACTAAATACATAGCTAATGAGTAGGGTAAGCAGATCATAGCCAGCTCGCGGGATTGCAGAGCATGCTGCCTGTTAGGGTTAAAGACTCACAGCTAGGGTAAGGGCTGCCTTTAAGGCTATAATTAGGATTAGGATTTGTTTTTACGGTTTAAGATGGAGTTAGAGTTAGGTTTGCTATTAGCGTAACAGGGTTAGAGTTATGGGGGCCCATAGAAATGCATGATTTGAGTGGCAGTCAGCACGGCTAATGTGTTTAGCATAAACCGAAGCTCTGTCTGTCTTGGTTCTTCTGCTGTTATGCTGAGAATAACCTCTTGCTTTAAAGGTGTCTTCCTAGACTCTTTATACATGGTAATGTTGATGCATTTAATTTATTGGAAGCTGGTAGTAAAAAACATTTCACACATAATTTAAATCCAAGAATTTTATATACACATTTAAAATACATTTGATCTGTTTCAGCAGGTGATTGCAAATATTTACACAATATGCTCACAAAATATCATATTTATACCATGTATATATAGGTATATTTGACCAGCTTGTTTCCATGGGCAGTTTGGTCACTCAAATACAGTATGTAGAATATTCTTGTGCCTCAACTTTTGTTCCACTTGTAGACCCGTGCCATGTACTTTATAAAACAAAGCTGATCGCTGTTGTTATACCACAAGACAAAAGATAAATAATTTTTCAGATATGCAATGTGTAACAGTGGTAATTATTCCTGGAAGCCTGCAGTCATTTGCTAATGGTTTAGGTGAAGATGCATGCCATCTGACATATGGCACATAGGTAAGTATCTTCTCAGTCTACATCACAGCTTCGTGGTCTTAATATCAAACAGAGCCTGGATGTCCATCATAGCCTTTCGGATGTTCTGGCCAAACCGGTAAGAGTCCTGGATGGAGACAAGGCGGACAATTATCTCACACGGCAGAAACTGATCCACTGTCTAAACCACAGAAGTATCTAGCAGTGGGATACAACGTTTCGGGGAGGTTCCTGAGATGATGAATGCCTCACCGTCTCTGGACTGGAGAACTTGCTGGAGATGTGGAACGTGATGAGATTCTCACCAATGATGATATACGAGACGCCATACCCATCATCAGCCACCTTAGCAAGAAGAACGTCCCATGAATACCAACAATTTCGACATGAAACATTCCAGCCAGTCCTGTTAAGGAGCGCTACAGGAACCCACCGGTCCAAACCCCCCTCCAGCACCAACATATTTGGGGAATTTCTGGATGTCAATAAGGTTCAGCTGCTGCTGGGGTGTCTGACTAGTAGACAGTCTCCACGGCTCAGAGAGAACCTGTGGGAGGAGCCAGGTTACAAACGCTCAAAAAACGCTCATGATCGCGCATCGCCTCTGTGCCAATCAGTGGCCGTCTGACCTGTTTGAGGAATGGCGAATCAATTCCCAGGTATTTGGAAACGATGTAAAGGCAGAAGAGGTGCCGGTCGATGCCTGAGCCAGTCATGGCTAGCCGGTACATGTTCTGGTGTTTCTCCGCAGCCTTCCGGAAGTGCTCTAACCTCATCTCGTTCTGCCCATAAATAACCACATATTCGGGGACTGAAGCAACTTATAGGAAGAGAGGGAGGCGTTTCAGACTGACTGTATGGGTTTGTTGAAATTTCATAATGAATTTGATATTGGCTAAGTTGATTACTGGCTGGAAGAAAATTGATTTAACTGAAAGGAACTGGACATGAACTATTACTGGCCTTCTCAGTATGGAGACTTATTTTTCTAAATTTAAGATGGTGGATTGAAGATTTAAGGACAGAAACTATCCACACACTATGGTTACTGTAAAATGTATGGTTTACGTCACTGAAAAACATGCACATAAGAAGCAGATGGTCAGTTTACAGTTTTCTCTTTGTCCTCCATGGCACGGACGAACGCTGTGGACTCCCAGGTGCAGGAACGCACAGTCTCTGTCCGGCCCTCCTTGAACATCCGGGTCATCGAGGATTCATAGGTCAAACAGAACTCACCCTTGTCCTACCGAGTCAGATCAAAGCACCTGTGAGCATGTGCTTCACATGGAAAAGTAATAACTTTAAAATATTTTCCATTTTTGATTGATTGATTTCCATAATTCGGCGAGCTAATCGCTGATCTGGACCGAGAAATACATCTGGAAATGCGACTGGACCAGGATCCATGACCACCTTCACGTCACGTGAGGAAAACGGGACATACCCGGAAATGTGCGAGCTGCAGAGCGAGCTGGATGAAGGCGTCGGGGCTCGTCCTGCACCTCTTAATCAGGCCTTTCCCAAAGTCATCGAACAGGCAGCCATGGAAGTCGACATCATCTGCGATCTCCTTGGCCAGAGCGTAGGACTTGCAAATGACAGTTTGGCACTGGGTGTGAGGGAGGGAGCGAGGAAGGAGGAAAGAGAGAGAGACTGAAATGGGTTCTGAGAAATGTTCTATTAAGAAGGGCAGCAGGACGGAACTCATGAGAAATTCAGATCCCAGGAGCATAGACGCTGTTGGACCCTTAGTCAATCAATAACCAGTTATTATTGAGATGGATGTAATTGGCAAATTTCCAGATTTGTAAATCCTTTTGAACATTCGTACAAGCATACTAATAATGATTATGATGATGATGATGCGGTAACCCTGGTCATACTTTCCAGATCAAAAATGTGGAATGTAACATAAGCTTCCCTGCCAACAATTGTCTATATCAAGGTCAGAAAACCTTAATGTCTTAAAAATCCTTGCTTAAGGAGTTAAGTATTTGGTGAAGGACCCTGTTGTGGTGAAGCTGAGCAAAGCCACCATCTCAAATCATCTTAGAAAACACCCATCTGTGGGATGCAAGAGAAATTAACTGTACACCAGAGGGGAATCAAGTCTAAGCTGGCTCCCAGCGTGAAGGTCACGCAAGGTCACTGGTACATACCTCAGGCGGAATGTCCCACTGGAGCTTTGTGGGAGGGGGCAAGTTTTTATTTAGGTCGCCTTTGCAGTGCCCCTCCTCCGTGTACCCCAGCTGGAAGCAGTCAGTGGCCAGGACGTACTGAAACGCAAAGACTCGTTACCAAAGACTGCGGATGGGGCCCATGCCCTCGCTGACATACCACCTCCTCTCCGGGCCGAATTACCTCCCACATGTGACCCACGATGGGCGAGTCCGCCCAGGAGTGCTCTGCGTTCAGCCCCATTTTGCCATTCTTGTAGATGACCAGAGAGAAGGATTTGTCAAACCACCTAGGAGACATATTTGTGAACAATAATCAGCAAATAATAAAGGTCAGTGGGTCACTTGTGCTTAATAAGTCTAACAGACTGGGGCACATTTAGGGTTGTGGCCACAAGAGCATTGGCCCCAGCTGAAAGCTGATTGGCCCCTGGAATTCCCATTATGTCACTGACCAATTCAAAACACACCATTAGAGTCTGGTCCCTTTGTATGAATTACAGCCCCACTAATGCCCCCACCTTAGAAATTCTAGAATCTCCCCCGATCGAAGAAGCATTGTAATATTCTGTTCCAGGATTTGATGGCAGTTTTCCTGTATGTCCCTTTCGTCCCCTACCGGTCGTAGCATTTCCCATGAAGCAGAGACTTGGCATACACATCCAGGGACTTGATGTTCTCGGAGTCGTAGCCATGTGACTCATCGTCCAGTGTCAGGAAGAAGGCCGCGGTCTCGATGGCATCCAGGGACACTTTGTTTGTGCCTTGGCTGAAGTACTTCAATCGGGCTCGGGCCCATGTGACCCTGTGGGGAACAGAACGGGAGGTTGGATGGCGATCAGGAATGGCAGGATGGCGGCGGTGGGGGGGGGAGGGGCGAGAGGGTGACGGGACAGCAACTCGCCCACCTATCTCCTGCCGTGAGCGCGGCCAGCATCTTCTCCCCAGGCTGGGGCTCAGCGGGATCGTTGATGATCCTCTGGAACTGCACCTCCAGCTCGCTGGGAGTCAGGTGCCTCCCACCATAGTAGAGCCAAAGCTTGAAGAGGCGGCCGCGATGGTAGACCACTAGGTGCTTCCTGTCCTTCAAGTGCTGGATGAAGTCTGCCAGAGCAGAAGGTGGACAAGCAAAAGAATCACCCTCCTTGAGCTACACCACACTATTCCTAAATTGCTGCCAACAGGACTTTAAGAGGATGCTAGGATTTCCATTCACGCGTCACTAACACCTAGAACAGAAGGACATGTATACCAAAAGCAGAAAGCTACCTGTCTCAATGCCAGGGATCCTGGTGGTGTTGAACATCCTCTCCATCTGGAAGGAGCACATGGGGACAATCCCCAGAGCCCTCAGCTGGAAGAGACAGGAGGGACATGGGATGGTCCAACGTTACTGAGGGTCCAACACATCCAACCTGTATCCTGATCCATCCGCAGCACTTAGTGTGTCAAAGGCCAGCCTGCCCTATTAGTTTAATTATTTATGATCTAAGGGGTTCCCAGTACGAGCACCACAGTCCAACAGGACTGCCAAAGGATATCAGCCCTCAATCTGTATTCGACATGTGACACGGCTCACAGTTCAGTGTGTTAAATTTATACCGTATTTATACCGCGTTGTCAGTCCTATTGGATGCCCAAGTACCAAAATGGACTGATATCCATTTCAGGGTGGATTTTCATGAGGGTCAGGTGGATGGCACTGACTGCTGTGGGTACTGATGCTTAGGGAGACCTCCAGCTGTACACAGGTCGAAGCCCATGTTGACCCTTGAGCGAGTTTCACCAAAAGATGAAATGGGCTCGCTATGTCGGTGCCCCCTCAGAAGATGGCGCCCTAGGCGCCACGAAAGCACCAGAGTGACTCATCAAAACTGCACCGTCACTGTACAGTGACTTGAGTCTGACTTGGAATACATCATTATGTGTGTTATGTGTACTATCTTACACCTTATGCTCTGAATGCATCTTTGCCTGTGCTCTGCATGCTCTTTGATGCATGCATTACAAATTCCCTCTGGGATTGATAAAGTTTATTCCAATTCTCTTCAGACAGAGTATATAGGTGTGCATGTGTGAGTGACTGGTGTGTGAGTGAATGGTGTGTGAGTGAATGGTGTGTGAGTGTATGGTGTGTGAGTGAATGGTGTGTGAGTGTATG
>JAODKC010000001.1:6513539-6542578 GCA_026777985.1 Mormyrops attenuatus
TGAATGGTGTGTGAGTGTATGGTGTGTGAGTGAATGGTGTGTGAGTGTATGGTGTGTGAGTGAATGGTGTGTGAGTGAATGGTGTGTGAGTGTGCCCTGTTATGGGTTTGTGCCCCATCCTGGGTTGTTCCCTGCATTGCACCTGTATCTTCCCCCGCGACCCTGAAAAGGACAGGCAGTTTCAGATAATGGATGGATGGACGGATGAATGGATGGACTGCAGTATTGGAGCCTAATGATGGCTCATTCCAGTGGCGATAGAAGACGCCGGAACACAGACAGCCTCACCGGGGTGTGCTCCCCGCGCTCCAGCTTGCGGCGGTACTGCAGCATTGCATGGACGACATTGCCCGCCCTGGCGGCCTGCCGGTGGGTGGGGGTGACGTACAGAAGGTCCTGCAGGGTAATCAGAATGGGGGTAGGATGGTCTCGAATACACATTTCCAGTGCATACCGGTCCCTGAGCCATCATCAAAATTTTCTGCCAACATCAGTTCTGAAACCTCACTGACAAAAACTGTGATTCATGTAGTAAACAAGTCTATTTTGTACATGTACTGATTATTCATGGAAATAAAGTTAAACTACTAGAAGAAGACTAATTAAAATGAATGGTGTTCTGGAACTCTAGTCTTACAACCTACCATGGTGTAGAAGTTACTGTTAACCATGATGGGACCTCTGCTTCTGAGATAAATGTACTCCTCCCACCAGTCACTGACCTGGAAGTCAATAAAATCGATAAAATCATTAAAATCCAAAGCATTCATGTGCAGAAGTGGAAAGGTTAGCACAGAGTGATCGTATAGGTTTTACATTATGCTTACATAATTTGTGGACCACCAAGATTTGAGAACGAGGTATTTTTGTAGTTTAGGTGCCGGGTCCCTCTTGAATTCATTTGCAACGATCTCCATTTGCTTGTACTGCTCATCGTCCAGCAGAGGGCGCACTGACTCAAGATACTAAAATAAAGATTTAAAAATACAAGGACGTAAATTGAAGCAAAAGTGAAGAAAAAGTACACTTATATTTGATTTCAGTCAGAATCCTGTTTGGCAGGAGCTCATTCACCCTTCTGATGGTGTCATCCACACTGGGAACCGGCAACCTGGGGAGCGAGGCCTGGAAGCTGTACAGCAGAGGCCTGCGGCCAGAAAATATCTTCACAAGACGCTGTTGAACAGAAATGAGTTTTTTAATCTGCTTGGAAGCTGAGTCCTGACATCAAGCCAACCTGGTACAGGAGCGGTTCACCTACCAGCCACAACCGGGTGGAGAAGCTCTTTTTGCCGTGAGACTCGAAGATCCAGCCATGGTAGGAGAGAAGCACTTTGAGTGTGTAGCGCAGCACCAGGATAATAGAGAACCACAATCCCGTAGCGAACAGTATGGCACTGACGATGGTCTGTGTCTGGACTGTCAAATAGTCACTGAAATAGCAACAAGGGAGAAAAAAAGCATGAAACCAAAGTTTTCTGCTGATTGAATGGAAGTTTTTTTCTTGCTTAGACATTTTTGTGTTGCTCCAGTATAAGCTTATACTTGCCAGGACATTGAGTAGAAGTATCCTAGCTTCACTTATGCCTAGTCTACTCCTTGACAGCTATATTGGTGGGTTGGTGATGCGGTTTTCAAAGCTCTTGGTCCCACTAACCTTACTGGCAAGGTTTTCTTGATGCTGTCGATCATCCCCATCGAGGGGTCCACTCTGGCGTACAAGGTGCTCATTATGGCAATGACGACAATTAGCCAGCTGGAGGGGCTGGCTGGGTACACCCCAGCCAAGATTCCGTTCTGCACAAGACAGCGGAAGTGGCTGCTTGCCGATCATGGGAGGCACAGATAAAGCCATTGCAAAATGGCATCATGACAATAACTGAATGGCTTGGGCAGCCTACCTTGAACCTTATGACGCGCTTCCTCCATGACGTCACGCCTGACAAATAGATGTGTTTGAGTACCTCTCTGCTCAGGTGGAGGTCGATTCCCTCGGGGGTGACGGTGAACTGAAAGCCCACCGCCTGATGAGCTTCCGCCATCACTGGGGCTAATTAACCGGCTCTGCGGGTCAATCAGCAATTAGATCTCAACAACTCAAAATATACTTCAAATGAATAACCCGTCAAAAGGGCAACGGTTAATAATTACTACTTAGGCTATTATTCAGCACGAACACGACAAAATATTCGAAACAAACATTTCTAGGTGTGTTTATTTATTAATGCTTTAAGTCCTAATAAACAGGAAATTCGTACATTTTTCCTAGCAAACAGCCTTAGTTTGTATTAAACGGCAAATGACTATACCAAGAACAATACGGTAATAACAGACGCATGAAAAGAATTAGTTTAAAAATTAATTTAATTATCAGAAAAATTCATTAACAGTAAGAGATTGGCATGACGAGTTCAGACATATTGCCTTTGTGTGTGTGTGCGCGCACGATTTAATTATTTACTATGGGAAATAATCTGCTGCGCTCCCCTGTGGGGTCACACGTTTCTGATATGGCGTAGCCACCGGGTAGGGTTAAATGACATTTTCCATTGCATGTGACTGGCGACCTACCAAGTGGGGCAAAGTTAAAGGGGCAGATTTAGCGGTGAGGAGGTGGGCAGGGGGGTGTGCGTCTCTGACGGACTGAACATGTTATAAATACAAACAGCGCCTGTCGTAACGCATCACGTGAGCCTCCTCATCACCATCCTAGCTGCATTTATGATGGAATACTTCAAAGTTTAATTAAAGACAATGCAGAATTCGATAGAAATCCGACAGGCATTTCTATTTAAGCTTTCTGCAGACACGCTTAAATCATTTTCATATGCATTTCAAAATTTGGTGTGAAGGGTTCATATTTTCGCGACCCTGCTAATT
The DNA here is from genome assembly GCA_026777985.1 of Mormyrops attenuatus. Classification (NCBI taxonomy): domain Eukaryota; kingdom Metazoa; phylum Chordata; class Actinopteri; order Osteoglossiformes; family Mormyridae; genus Mormyrops; species Mormyrops attenuatus. The sequence continues at coordinate 6,516,420 of JAODKC010000001.1, forward strand.
ATCGCCGCATTTCGTTCAATGTTAATGGACGTAATTTCATCTAAAAAAATACAATTTTTTATGCCTCACTGTAGTTTTGGCAGCACGTTGAACAAGTCTAGTGTCTTTAAATCGTATCAAGATATCCTTTTGTATAGATGTAACCTGAAAATGTTCCCAACCTCACTTAGCATTAACATAGCATTAACAATATTTTTCCTATCACAAATAACGATTCAGGGAAACCTAGAAGTTTGCTGGTAGGGTAGGAAATTATGTAGAAATGTTTCCAAAATATAAGAATTGTAAGGTGAACATATTGAAAAGGACAACAGTAGGAAAAAAAACAGGTATATTTACACAAATTTATGCTTTTATATAAATTTCAAAACAAAAATGCTCAAAAAATCCCATATAATTTATGAAGATGCTGTACCTTATTTGATGTGTACAGAGATGTCCAGTTGTGGAGGGGGTGCAGCTTCTGACAGATGATCCACTCTGCTGTTTGTAGGGTTTGTAGAGCTCTGTGTCCTTCAAACGGCTTCCCTCAGGTACTAAAGTGAATCAAACCCTGTGAACTCTTTTCCCTCTCCTCTCAGTCAATCCCTCCCTTCGTGTGTAACATGACACCATCCACAGCTGAACTGTACTTACCAGGAAGGCATGCAGGCTCTGCTTTCGCTGGCCTCGCAATACACAGACCACCCCTAATAATAACACTGCTACACCATTGTGTACTTTAAGCATAGTGAGTGCAGTGGAATAACACCTCTGTGTTAAACCTAAGTCTGTGTGTCTTTAAATCATCTCCGTTTATTGGCATGCTTGTCGAGGCTGCGGTGCAGTGTCATCACTGGCCTTTGCAACATTCTTCTTCAGATTATGAAGCAAAACAAAATTAGTATTTGTTTAGCACAAGAAAAAAAAACTATTCCACCGGATTTTTCAAGATACCTTGTATGACTGAATAAAGGTGAAGATTTTAAGACTTGTCGTCGAGTTTTCTTTTAGAACACATATAAGGGCCTTTCCCTACTTACAGCTGGGCTCTGTTCCAACAAAAAGGACAGGAAAAATGTTGAAATGGTCGAATGTCAGAACGGGATAATCACACTGACTTTTAGGTGTGAGACAGACTGGGAGATGCATGTGAGGCTGGAATGGTCACACTGCTATACAGTATGGCACACAGCACGCGCCAGGTACCGTAGCACTACTGGGTGTACAGCCACCCAAAATGTATTTCATTAATACATTTTGTATTTCATTAATACAAAAGCGCTTCATTAATGAGAAACAGGGAAGAACCAAGCTGCAGTTTGCAAAAAAATGTATATTATTCACAGACACACACAAATAAATCAGGATTCCCAATTTAGTCAGCTGGCTGGTATGAGATTTTCAATTCAAGACAAGTCTGCACACGCATTTGCATGTTTGTAAGAGATTTATTAATGTAAATAGTCTGTAGGGTTTGCAAACTACCCCAACACATTTGATGTAACTAATTCTATGTCTGTAATAGAATTATATAGATTTGCCATAAGGTTTCTTGCATGAGAGTCTGAAAGCGTGAGTGTCACGCCAGAGTTGGCAGCCCTGATAACCTGAGAAGAGTGAAACAAAAAATTATGATGTTGTCTCAATTTTTTCCACGGCTGTACATTTATACAATAATAAAAAAAAGCTTTGTACTCGTGAGTAAAGTCAGGGACAGTCTGTACTTTGCTCTGACTGTGAGACCACATCACATTTTGATACCTGCCATTACTGAGTGAGTCACATCTTATGTAATATCATTCTCCCCCCCAAGTTGCTCAGTTCCTCAGGAACTCTCCTGCCAGGCCCACCTCCTTGGGGGGAAATGGAACCTTCTAGAAGTACAGGTGAAAGAGAGCCTCGTAACTGGTGGAGACAGGAAGAGGGGGGAGGCTGCGTGCTGAGAGCGAGTGGAGGTTCAGACGCATGATGGAGTTCCGCTCCACGGCTGGGATGTACGTGTCACTGCCCAGGACCGAGCCCTGGCCAGCCAGCGCCACCTTCTCCAGGGACCGAACGGCACCCCAGCGCTGAGATTCCACACAGAAGGACGTCACCACATTCTCAGAGTTATTCCCTCCAATCATGTGCAGCCTGTCCGTGGTACCCAAGAAGTACAGGCTGGGAATGTTGGCGTCGGCTCTTGTCAGTGTGGGAAGCAGCTCTGCCCAGGAATCTGAAAAAGCAACACCAAGCCCTAAGAAACAACGGCGTAAGTGTCCTTCCTAACCCACACTGAACGGAGCTGGTAGACAATCTCCCTCTCCCCAGTTTGTTGATTAAAGGGTCCAAGGCCCATTCAACATCTCATTCACTCCTGTGTTACTGTAACATTACACTACTCACGGAAAGTCTTGGGACACTAGCTTAATCCTGTAATAATCTTGCAAATTTATTGGTTTCGTTGCAAAAGTTCATTGACAAGCAACGTTTAACGTATCTGCACATACAGTATATCGTCCTCACAGACATTTTCTTCTTATTGTCATAATTTTTTGACTGACTCATTCAGTTCTGTTCTTGCCATTTTACTGTTAATTGCAGTTGTAGCCACTGGCTGCTCAAGAGATACTTAACACAAATGTTTGGCATTTTATGTTACTGTAAAGGTGTTTCTAATTTAAAAAGCACCCAACCAGATTGCTTGTCAATAACCTTTTTACCCAGAAGAGCTCTTTTGGAACTATAATTTGGGTTTCAGTTTATTACTTCTTGAATGGAATGTATTTCTTAAAACTACTGGTCGTTTCTAATGTGATATATATTTTATAAATAAAATAACGATTGTTATGAAACCAATTAATGTGCAATATTTTTACTGAATTAAGCAAGCGTCCCAAGACTTCTGGTGGGCACTGTATCATGTGTGAGGATCAAACTAGCGTGAAACCAAAGCGATGGGTGATTCCGTTTCCTTTAACCCCTTCACCGTAGATTTTGAGTCTGCAGTGTGTATTTTGTCATTGTCCTGAGAGTTTTCTCTAGTCCAAAGGCTTGCAGTTCAGCCAGACTCAGTGATACCCTTAGTATCTACAATAGTGACCATGCAAATGTCCTTCAGTGGGTTCATTCTGACCTCTGCCCTACTTTTTCCAGGACAAGAATCCAGATTACTGTGACCTTGACCGAATTAGTCAGCGAGGTCAGGTGGATGGGAATGGAATCTGGATACACCAAAACAAACACAGGGGCATATAGCAGAGGGAAACAGATGAACTTCACCTCGTCTTGCATCGTACTGCAGGATGAGCGTCTCCCCCGTCCTCTGAATAGTCCCCACCACGTAGACATAGTGACCAAGGGCAGCAGTCAGGGGGACGTCATGGGAGAGCGACATGGTGAAGCTGAAGTCGTTGAGGGGTAGGGAGGCCACGAATGCCCAGGAGTCCGCCCAGGGGTCATAGCGTTCAACGGCGGTGTAGAGGGATGTGCTGGAGTCGGGAGCCACCAGTGAGTCCAGGTACCATCCGCCCACGGCGAAGATGGAGCCATCACACACAGCGGTGCTGAAGTGGCGCCTGTGCTGTGAAGATGCACGTAAAGGGCTATCAAACCCAACTGTGGGAGGTCATCAGACAACCTCTCCACCTTGAAGAAATACCTCAAGAGCCATCTGTTCCAGGAACACCACTGCTAGCCTGACGCCACTCCAAGGCCCCGGAATGTTCTTAATGTTGCACTTCCTGCTGAGTTTTATTAGGTTCTTGCTTATTTTGGAAGATGGTGTGTCGCTCCTGCTCCAAATCTGCTTACACATGTACCTGGACCTTCACTGGAAGCTCAGCCTAGCTGCCCTCACGCCTAGTTGACACCCTGTTTATAATGTATTATTTGCCTCTCTATTTGTCGCTTTGGACAAAAGTGTCTGCAAAACAAGATTAATGTAGGGTAATGTAATTCCTGATTTAACCAAGAACCTGCCAAAGGAATAATCAACAGGTAGTAGCTAAACCTCGCAATGGGCCGTCAGTTTATGGCAATTCTGCACACCATAGGTTTTAAACCCTGCGTTCTCCCACAAAGACCTTACAATTCCAATTTTTAAAAGCATTTTACCTTAATAAGAGGAGCTGTAGGGACCCAGGTATGCGTGAAGGGATTGTAGCGGAAGGAAGCCATCTTGAACTGGTAGCCCTTCTTTGCTCTGTGCCTGTAACCGCCAATGAGGTAGAGGTAATTATACAAAACAGCCACGGTGAAGCTCCATTTGTCGGCTGTGAAGGGGAGTGCTGTCACTTCTCGCCAATCCCCATCCTCGTCAGAGCCCACCAGACTGTAGAGTCGGCGCAAAGCATCTTCCTCCACACTTCCAGAGACCAGGTTTTCCTTCCTGAGGGCACAGAGCTGGCAGGAGCCTTGGGACCGCAGTCGGATGAGGTTGGCCTCTACCCCAGCTCCCAAGCTCCTGGTCAGATGAGGCAGCTCCAGAAGTCTCCTGCTCAGGTACTGGTACACCGTGTCCTGCATCTCAGTGCAGCAGATCTCCTGCGCAAGGTCCAGGTAGGACCGGCAGTTCTCCGGGCTCAAGCAGTCGGTGAGAGCGGAAAGGCACCTTGAAATGAAAGGCTTCGCCTGAAGGTAAGAGCCAACCTGGATGTGTGCGCCGAGATCTTCCTGTGCGACCTGGAAATGCTGCCAAAAGGTGAACTCCAGAAGGTTGTGGAACACCACGGCGGGTACATGGTCCAGGTGAACAAGACGCTCTGTGGTCTCTCTCATGCTGGACTCCGAGAGGGCTCGGAAATATTCACTGGAATCGGACAGCTTCTCCAGGTCAACCTCATGACCACAAATTGAAGGAGAATATTATTATAATTATAGTTCACCTTCCAATTTTTATTATTTTTATAAAGGTTAGAAATAAAATTAAATAAATAGTTTGTATGAGGGGTGTTCAATAATTTATCTACCTGAGTGTGAAAGAAAGTAGTAAGCGTGTTGAAACAAGTCTGGGCAGGTTGTGACATGTCTCAAGGTTACTCATGCACAGTTGTAGCTCAGTGCCAGTGTAACATTCCAATAGACAGGATGCCCGGAGAGTCCTCGTGCGAATCAAGTAAGAAAATGTTAGATTTGGAGCAACGTTCAGTGATAAAATTTCTCACAAAAGAAGGGGAAAAGCCAAAGATCCATGAATGCATGAATCCAGGTTATGGTGAGTCTGCCCCATCATCCTACAAAGTAAAATTTTGGAGCAAGCAGTTTAAGTGGAGTAGAGAATCCACTGAAGATGACCCTCACACTGGATGGTGCAAAAACGTGCAAAAAAAATTAAGGTTTCCTGAATAGCTGAAGAAATGGGCATCTCAGCAGGTATAGTTTGGAAAATAATTCATGAAAAGTTGGGCATGTCAAAGGTCAGTGCAAGATGGGTTCAATGAATGCATGTCAGAAGGCCACGAGGCTCCAGTGCTGTAAGGAGAACGTGGAGATGCTTCGTGAAGACCAAGTGAATTATTATCATCATTTGGTGACTGGAGATGAGACGTGGGTCTACCAGAGATCCTGAGTCCAAAACTAAATCAATGCAGTGGAAGCACAAGTCATCTCCCACCCCAAAAAAGTTCAAGATAGAAATATGTGCAGGCAAAGTCATGGAACTGTCTTCTAGGACTTTTGCTTCTGGAGGTCATGCCACGTAAGACAACCATAACCGGGGAGAGTCACGCCAACACAATGATCGCTTTGCGGGAGTCAATCAAGGAGAAAAGACGAGGTGCGAAACATACTCCGTGCTTCTTCACCGCAATGCGCCGGATCACATGTCATGTCAGACTGCCATCCGAGAATGTGGGCTCCAACAGCTGACCTGGCTCCCTCAGAGTATTTCCTGTTCAGAGTTTTGATGAAATCTCTGCGTGGACAGCGGTTTTCAAATCATGAAAACGTCAAGGCAGGTTTGACGTCCTGGTTTGAAGGCCAAAGTGGTTACAGTCCTTTCAGGAAAAGTGGATGAAGTGTATGGAGCTGTCAGGGGGACTATGCTGAAAAAAAAAAAACATTTAAAAAAAAAATTGTTTTCTTTCCTGCTGAGGTAGATACATTTTTGAACGCCCCTCTTAACTGTGTTGTGGGGCACTCAGAAGCACGTGACGCATCGGGACCTCCTTACGTGGAAAGCGTAAGTGTTGGTATACACCGTCACCATGGTTTCCCCGCAGCAGCTGTAGGTCCTCAGAGCAGCATCAGTCTGCCATGATTCGCGTTCATTCCCCTCGGCGGTACCGAGTCCGGGAGCGGAGGGCAAACTCCTCCAAATCCCTATCACGGTGAAAACCCAGCGTACCCAGTCCGAACAGGACTTCAGCCAGGCGCCTACGGGCGGCAGCAGCTGCAGCACGGGCTGGATCTTCATACTTAATGAAGTTTGTCTGCAGGTTTTCATTTTATGATTATTATTGCTATTATTATCGTGGTACTACGGTATAATTGTAGCTATTATCTGACAACCGTAAAAGACGGATTCAATAAATAATGGAGATGATGATCATTTGCACTTTGTGTTTTACGAAAATCATGCAGCTAGAATCGTTAGTACACCATACTGTTATTAAATAGGTTATTTGATAATGTTAATTTGCGCTTGATTCCTACTCGCATAAATCGCGGTTTATGTGCTCAATTATCTTTTGAAGACTGATTTTTTGACAGCGAGACGGGGATGTTACATACGTGACCATAGAGTAAATTAGCGTGAGGCGCTGGCGGTACTGAAGCCGTCTCCCATGAAGAAGACCCCCGGTATGGAAATCACATGCATGCAAGACCGGCACGCAGACCTACTGGTTTACACTGCACGGGAGCAGTTTCAGGCTGCCTTCGGCCAGTTCTTTAACAAAGAAAACCACCCTTTACAGACCGCAAGCAGCTTCACATATAAATTACCCATCAATAAAAGAGTATTTCGCACGAAACTCGGCACCAAGGATGCGATTTTCTAAGCAGATATTTCTCTGTCCCATGACCTGAAATGCGACACCCCGCGCATGACGCACTTTCCCTACAAGAAGTATCTGGGCACCCTGCCTTGTGTTATTTTTAGTTTATTTTCATTTAGGTTATTTTTATTAATGAACTGCAACAGTTTTACTTCTCATCCCTGTTTGAATGTATGTTGCGTTACTTAAGCTACATGCTGGTATAGAGTCACAGTGTTCCTGTTTCAGGGTCTTCATCTTGACCATCCTCATCTTCAACGAACAACCACAGGTTCTGAGTAAATAAAAAGCTACATACGGAGTTTGGACTTTAAAATCACCTGATACGTATGCGGCCCTTGCAACGGAAACCAGAAATTTAGGGACCGTGTATAATCCATTCGAGGAGCCCTATTTTGAGTGAATAATGATGACATTCTGTCCGTTGACAATGGATTCATTCCCAGATTTTTTAGGATTCACACTCAAATTGGATCCACCAATTGTTTTATCGTAATAACTGAGCAGGCAGACCAAGGATTATAAAACAAGATTTATTGAATTTACAAAGGCAAGGCAAACAACTGAGATTTCATTGACATCAAGACGTGCGACTTGGCCGTTTCTGACGGACAGTTCATGAGGCATGATTTACACGAACTCGTTTAGGAAGCATAACCCCTCAGCCGCTATACCACTTCTATTCGGCTTATCATTCTTATGGACACAAAACGGATCTCTCTCACCGCAGAGAATCGAAACAGTCTCGATTAGGAATTCGAATTCGAATTCAGCGAATTCGACACGCAATTCAACACAGTAATCCCCCGGAATTCACACGCCGCGCGCACTCACTGGTTACATTTTCAGGAAAGCCCTTCCGAATTACAGCGCATCAAAAAGCTGACGTCACTGCCGCGGATTGCCCTACCTTTGCATAGTGTGATGCGCGAGCTTCACGCAGCGCTGCTTCCTGCTGCTGACAGCTAACACCGTGCATGAGCCTCATATTGGACCCTTTAAATTTATTGAATGCGGGACGTTGAGGGATTCATTCAGCCACGATAGTGCAAGATTAAAGCAATTAGGAAACGCCTATTATTTCAGCTCCGTGTTGTACACAACAGCCACAGACGGCGAAATATTTAGCAATGAATAACTTGTCTGTTTATGTTGCATGTTTACTGCTGAATTTACATCGAGTACATTAATATGGACGGACTAACTGTAAAGGTGCTACATTTGTATTTGCGGTCTGCGCAGTTCATAGAGAGTTTTATTGTCATACGGACAGAAAACAAGTAGTTTCGCTGTACAATGAAATTCTGACTTTGCACACCCTTCTTTCACCACAGGAAATAGAACAAGAATATAAATTAACATGAATACGTAACCTAAATATGTTTGCTTATTAACTTAGAGAAACTGAACATGCGGGAAGATCAACAGGGCAGAGGGTAATCACAGATCTTTCCTTGTTTCCAACCGTTTTTTCGTTTTCATAGAACTGTATCAGTAAGATTTCACAGTAGCAAGATGCTTATCAAAATAACCCGAATTCAAAGCCAATTCATTAGATCAAGGGCTGACCGTTCAAACCTTTTACAATTATCCCAACTGGTTACCAAAATTAACTGTCATGGAGAACTCGGCACACTCACTGACAGCTAAATGTTAGTGTAATCCCAAAACAATCATACCAGACTGACACCTAGCACAGAACCTGATCATCAAAACAAGCTCTTTGTTGTGGAAGATTGTACAGTGTCATGTGACGCCATACCAGCTTCCTGCTTCAGTGATTTAACTTGCGGAACCTCTGACCTACTGGTGAAACATGAAATAAATAAGAGAAAGCAGAACAACCATGAGAGGAACAGCACCTAGAGGATGGATATCAAGCTATTCTGCGGAGACGAGGGACAAGCCCAAGACGGATCCACCTGCTTTCAGGCCTGTCGCCTCAGATCAGGGCTCACGGTTCAACTTTTACGGTACAGAAACCGGGGTGACCCTTCGACGTCCATACAAAGGCGGAAAGAAGAAACACCATCTACGCCGATGATGAAGATCAGGCTTTGGCTGAAAATGCTATGGACAGTATTACAGGTTTTAAAGCAAATGCAGGAATGAACAAGTTACAAAAAAACATTTGTTACTCATACTTTTGCTTTTCTTTAAAAAAAAAAAAAGGGGTTGCATGCCCTCTGCAGTCTCATTCACAGAAAATCAGCGTAAACAGACAGGTGTGAAGTCTGTAAACATAACAGGACAGGAGCTGGTCACCATGAAGGTATTAATGCTACAAGGTGCTAACCTATCTGAACCACCATAAGAGACATTTTCTTCTCTTAGTCTCTGAGACAGGGATACAGTTTAACCGTTTTTTTGGACGTTGCGGGGGCGGGGGGGGGGGGACACTTTTGCTTTTATGCAACACTAAAGCACTTAGAGGATAAGTACTAACCTATTAAGCAGAATCCACACCTTTAAAACAGGCTACAGATACCTTCCAGAATATGTATAACACATACTGCCTATTCTATTCACTGTTGTTGGGGGTGGGAGGGAAGGTGAGCAGAATGTTTTTTTTTTGCTTGAAGTAGGCATCAAACCGACTCTGTGCATAGTCCTGGAAGGCAGCAAGAAAAGGCGGCGTTAGGGACTCATGACTGTCACCGAGAGTCACCCTGGTCCTCTCTCAAACAGGTCATAACATCCTGCCTACCCTAAGGCCAGCTGGACACGGCCAGAGGCCATCAGAGGTCCCTAGCTGGATGTTTGGCAGTGGGGGTAGCAACTTACCAGCATGTTTTTACATCTATCTGAGCCAATAACGGTATTAATAAGAGCTCAAAAGAAACCGGCATGCAGTCGGTAACCTGCCGCCATCACTTACCATGTAGCCGAACTCAATAGTGGAGATTTTTGCTTGAATAATGGACCACAAACCCCACAGGAAATGAGACGCCAAAGCGTAACTAAGCAACAAAGGAAGGGGAACAAGAGACAATAAAAAATGTAAATGCTGGACTCCTGTGCACAAGGCCACACAAAAGAGGATTCTGAAATACATCAATATTTACGTAAATATTATATACATTGATATATACAGTATATTACACATGAACATGATGCATTTTATATAATTACAAATATCATTCCTACCGATTGGTTTCTAGAATCATGGCTTCCTCGATCCTTGCTTGGTCTTCTTGTGTGGAATTTAAGTCTTCAGACAAATAACTTCTAAAAAAATGCAACTGCAAACAGACAAACATTGGCGCACATTTCAGAAGGTATTACATGGCGAATTTAAGTAACTACTATATATAAACAACTCCTGTATCAAATGATGCATACAATTATTTAGAAGGTTTGGTCTTATCCACTAGGTGGCAGGAGATAATCACAGTAGAAGTCAGGGTTTACCAGCCCTGATCCCGGGGAGCTAAACCATGTCGGCTTTTTGTTCCAGCCAAACAGGAGGTATTTGCATAGAACTTGGGTTGAGTAAACAGTGTAAAATCTAACTGTTTGATATTCTAATTCAGGTACTTGGTTCAAAGTCAACAACCACTTAAGAAGATCTGGGTTATTTGTACCCATTAATTATGATTCATATGACAAATGCATGTTGCATCCAACGCAAATTTCCCAACTTTCAATACTTTGATGAGTGAGAGAAAATCCAAAAAAGTACAGAACATGGAAATAAAGACTGGCACGTGCTGGTGGTCATCAGGACCAGGCACTGCAGACCCGGAGTATGTTTCGCAACAGCTCTCGTTAGAAACTTACACAGTTGGCACCGTTCAGCTGTGCGGTTACAACTACCTTTTCGGAAACAGCACTGAGTGTGACGACTCACCTGCTGTTCTCTGCTGGGGTAGTTTTCTAGCTCGGCCTTGAAGAACGGCCACTGGTCATAGGTGTAGTCGTACACCCACTCACAGAAATGGTTACCAAAGTCGAAGCCCCTAGAAGTGAGGAAGAGTCCCATTTACTGGTTCCGCTGACGTTCTTAGGGCCCACCTGAGGAGGCTGGTGGTGGTTACCAAACCACCCCAACCCACGACACAGGGCGCTATCTTACCTATAATTATAGCTGCTGTACTCAAAGTCAATTAGCATCAGCTTCTCTGTGGACGAGGCATTCCTGTTGTCTAACATGAGGATATTACCTTAGAAGAGAGAAAAGGGAGACAGGCAAGACAGACCGTATGCCACAAGATCAACTGGGAATACAGTAAACGGCAGACAAAAAAAATATCAAAGTTAGAACTAAAGGAATATATCGCACATGGCACTGAGAAACTCAGAAAGTGGATGTGCCGTTTAGAGGTTTCAATGAGCCTCCAGTGGCAGACTTTACATTACCTTCCTGAACGTCATTATGGCAGAACACCACCGGCGACGGAGTGTCCATGAGCAGCGTCCTAGTCGGGGACACAAACACGGAATACCACTGTGACCTCAAAGCTGGAATCGACCGTCACCGTGCAACACTGCCACCCTAAATGATGCAGCTTGCAAAACTGTGGACATATGAAAGTGAAACTAGTGCAACAAAAAACACATACATATATACTATATACTGTGTGTGTATAGTGAACATCTCCTTATGGAGAGACTCAGTTCACAAGCATAGTAGTGTAGCTGTAGTAGTGCTTCCGTGCAAATGACACCAGCTTATAGTCTCTGTGATTGATTGAACCGCCTGGCAACTCATGCAAGGACCTTATACGCACGTATAAGCCTCCATTTCCTGAAATCTGATAGGAGGAACTGGCATGGGATCTGGACAGTACTTTACATACAGTAATGTTTAATCTGAGTTTCGCCATGCTCTGACTGGATCGGAGCGCCTCTCACCGGAGACTCTCCAGCTCCTGCTGCAGGTTATACTTCATCAGCTTGCTGAACTTCTTCACGTGAGCCTCGCGGACAAAGTTCAGCTTCAGTATTTGATCCATGTACCTGACAGACAGCAAGGATAGCAGGCATACTCAGCTGTGAGTCCTGCCAGGGCTCTGAAGTCTGGGCTTCCACCGAGACTGTTTCACCATGGAGTAAAACATTTTAAATACCCTGAACGCTTAGCTCTGCTCTCTCTCTCCCAATGGAACAAAGCAAAGGTTTAAAAGCTTCTCAGGGAAATACCAGGAACAGGTGACGCTCATCAGAAGCCAGGGAGCATAGAAAACCTACTGGACAGTAGCTTTCCAGGACAGGAGTTGGAGACCCCTTTTGTGAATTGAGTCTGGCTCTCAGCTGGATTGGGACTGCAAATTAAGGTTTTAAAGCTTTGCTTTCTGATTTACAATTTATCAGGATATTGGATACTGGATATCTTATCCAAAATGACAAGCATTTTTGAGAGCACAGGGTCAGACAGGCCCTGGAGCAGCTAGGGGTTAGGGACCTAGCTCAAGGATCCAATGGTGAAATCACCCTGTTGACCTTGGGATTTGAACCCACAGCCTTCTGATTACAGGAATAGTGTTCTAACCTGCTGAGCCACACCCTGCCCACAGTTCAAGTGACAAGCCTTTAGAGTTCATACGGGAATGACCTCTCCCCCTCCACTCCACCTACCTGTCTATGGTCCCAAATAGCCACTTGGGCTCTTTATTGAAGGGCATAACCATCCTGTGGAAACGAGCCATCTTCACCGCTATCTCTGCAGAAAGTTCTGGAACTCTGAGCTGTTCGGTCTGCAGGCGCTTACTCTGGGTGGGAGGCATGGGGGGGGCGGGGGGACCAGAAATTAAACCGCTGGTATCAGCCAACATCTGAAGTGAAGGGCGGTTCTGCTGGGCACAACAGGAAACAAAACCCAGGAACTTGTACCGACCGGAACGTACTGTTCCAGGCGGCCCTCTGGGAATATGCCATACAGTCTGGGTCCCAGGGCCCGTTCTGCCAGGATGGCGAACATGACGCTCTCAAGCACAAGAGAGTCCACACCCTGGGAAATGAATGCAGGTCACATGACATGCTCCTGCCAATCAAATCGGAGTAACAGAAGAAACTGCAATATGTTATACATTCTAGTTCTGCTGATTATCAAACATGAATTCATCAAAATTTTGCTTAATTTCACCAAAATGTCCCATTTTTTCCCATTTATATGAAATCGGTTCCGGTATTTCCATTAGGAGAAAAACAGAACTAAAAATCTTGCATAAACAGTTTTTATTTCGTGTTGCATTTATTTCTAATATCAGCTAATTATTTTTCGTAAATGGCAGCCACGTAAAGCGGAGAGGCACCTGCAGGATGGCGCCGTACACCCGCAGCAGCACCTGCCCCGGCTCCCCGTTCGTGGGGGCCACGCCGTCTGGGAGGCTGCACAGGTACAGCAGGTTACTGAGGCCACCGCTGGGAATAAACACAGAGGGCATCGATCGCAGTCAGAATTAGCCCTGGGATCCATAAAGTTAATCTTAATCTTCAGGCTGCTGGAGAAGAAGCCACTCCCCACTGCATGGAGCATCAGACATAGTGTCGTAAACTGGCCTTTTTAACTGCACTAATAAGCATTTTCAAGATGTTCAGCCATTCGTTTGGACTGTGTTTATCTGGGTCTAGGTGACAAATGGAATCTATGACCTGTGTCTAAGTTACATGTGCGTCACCCAATAGATGGTGAAATCTAAACCGGTAATTCCACATCAACCTAATTAAACATAGCAGGGACAAAGGTCATAAGCTCTCTGCCATGTTTATGGAACTTATTAGCAGACAATAATGAACTACACCGAAAATATATGTATCGTGACATATATATACATATGATATGTGTATGTGTGTATATATATATATGTATACATACACACACACACACACACATTATATGTATATATATATATGCATACACACACACTCATGCACACACACTATAGATGAGACAGATAAGACAGATAGATGAGATGGAAAGAAGAGACAGATGTATAAATACATACATACATACATACTCACATACGGTATTACCTGACAATACTAATCTGAAAATTCGCCTCTGAAATGGACTTCCATGATCCGGAGAGAAAGTCCCGGCACCAGGCGTACGCTCTGCTCTTCGTATCACGGTCCACTTCGTCGGTTCGACCGTCCCGGTAAGATTCGGCCTCAGAGTCGTCATCCCCGTTGCCGGCCCGGAGACTCGGCGGCTTCAGGTGACACTTCCCGGTGGCGGGCATGTCCCCTGCTTCACTGGTGACATCGTCCGCGGGCTTCCGCGCAGCGCTTCCGGGAAGGCACAGCACCCCACCGTCGGCGCTCTCCCTAACACTCCGCCCTGATTGCATTCTTCCGAGCTCGACTCACGGCAATATAACTAACTGACAGCCAAAGTGAGGCTTTTTACGCGATTAGCAATAAATCCGACCTGGACGTCCAGTTTAACGACTGTACTATTCAGCATTAAAAATGCATCTCATACAGCACGGCGGGTCCTTGCTTTAATGCCCTAGATACGGTTCTAGGATCAATTAATTAAATACCCAGTGATTATAATATCAGATGTGGACACACATCTGACAGCTACGTTGTCAGTCTGTTTGCGGTACTACAGTATTGACTCATCAGCAAGAGAGATGCCCTTTCCCGTAAAACACGAGTTCAATCCCGGACAGCGCAGGCTGGGGACTGAGGGACAGATCTGTGCAAACAGCGATCATAACTGTCTAGATGCGAAAGCCGCTGAACGCTCACACCCCGGGCGGAGCCTGCGCTGCAACTCCCCGTTAAACGGAAAACAAAGCCGATTCCAAACAATACGCCACCTAGCTACTCAAATCCATGAACCGGCACACTATTCACTAGTTCCAGGAAACTGCCCGCAGTTTGATCTCAGTCGTAGACCACGCACCGCGACAATGCCGGTAAAGAAGTGCGCTTCCATCTGGGTTGAAGGACCGTGACGGCATAACTCCGCGCCGGCTTTACACGAGACCATGGGTCATGTTTTTTATTTTTTTTCTATTTCAACATATATCATCGTATTATTATATAGAGTGTAAGACTCGGCAACGCATACAAAGGAACTCAATATACCAGATTCCATAAAATTAAAATTAATTTAAAAAAAAATCGTTTATTAACCGTTATGAGTTTCTGCAGTCGTTTACTACGGTGCCTAAGTTGGCTGCGACGTCGAACACGTCTGCTTTTTTTGCGGCGCATATATTTTGCGCAGGATTATCTCAGCCAATGAACGGTGTGCATAACCTGGTCGTGGCGCGATCAGGCGATCTGTGGGAAGCGCGCGTAGCCTCGTGAAGTGTTTCGTGTGCTTGATGTCTTCGCATTGGACTGCAACGCGATATAGGTATAACTATTTAATACATAACACATATAAATTGCGGAAACCGGCTGCGACGTATAGCCACCCGTTTTAAGGTATAACCAGTGCTTTATGGCCATTGGCAGGGGAAGTGCACGTATTAAACATGCGACATGTTCAGTTTATTTGCAGAATGAATTACGCCAGTTGCATGTCCAAATTGACATCGATGCAAAATAAAATTTATATTAATCGAATTTAGCTTATCAGTTTGTCTAAATTATTTTTTTTTTTAGAAATGCCGTCTAATGTGGAAGTGAAAGCTGCTGTTCGTAACGTGGAGCTCTTAAGTCAGAGGGCGAAGGAGCTCAGCAAGTCCGAGGGGACTGTAATTCACCAGCACGATACGTTTTTCAAAGTACCGCAGGGCCGCCTTAAACTCAGGAAATTCACGGTAAGAGCCTTTAGATGGCCTTAACATCGTTAGGCAGTTTGTGCAGCTGATCTCAAATATGTTTTAGTGAATTTAGTAATTTCATTTTCTCATATTGTAAATGATTTCCTTAGGAATTTTTCATGTTTTGTCCTTAAATTACAATAAATGTAACTTATTGTTATAGTAGATCGAGTCTTTGTTCATCAGATCATAATAAGATGCCTGTATATGCAATTGTAAAATATAAATCTTAAAATTTCTGAGTGAAGAAGAAGCCTTTTACACTGTTTGCTGTCAGCTGTATTATCATTAGCTGCCTTCTCAATTACAGGACAGTACTGGGCAGATGATATTTTATGAAAGACCTGATTTGGACGGTCCAAAGCTTTCTAATTATTCAATTACTGTCACGCATGACCCAGACGGCCTCACGGTAAGTGCATTAACCGCTTGGTCTTTACACAATTTCATATTTAAATAGCTTGTTTACATTAAATATAACTGGGTTTTTATTGTGATTGAAGAACTCGGCTTAGAAAACTATTACTCTGCTTTAACACATCCCTGTTGTTTACTCGAGTGGTTCCAGTCATGTTAAACTGGATACTAAACCATGTATTTTTACGGTCCTCTTACATCAGGGGTGTCAGACTCCAGTCCTGGGGGGCCGGAGCCCTGCACATTTTTGGGTTTTTCGTCATTTAACACACCTGATTCAACTCCTTGTGCTAATTATCACACAGCTCTTGAGCTGAATCATTTGTGTGGGAATAGGGAAAGAGCTAAGCTACACAGGGCTCCGGCCCCCAGGAATGGAGTTTGACGCCGCTGTCTTACATCATTCACCTCCTTAGCAGTAATATGACTAAATAAATCAGTATCAAAGAATTTGATCAGTAAAAACTGTCTGTTTTCTTTCACTTTTTTGCTGTTTTAAGAATTTGTTTTATTTTACTATAATTTACTTCAAATACTGGAATCATTAAGACATCAGCTGAAACCTTCAGCATTTAACAGGTTTAGTCACTGAATCAGTGTTTACTTAAACATTGTCCTTGGGTGTGA
Source organism: Mormyrops attenuatus (assembly GCA_026777985.1). Classification (NCBI taxonomy): domain Eukaryota; kingdom Metazoa; phylum Chordata; class Actinopteri; order Osteoglossiformes; family Mormyridae; genus Mormyrops; species Mormyrops attenuatus. The sequence continues at coordinate 6,533,149 of JAODKC010000001.1, forward strand.
AGAAAGTTCTTTCAGCTGCTCTGGGCGTCTTGGGCACTGTGGAGAAAGAACGTCGCCTTTTCCTGGTTGGACAGACCAGAGTCCACTTGGACACAGTCAAAGATCTGGGGCACTTTATGGAGCTGGAGGTGAGTAGCAGGCTGCATGAGGGTAGAGGACGGGTTCTGAATCACTGTTGGTCTGAGTGGGTCCTTATCCACACCCAGCGACATACCCTAGTAATGTGTGATTTTCCTTATTTGTTATCCCCATCCTTTTTTTGTCAGGTTGTCATGAAGGAGGGGCAGAATGCAGAGGAAGGGGAAATCATTGCTCAGCAGCTGATGGAACATCTGGGAGTGGAGAAGGATGACCTCATTGTCGGTGCTTACATGGACCTTCTTCAAAAGAAAGGAATGAAATGCTGATTCAAATACATCAGTTTGTTCTGTCGATGTGTGTCGTGCTTTTTCTGATCTTTCGTGGCATTTTTCTTTGTACGGTTAATTTCGAGGACCACAGGAAATAAGCCGATTGGGTCATAGTGGCATGTATTATGAAACAAAGCCACAAGCCCACTTCACTGTTCCGTGCAGCTTTTGTAGTTATAGAGTGACATGCAATTGCATCGAAATCCCTGTTTTGTTGTGTAAAATTAGATAAAACAAGTTCAGTTATCCGGTGATCGGCTTATGCTTTTATTTGGCAGTTATACACCTGAATATAATATGTTCCTTAATTGCCCATTGTATTTTAGTGTGTGTATGTGCTAAACTGGACTGGCATCCTGTCTTGGGTGTACACCCGCCTTTTGCCTGGGACATGTATATCAAAGTGTACCTCACCTTTCTAACCATAGGTGGCACTCCAGCGTACTATTTTCGAAGCGTTTTCAGAACCCGGGTCACTGGACAGCTCCATCACAAGTTTTTGTATCGTCTTGGTCCGTTGCGGTAGCCGTAAATTATATTTTGATAAATTGTTTACATGGAAAAATTTCATTAACTGTCTACCATATGTTTCTTACTCTAATTCCATCACCTGCAATAAAATTATATTTTTTTTCATCATTTCATTGCGATATTGGATGTGCTTTATTTACCGTCTGTTTCTGAGTAGTAGCATGTAAATTGCATAAAACGATTTTTCTTGGTCAACTGGTAGGGGAAATTAATGTAACGGGGAAAAAATGCATTTCATTTTTGTTAGAATCAAATATCGAACGTTTATTTTATACACACGAATTACCTCCAGATCACACCACGTATTATTATATGTTTCATTAATTCAGACGTAAATTTTTAAAATGAGTTGTGTTTTAAGTGATTTTAAAAGTTTATTCATTTTGTGTTTCCCCGTCAATATGGTTCTGTATTCAGACATTATTCATTTTCTTCGGGCCAGAACAATACAATGATGTAATAGATCTGCTTTTAATCTTGACTTCTAAGACATTAAATAATAAAGCGCGTGCCGTTGCATAAATCACCAGAATTGATGTCAGAGTCTAAATATCAGCCTTCTTTTAACAGCTATTAATAATAACTAATATGCAGGGGGGGGGGGGCACATTAACACATGACGCGTATGTGTGTCAGTATGCGTTAAATGAGATGTGCCAATACAGATGATGTGAGAGCGAGCAGAGCGCCTCTATAACGCTGCGTATCCGCAGTGCCGCTCCGTACTGCCTACGCGCAGCATCAGCACCAGCGCCTCAGCCCGGACGCTGACTGCGTGTCCCTGCACGGCTGCGGGGCTGCGCTCATTCACCCACCAGCAGAGCTTCTCTCTGGCTGCGCAGGTCCGTGCGAAGGAAGGACCCCCTCTACGGATATTGGGCAACCGAGACACCGCCCCACAACAGCATCTGCACATCTGCTTAAATCGTTTTTTTTTTTTTTTAATTTGTCATCTTTATTTTCCGGCCCCAACACGCGATTGGGAATAAATGTATCTGATCTAGGGAGGTCGCATCAGCGGCATCGGCAGTCTGCTCGTGGAAGGAGAAGATCTTATGATCGTCACCGACATTGATTTTGTATTTTTTTTCTGCACCCCTTTCTCCTGACTGTGGATGGGCTGTATTCTGTGATTATCCGTAAGCGCTTTCGAGTCATTTCTGGAAGAAGATGGCGGACAGAGCCGAGATGTTTTCGCTCTCCACCTTTCGTTCCCTGTCTCCTCCAAGTTGCAGGTAAGCCTGCGGCACGTCCCCTGCTCCTCCAGAGGCGGAGAGGCTGCGCGTGCAGGGGCAGCGCTCCTGTCATGGCCATTTCTTGTGAGGTTAATTGATATTCCCCCATGTGTGGCTTATGAGCAAGATTTCCGAAACTGTCATAAACCATATCAGCTTTAAAAGGCATATTGCGCGATCGTTGTGTTTTCTGTCACCATGGATGCATTTCGACGCAGAGGCGCGCACAGATCCCGAGGTTTATGCCCGTCGTGACATGTAAACGGCTTCGTTTTGGAAAATACCGTGAGCATTGTACCCGAATGGGAGATGGCCATGGACGGTGCAATGGGATGCATTGATTTTTTGTTGTTCCAGATGTCCGAAGAGTTGCATCGACGAGGCCCCGCCCTTTCCGAGGCAAATAGGTTTAGCTGAGCCTTAACCAAGAATTCGGCATCTCTATCTATCTCGTATGATATAAACATGAAATTACCCAGCTGTTTAATGTAGTGTAATCATTAACAATAAACATTATTAATATATAAAAATATTAAATATGATATATAAATCCCAGTACAATATGAAATTTGTTTGTTTTAGTAAATTAGTTTGCACTGAATTAGTGCCGTCATAGTTCCCTTGCTGCCCGTCACGCATAGCTTAATGTGATATTTTGTTCCGTTGGAAACTTCACTGTGTACCCGGTCACCTCAAATCCCCATTACAACCACAAAATGGAGATTCTGATCAGAGAGGGGGCGTCCGGAAGTCAAACACTGTCCTTTTTTAACAAAAATATTTCTCCAGGAGTTTATTTCAGCCTGTAATTTGAATATCAGTGCAGGTAGGGATATAACAGTAACAGTGCCTGTGAGGTCGGTAACTGAATGTGAACTACAGAGTGACGGCAGCTTGGGTAAAACCGCGTGTAGCATCAGCAATATTATATGTAGACTTACTATTTAATAATTGTAACCTTAATATTTTGGACAGGACATAATGCAGCATTTATAGGATTTGTCAGTCGTTTCTGAACTTTATTTTGTTTAGTAATACTCTACATTAAAGATTGTAATCTAAACTCTGGATCCAGCATTTATCATCAGTATTGTTCATATTAAAAATCTGTGTTTTCTGTACATCGCGAAAAACACCCGTTTCATGGTGAAATGCCAGGAGCCAGGTTGGCCCTTTGGGGACTGAGGGTCGATTCCCTGCCCAGTCCGTTTCACTCGCCTGTAGGGCCCCCTCCCCATAAGGAGGACGATGTTATTTAAGCGGCAGCGGTGGGAGCGACCTTGAGGCCGTGGGGGAGAGGAAGACAGGAATGGAGTTGACAGGCAGCCTTCAAAAGACGGCATTACAGGCCTGGAGGTGAAGGGAGAGAAAAAGAGGAAAGAAATGAACAGCGGCTGGAAAAACAGCTAAATCAGGGTAAATTCAGACAGAGGCAGAGAGGAGATGACAGGAGTTTGAAAGGGGTGGAAATAAATATGATTAACATAGAAAATGAGGTGCATCCCCTCCAGGGAATTGGCCTGCCTTGTGTCTTATGCTGTCTGGGATGAGCCTCCACAGCTCTGCTCAAGATAAATGGATGGATGGATGGATGGATGGAAGGCCAGCCTTAGCTATAGGCTGAATAGTGAAATGATAATCAGTTTTCTTGGTAAGGTGCCTCACAAGTAAAGCTTAGCCGAGGGCCCCTGTGAAGGTAGATCTGGCCCTGGATGGATGGAACGCAAACAAAATGCTATCGTCTTCTCTATAAGCCTCATGCTGGATAAACTGACCTCTATCCAGTGGTGTTAAGTTTCTGCCATGCTTTTGCTGACCACTAGGTGGTGCAGAACCCACGATGCCTCTGATGGCTGGTTCTCTTTGGTTCTCTTTCTGTTAGCTGGAATTCAAACACCTCTTTGAGAAGATAGAGGGCAGTAGCGAGGCCCGTAAAGCCACACGATTGGCGCTTCGCCTGCCTTTGCGCGGCTCACTGGATGGCCTCTGTCCTGGCCACCCTTCAGTATTCAGCAGCTGGTTATTGTATCGATGTGCTGAGTGTGGAGTTTCACCCAGCAAGGTCGTTAACAGAGGAACATCAGTGCTGCTTTGTGCCCGCAGCGTAGGACAATTAGCCTAACTTCATGTCGCTGGGAGGAAAACCATGCAACACGGGGAGGTCATGTAAACAACAGACACACTGAGCGGAGCCAGGATTCAAACCCGTAACCTAGGAGGTGTGAGCCAACGGTGGCATCCACTGAGCGTGGCATTTGTTTGTTTGTTTGTTTTGTTATGAATGAATGAATCAATCAAATAATTAATCCATTATCACAAAATCAGTCAAACAAAAGATATTGTTACAAGATGACTTTTTGGAATGAAGCAAATTAGCTTTGAAATCCCAGGCATGCCGTATCTAACGTTCCCCTGAACCAAACAAAGAGGCAGGAGTGAATCCCAGCTACGGAGGGACCCCCCCACCCCCACCCAGCCCCACCCAGCCTCACCCCCAGTCTCCTGATGGATGACAGTTCATATCAAACGTGGCGGTCTGACTGGTGCCTCTCGCACAGCCAGCTGGGTCCCAGGATCGTCCAGTGTTCGGTGACGTGGCTCTGAGCTCTGGGGCGGCTCATATAGAATGCGTCGCGTGTCGCTGAAGCCTTTCCAAGTGATTAGAGTAATTAGGATTAGTGCATCCAGTCACCGGATGGGGAGTTTCAACTAAATCCTGCATTTTCCACATGACAAAAGAGTTTTGGCAAAAAAGGGACGTCACCAAGGTGAAAATACAACAGCTTCACATGCATCATAATGCACACGTTGCCTAGTGCACGCCGTCACTGGACTGCTGTGCACTATTTCTGCTAAATGGTGAATGTATTCATCTTAGTCAGGAATGGGGAGCAGGGTAAGCCGGGAAACGTTTTTAAAAGGAACACACCGACCAGGATTATGGATTATAGTCCATTTACATTTGATCTAGCGACTCCCATAAGCATGGTGAATAAAATCAGTGCCTGCCGGCTCACCAGTTAATGGCAATAGGGGGGAATACAAGTAGCACCAGTTAGCAGGGGCTGGTTGTCAGGTTGAATATAAGGGTGTGAATTGACTGGACTCCTCTAGTGGCTAATGGTGTTTTAACTGGAGACCATGAGCAGGATGGCATGGTGCAGCAGCAGTTGGTCAAGTGTTTTGGGGTTTAATTCCCAGCCCCAGTTGTGAAGGTGTACAGTTTGCCTGTTCCTGAGGATTTCCTCTGGCTTCCCTGGTGCCCTGTTGCAGTCCAAAACATGTAGTTTAGATAAATCGATGTCTCTAAGCTTCCAATTGTGAGTCTGTGTCCCTGATGATATGGCACCCTATCCATGCTGTGCCCTGCCCTTTCTGAGATAATCTCCGGGGTCTCCGTGACCCTCTATTGGAAAGTGGACAGTTGGGTGGATGGATGGATGGATGGATTCATGGATATTCAGCACAACCACATTTTCTATGGGAGTCCAACACTGTAGGGTTCTAGAAGGGATAATATGAGAATAAGGATTCCACCACAGTGTGGGGTTACTGCGGACCACACCTCAGCCAGTATAGTAACATTCCAGTCCTGGGTACAAAATCAGGCTTAAAACACAGCTCAGCCCCAGATTATGGCTGATTACCTGACAGCATAAATAAACATAGTCCTAGGATTTGTCCCTACCTTGGCTGTCATTTCCCTATTTGGTCAGCAGGTGTCACTGGCCATTCTATGCTTCTTGCTGTGTTTTGTAAGTTTAACACTCTCCTGTTTCCCTACTATGTTCCCCGGCTCCCCAGGCCGCCACATGGTCGAATGGCCTAAGCAGCTGGTTGAGATCTGTGTATCCCAGTGCATCCCAGTGCATCCCCATACTGGTTAACAGTGTCTCCAGTGTTTTTATGTGCTTGTGTTTATATTTCTGTATTGCTAAGCATGTTTTGTGCCACCTAGTTCGCAGTATCTGTTAGTGTTCATTTCCAACTGTTTGCTTCATTGTTAACTATCCACACCTGTTTCTTTCTCGTCTAGCCTTCATTACCTCGTAAACCTCAGCCCGTCCCAATGTCAGTGTCGTCTTTGTCCCATCCTGTTTCACTTTCCTACCTTGTGTTTTCACCTCTTGTGCTCCCGTTTATGTCTAGTGTCTGTTCACTTCTGCTTATAATAAAATCTCTTCTGTTACGGAGCCATGCTGCGGATCGTCTAATGGGCAACGCATCACAAAACCATTGAGAGTCATGATGATCAACGGGGGCAGGAGGAGAATGTAAATATTACTAAATACTGACAAACTCAAACCTGGCAGATTTTTTCGAATAAGGAGTAAAAGCATATTCTCTTTAAGTATATCTAAAAGGCGCGCTGTGCCTTTACAGAGGAATGTTGCATACCTTTAATGGCCTGTTAGATCAGCTTCATCCAGACTTTAATAGCTTCTGTATGTTTTTCCTGCGATAGTGAGACATGGGATGAAGAACAGTGGTGTTACTGAGAGACTGTGTGCAGTACATCACATCATAATGCTGAAATTCCAGGCGGGGTCATTAAACCCACCCCTCCAAAAAATCTATGTCTGCACAAAACACATGTATTTTTTTTGTTCATTTTTTTCTGAAAATTGGAATGTCCAGCTATTCCATTACTCTTGAGGGGGTTAAGGCAGACAGACTCCCCTCCTGCAACATGTGTACTGCCGTCTTCTCTCAGGTGCCAATCACCTGTCCCCCCCCCCGCCCCCAGGCTGATCATGTGACACAGCAAGGATCGAACCCAAATCCCATCTCTGTAACACGTCTTTGAGTAGCGTGCCAATGGTTAAGCCCCAAAAACAAATACTGTGTCTTCATGGGTTTACTTGTAATGGACATTTACTTGAACAAGAGTTCCTAGTCTTTTTAATTTCATTTCATTAAAGATCAAGACTGGGATAAATAGGTAATAATGGAAAGACTGATTCTCTAAGACATGTGTAGGATAATGTATGTATATTGCATAATTATTCTGGAAAAAATGACAAGAACCACACAGATCATTAGTTCAATTTAGTGGTAATTAGAAAAAATGGTGAACTACACAGGAAACATCAAGTAGGCCTATCATCCATTGTCCGGGGAGCAAATGATTTCAACATTTTTCTTACACGAAATAGATTGGTATGATTCAATCACCATGTTAGTTTGTCGCGGGAATCTTTAACCATGGAAAACTTTATAGCAAGAAGGAGGTTTTATAACTGTAGAAAAATTAAATTTGCATAAATACCTTGTTCAGGAAGATACAAAATGTCACCTTTTACGAGCAAACACTGCCCGCGTTTGGCTTCTGTGCTGTAAACACTAAACGGGAGTCTAATTACATCCACCTGGTGGGATCAGCAAGTCACGTGTTTGAAACTTTATTAAATCATCACCTGTTCTGACGAATGATCTGTGCGATCGGTAGTGACATCAGAAAGGTCACACAACCCTACACCCCGCAAGGCTTCAGCATTTCTGCTCTACTGGACCAATGGTTACTGATAATTTCTCACTATTGGAGCAGTGCTTTTCTCATTAATGTGCCTGAGACAGTGGAGGATTAACTGCACTTGTTTGTGATTGGTTGCTGTGCGAGGAAAGCGTTTCCCAGAGGGATTATTGTGAGGGATTGTTTAGGCGTAACAATCATGAAGGAGACACCGCTTCTGTTCTCCTTGACCTTGTGGGGCTGGGTTTTTGTGCACAGTAAACATGGTCAGTATTATGGAGAAGGGCTTCCTTCCCTGGACGAGGAATCAGGTGAATGTGATGATTCTGTACACTTGCAGTTGTCCCTGCTGTAGATACAGACCACTCTGTTCTGCTTTGTATTCTTTTTTTAACTTTCATTGTTTTCCGCAGCTTTAGTCCTCTGCCACAGCTCCTGAGCTTTTCGCAGCTACGTTTTGTGCTGATTCCATCTTGCCAGGTTCCTCCTGTCTCTATAAGGTAGCCATTCCAATTTAATCGGCCCAGACATGTATTTCCGAATTACTGGTAACGTCCCCCTGTCCCATCTTGACATAATTAACCCAGTTCCATGGCCTTACTGTTAAGCTTTCCAGAGGATTTTACTGTTTGCAGTGGTGAAGTGCCTCACCAATGGCACCAACGGAATGCTGGTCTTAATGCCACTGATTCAAATGTGGATTTTGAAGCCCGAGAATGATCAGCTGGCGTTTAGCAAATCGGAAAGTGACTCCTGATGGCCTCCAATCTCTGTAGCCACTCGTATTGAGCTTTGCTTTCAGTGCCATCGCTTAGCGTGGAAGTGCTTTATCTCCGCACTCAGAAAGCCTATTTCCGGTACTGTTCCCATGTTATGACTTACGGTGGAGCCTCTGCAGGGATCATCTGGATGTCAGATCAGGCCTGGGAAGGTTTGCTGGTGTGAAGCTTAGCCTTCTGACAGCATCAGGATTGGTCTCTGGAGGACAACACTTGTCATTAACACTTGATTATTTTATTTTCCCCTGGTTTCTCACACTAATTGGGCTGTCTTGTACTTTGTATCGGACTTGGCTCCTTTGTGGTGGCATGTGACACGAGTTCCCCATCCTCTTTGCATATTGTTAGTGAAGTGCTTTTCTGGAGGCCGACACGGTCATCCTAGCCAAAATAAGCTCTTTCGGTCATGACACAGCTATCCCAATTTATTTTCATAACCGTCAGAATCCCGCTGACCAAACAGTTGATGATATTTAATCAGATTTGGAACGGTGACAGAGCACATGATATGGCAGCACTGTCTCGGTCTGCGGTGTGCAGATTATCATTCATCATTCATATAAAACCTACAGCAGCTCCCCAGAGACCGGGCCAGTTGGTCAAACTGTAACTGGGAGGGGGGCATCCTGCTACAGATACAGCTAAGCCGTGATGTATGCTCCTCGTTGCTAGGGTAGCATAGGCGGATGTGTCCTTAATACCTACAGTATCAAGTTTTCTGGTAAGCCCGGGTTTCTGGAATAAGTTCACAAAAGGAGTGAAATGAATTCTGGGTAGCCCAACCCCAGCCTTTCTGGAGAAGGAGTGACATGAATTCTGGGTAGCCCAACCCCAGCCTATCTGGAGAAGGAATGACATGAATTCTGGGTAGCCCGAGCCAAGCCTTTCTGGAGAAGGAGTGACATGAATTCTGGGTAGCCCGAGTCAAGCCTTTCTGGAGAAGGAGTGACATGAATTCTGGGTAGCCCGAGTCAAGCCTTTCTGGAGAAGGAGTGACATGAA
>JAODKC010000001.1:6582637-6617305 GCA_026777985.1 Mormyrops attenuatus
AGAAGGGGAACACCTCCCACCATGTTCTCCAAAGGGGGTCGGGAGCAGCTGGACTGGGACAGGGGGACCGTCTGAGGCTATTGTGTTACAGCACTAATGAGCGGATGATGTCACATCCACAGGGGCGGGGGGTATTACTGAAACCCAAGCCTGACCCAAAAAGCTAATTATGCCACATACATTATGGAGTTACTGTGTCATTATGGTCTGCTCTATATGCTCTGTTTAAATAATTTATGTTCCATTTCTCATATTCTGTTGGAATTCTCACTGTGGGGGAGCAGAGATCAATCCATTCACGCAGGAAACAAGTTACCATTCTGTGATTTTAGGCTTACTTTGTGACAGGCATCCCGGCTCTCTGCCGCCCCCTGCAGGTTCATCCCCAGGCATGCGGACGAGCTAGAGCTGGACGTGGACGATCCTTTGTTCGTAGAGGAAGAAGAGGATGACTACTGGTACCGAGGATATAACATGCGGACCGGGGAGAGGGGCATCTTCCCTGCCTACTACGCCCACGAGGTCGTTGGTCAAGCCAGGGAGCTTGGGGGTGAGCAAAGACAGAAATAGGAATCATGATTTTGAGAAATTGAGTATGGATCAGCTTGATGATGCGGATGATGAGTGACAGCACACCGAGGAACAGGAAAGGAGCGTGACATGTATCATTATGTCAGAACCTGGTTCCAGGTCACCTTGTGTCAAAGAAAAGCGATGACAACGATGTATATTACAAGGAATGCAGGATGAGGGACATTAGGCACTAATCAACGCACTCAACTCCGCACACCTGACACAGCCCTCTCAAACACTGAGACTGCCATATCCTTGTAGCATTAATACGCAGATGACCATGGTCTTGCAGGGTTGAAGAGGGACACATCCTGGATGGAGAGCTTCAGCGTTCAGTTCCTTGGGTCGGTGGAGGTGCCCTATCATCAGGGCAATGGCATCCTGTGTGCTGCTATGCAGAAGGTAGGCTTTAGTACTCGGGTCTGAGCAGACCCCTATCCTCGGTCTTCCTGAAGATCATCTCAGGCGTTTCGCCTTAGATCTGCAAGGTTGTGGGATCAGTGTGCCATGACACAAGTAAACCGGCCACCTAGATCACTTTTAAAAGTCCACACTTATGCACCAAGGTCTTCTAAAACCCAACAGAGATGATGCTGGATGTCTTGCACCAGGGGTATGCTGTGCAAATGGTGACTGCACCAGGATCAGGGTTGAGGTTTGGCTAATCCTCCCCATGGTCCCTGTTGCTGTAGATCGCCATCACGCGGAAGCGGACAGTACATGTGCGTCCCCCTGTGCTGTGTGACCTGGAAATCAGCCTGCAGGGCATCAAGCTGGTCATGAGTCTGGACGACGACTTTGGGGAATTGGATGAGGTGAGGCCTAGAGTGCCTTTGCAACCTGGGGTGCTTTGCCCTCACTGCAGGGCTCTCTCGAGGTTGTTAACAGGAGTGCGAGAGCGTCACAGGCAGGATAGAGGGCACAGCCACGTAGCCAAGCGGAACTGGCAGCAAGGCTCCAGTCTGTCAGGACTGGGTGAAGACCCACACGGTAAAGGAGAATCCGAAATGGGGGGGCGTGTTAGTTAGGGACAACAAGGATGTAAAAGATTGTTACAAAGTGAGACACTCTTCAGCCCAGCTTCTTGGGGGTGGAGTCAGGGCTGTAACGAAGCAAAATACGGCAAGTGAAATTAATTACTGGGAATGGGGGTGATGAATTAAATCATCTGCCACCTCACCCCCTCCCAAACTAATGGCAGCCCCCCTAACCCTCGCCTGACAGTGAGCCAGTGCAGTGAGAATGTGAAATTAAGCAGCTGCCATCCAGGTTTGTGATTCATTTGCCCCCACATGCCGTACCCTTCATTGTCTGACTCCCCCCAAAGAAAATGTAGGAAGTACCATTTGCTTAATACCCTGATTGGTCTCTGAAGGGACAATATGGGGGCTGAGTCTGCCTGCTGGGTTAAATCTGTCTGCTTTTGTTCAGTTTGACAGGTGCAGCCACTTCTTCCAGATGAAAAACATCTCCTTCTGTGGATGCCACCCCAAGAACAACTGGTAACTGTCCACTAGGGGGTGCTACACACGCACACACACACACACATATACACACACACACACACACACACAAACAAAGGCACCGTGTTGGGTTCACCTGCACTAAGACAGCTGTCCATGGACTACTTTGCGGATTATATTAATAACTCTTTTGTATATGTAACCAAAGCTGCACAAATGTAGTACAATTGTATGTTATTCATGCACAAATGCATGATCCCTTCAACTGTATTAAAATTCTATAACTGTTGTTAACAAAGCCAGACAATAATTTGTTCATTAGAAAATAGTAATTATTATAATTATACTTTAAATCACAACAACAAATTTATTTTTGTATCACAACATTACGTTGTCGCAAAGCGCTTTACAGCATCCCCGCCCAAAGCCCCCAGTGAGCAAGCCAGAGGCGACAGTGGCAAGGAAAAACTCCCCAGAAGGAAGAAACCTTGGGAGGGACCAGACTCAAAGGGGGAGTCCATTCTCCTGGGGCCGGCAGGGAAAGTCAAATCGGAGAGATGGCTAAGTGCCAAGTCACACTGTCTAAGTCATGAGATTTGAGTCACAACCGGGGTGCAGGGAGGTGATGACAAGCCGGTGTTGGCGCTCCTTCAGATCGCCGGGCAAACAGTAGTATGGCAGCCAGGCACACATGGAGGACGACACAGGCAGAAGAGCGAGCTGGATGCAAGGACGTCATTGGTAGTGGTGACGTCACATGTAGCAGGGTGTGCAGGATATCTTGATAAACTGAGGTCTCCAGGCAGCACATCCCAGAAGGAGTAGGGGAAATAAAATGTGCAATTAGTCAAAGTAAGGGAGACTATAGGCAGTGCTAACAGTTAGGCGAGTGCAATATGAAGTGCGATGTGCCAGCAAAATGCAGGAAGCACAAGCAGGAAGAGAAACTCTCAATTAATTACTACTTTTCGTTAATATATAACCAGGAAAAGCAGCTTTTATCTTAACCCCACTAAAAGAAATAAACGCACGCTAATTAAAATAATTACACCACACACACGGAATGAAAAAAGATGAAGGAATACTCTAATAATTCACATTCTGGTTATCTGTAGGACCCTACTGCCAAGAGGAGAACACATAACAGCCGTTCAGCTGGAAGAGCTCAGTGCTGACATCAGACATTTTTAATAAAGGCTATTTATTTTTTAAAAACAAAACTTGTACCATCATCCAATATTAAAGACAAAGCATTTTCTTTGTAAATTGTTCCGTGTTGATTTGCCATTGAATGACAGCACATTAAACTCTATGCTTCTTCCTACACTCTGTGTTTTTTAATGAATCTTTATATTTTCCCCCTGGTTTTTTTATTGTTGTAAAGCACTTTGGTCAACCACTGGTTGTTTTTAACTGTGCTATATAAATAAAATAACTTGACTTGACAATTTAGTCATACGAAAATAACTGAAATCAATTTCTTGTCTACACCTCCAGCTACTTTGGGTTTATCACCAAGCATCCGACGCTGAACCGCTTTGCCTGTCACGTATTTGTGTCCCAGGAGACCATGCGGCGTGTGGCAGAATGTGTAGGGTAAGACCCCCATTAATCCCCAATAATTTTCGTGGAACAGGATCATTTAAATGGGGGGGGGGAAATCCAGCACCTTGAGCCTGGGTTACGTAAGAGAACAGTGTGTCATTTGAAACAGGGAGACAAACTTTTGTGCTAATGGTCCTTCCAGCAGGCCTGCCAGGTTTGTCTTGTGACTGAAAAATCCTTTCATTAGCAGTCAGCATAACTGATGCTAATGTGATCATCGATGGCACTCAGAGAATTAGCATCAGCAAACGCATTTTATCTTTTTTTTTTTTGAGCTGTCAGGCCCAACTCAGCCTTTCACCTCTGTTTCTGTTTCAGACGCGCTTTCCAGGAGTATTACCAGGAGCACCTGGAGTATGCCTGTCCCACGGAGGACATCTACCTGGAGTAGCAGAGACGTCAAGCCCCTGTCCTCCTCTTATTATGTATGTTCCTATGTGCTCCACCAGGGGGCGGTGTGTAGCTGTTATCTATTGTACAATACATTTTGTTCTGGCGTTTCTTTTTTTGTTCCAGTGCTCTCACTTTGAGAACTCCCCAGATTAACTACCCTTATATTTTACTTCTTTTCTACAATATTATAGGGATTTTTTGGCAGCTCTGCAAACCTGCAAACATTTTCTTTGATTTTCTTTTCTGTTATGAGTTTAAAATTACAGCAAATTCTGTATGTGACATTCATGCATGGCTTTATGGGTAATGCACAGAGACACAGACAAGCAAACAGCAAAGTTTTTCTGTTGTGCTAATCTTGGGTTTGGGGTAGGCTTTATATAACTAGAAGATTTAAAAAAAATATGAGAGTCTGTAAATAAGAATTTGTTCAATATCAAACAAATGATGTTTTGATTTCTACTGAAATTATTATTCTGGAGAAGGTGAACAGGTGGTGATTGGTTTGAGGTGGGCCATATCAGTGTGGGGTAGAGGAGTCTCCTAGTGAATAGGCAGAAGAAACATACTGTAAATAAATGTATAGATTTAGGAGAACGTTAGATTGCTTTAAGAACAAGTGGTTATTAGCATCCACATCGGTTATGACTAGGTACTGTCGGGACAAGGTCAGTGATCTGGTGTGGTCTGCTGTGTGAAAGACCGGACTGAGAAAACCGCGCACCAGCCGGCTGTCACAACAGCCGGACTTTTTAAAGCTTCCGAGATCGACGTCGCCTTTGTTAATGAAAAGCTACGGCTTTTTGGGAGAAAAAAGAAAAACACAGCAATCACGGCTTCCATCATCTCTGGCGAGGCAGAAGACAATTTTAACAAAATACAATGAAAATCAGCTTATATGCAATTAGTTTGTAGTCGAAGAAAATTATATACGTATACACATACTGCAAAATGTTCTTATAATAATGACAGCTAATGGCACGGCGTGCATTCATTCGGCTGCTTTAAACATCAGAGGAATATTTTACAATTAGAGTCCTATAGCCTATCACACAGGACGAAAGCCTCAAAGGACAAAATCTTGAAAAGTCTACGGTAAGAATTGCCGCAACTTAATTTCTCCTGTCCTGTCTCTGTACAGCTTATTTCCATAAATGATATTGACGTCATTGTATGGCCAAGTGGATTCTGGGAAAATGGCGCTGCTCTCGCAAAAACTATTTTTTCCCGTGCGAGGCGAGACTCGATCTTTCTTACTTAGCGTGGCTTTAATGTAGATACCGGTCTTGCATGTCGTAAAACGTGAAGAAAACTTTGGTTCTGTAACGAAGACCTTTGCCGTGTTTTTTTCCCCTTTCGGTTCTCTCTCTGGATTTTTGCTGCTCACTCTGAAAACTCCGGCATTAAACCTCCAGCAACATCACTAGTGATCGAAGCCATAATATATCGGACTGTTCAATAATACCTTTGGCTGGGATCTCAGCTGCAAATGCTGTGGGGAGGAAGACACGCTCTCCCCCGATTCCCTGGGCTGCTCGGGCGGCGTGGGGCTGAATGGAGAGAGAGGGACAGAGAGAGAGGCCTTCTTTATGTCCAGTATAAGACCATAATCCTAATGTCCATGTCACAAGGGCCTGTTGTTAGCTGCTGGGGGATGTTACACCATGGAAAAGGGTCATCAAAAAAGAAAAAATAAAAACACAAAACGAGGTCCTTCAAGAAGTCTTTTTTCTATTCTTCTGAATATTGTTTTAATGATCATCATTTAGAGCAAAAGTATTTATTATATAAAGCGTATGATCACAGACCAATATTGTGTCTACAGGTATTTACTATTTTTTCTCTTATCGAAATGAGTTACACGTTGAATGCTTCACATTTTAGGCTTCACATCTGTGTCGGTGTTCATGTGTGGGTTTTATGGATACAGTAGATTGTGACTTCTTTGTACCTTATCAAAAATAAAAGGAGAGAGAAATCTCTGTCATTGGAAATCTGGTTGGGACTCAAGCCAAAGATTGAAAGCAGGTCATTCCCGGGCTCCTGGTGTCCGCTTGTGGGAACTTGTCTTATCGCCGCTGTCTGGTCTCCATCTTGTTTGCATGATTTCCATATTGTTACTCATGTCCTTGTCCTGACTTTGACGAATCCTTAACAAAGCACTAATACCAGGGGAGATATCCATAACAAAAAGCACAGGGCCTCTGTCCTTAAAGCCAGCCGTAGTGCATTTTAGCCATTTATAAGAAAGCTTAGCCAATCTCAGCGGGTTCTTGTTCCCAGGACTAGTAAATAAAGCAAAGCAACATGAACAGGATGTGTTTCAAAATCAAAAACGGACTGAAACTGGATATTTATCTTGGTGCGTAAGGGTGCTATATCATTCTGTTAATAATTTATGAACTTTGGAAATAGGAAAGCGCGTAAGTGTGTTAGATGTTGACTGTATTGGTCATCCCCTCTGATTATTGATATTACTGTAATTGTAAAATGAGATTTTGCAGGTCATTGTGTTCTTTTAGTCTCATTACTTATTCTATACATGTACAACTTCTCTGGGGTGGTAAGAAGGTAAGAAGGCTGTGCCTGAGCTTGGAAGGTTGTGAGGTCAAATCCCAAAAAAATCATATATATGTATATAATTTTGGCTGAAAGCATTTGCTAGTTAAATGTTAACTTCTCTACGTACCAGCAGAGGGGAATGATGTAGTTGCAGTTTGAACTAGAAATCATGCTATACAAACCGACATTGGGAAAGACGCTGACTGAAACAGCTGCAGACTCATGAGGCAGAGCATTGGGCTTCGACTTGGGATGTGCAGTACCAGCTAAAAGTCTGGACACAAAATCATTTGCTTTTCAACAAGATACTGACCCTTAGCACACCTCACAGTTATGTACTAAGTATTATCTTGTGAACAAGCAAAGTGATGGTGAGTTGTGACAGATGACCTGGCCCCCAAAATCCCGCGACTTAAAGCCTATACAGCTGGTTTAGGATGAGTGGGGTAGTTAACTTGTGCCCAGAACTTGTGGAAACTACTTCAGGATTGTTGGAGAAGCATTCCAGGGGGCTACATCTGGAAGCTGATAGAGAGAAGGCCAAGGGTCTGCAGTGCCGTCATGGAAGCAAAAGGGGGCTGTTTTAAAGAGTCTAAAATCTTGAGATGTTGAACACTTCTCATGGTTGTTACGGTATTTAGTGTGTATACCTGTAATTGCCCCGAGGCCTTTTACCATAAGGTGACAAATGAATTAAAAGCAGGTGAGTCCAGAATTTTGATGGGTACTGCACAGGAGCAAAGCCTTGCGCCAAACACTGAGCTCTTACAAACACTCACTACTGCTTCCTACAGTTTGCTAGCTTGCATACGTTTTATCTGAGATGAGGCATCTTAGGGAGGATGTTTACAAACGTTATTGTCTCCATATTTCATGCAGAATGCAATACTGTTGTTGAGAGATAACAATCACTTCTTATTTTTGGGAGATGAGAAGTGATCAAAGATTGTGTGATGTTACAGGAGAGAGCGCTGTAAATGCAATAGGGTCTGATTCTTTACTGTCTCAACTGTGTGATTGAACCAAACACGTAGAATAAAGAAAACCAACTCTGCGACTTCATGAGCATAAGTAATGGAAGACTGATGGATTTACTGGAGTACTTCCTCTTTTGTCCTTTTGGATTTAGGCCTCATTTTCTTTCTCTGTTCTATGTTCCTCTGGGTAAAGGAACAACACCTCGTACTGTCATCTCCTACTTTACCAAATGTAAATATCCTACAATATTTGTTTTGCAAGGATCGAAACTCTCCGGATTTTGTTCATCAACAAACGCCTACTTGTAAAGTCTGGTGTAGATTCCATCCCCCACTAGGCGGAGAATAAATAGATTTAACCCAAAAACCAGCTGCAGATATTTGTCCAAAAGGGTGTTTTATACACCAAAGTGTATCCATCTGTTTCATATTCCTGTGTATCATTTTAGTCCAATAAGGTTTCAGAACTCCTCCGACATTGGCTGTTCCAGAAGATTCCATTCGAGTTGGTTTAGCAACTCTACTGCATCCAGGCAGCCTGTTTTACATTAATGCTAATCAAGCCTGATCATCTGCTCTTTTACTAAACACGCCAGTATGTGATGGACGCTGTATCATTTGAACAAAGACGTATAAACTTTACTCACACTGCCTTGTCATGGATTTGGTCTTATGAATAAAATATATGCTTGATGTTGACGGGTGTCTCTGTGAATCGGCTAAAACCTGCCTACAAGTAGACTGTGGGATGAGCTCTCTAGTGTAATACATTCACCCATCTTCCAGCGACGAGGTCATGGGGCTTCCTGAGGTTGACCAACAATGGTAAATGGATTGCATTTATATAGCACATTTTTTCTACTCTTTTTGAGCAGTCAAAGCGTTTTCATACACCAGTGGCAGAAGCTGCCATGCAAGGCGCCAACCTGCACCCAAGGAGTATTTCTTTCATGTCCAATTTACTGCACTCAAATATGATTTTAGTCAGTTACCTTTATTAGCATTAAATTAGTATCATTAAGGCACAGAAAACCTTATCAGAATGAACATTCCTTTTATATTAATTACAACCCTTTCCATACTTTCCAGTGTGTACCCTGAGATGACGGAATTCCATCTTTAAATAGCATTCATAAATGTGTTCAAGGTCTTATTACAAATTCCAACATAACACGGGCTTTGCATTGATGTGCTTAAATTAGCCTCAGGTTGCTATATCCACTATTTAAGATGTGTAGATACTCCCTGGTTACTCCAGGTTGCAAATCCCTCTTCATCTGGACTTTTTTGTTAAAAAGGTAAACAAGCACACTCAGACAATCTCATTACATAAAAAGGCATTTCAAAATCAAGTCATAAGCATGAAAATCATGCCTTTGGTCAAATATTTCAGCCAATAGAATCTTTTCAGATTTTGTAGGTAGCATATGATTGGTTGTGTGCGATCTGATTGAAACAGTGGCTGTTTTCTGATTTGACCCCAGGCTAGCAGGTACAGCAAGTAGGCTTGGGGATGCACTGCGGGGTACAGCAGGGCTCCAGTGCGGGGTCACTTCCCTTTGCTATCTGAGACTCTCCGAACTCCATCGTCTCCTCAAATCTGGTCTTCGCTTCCTGGATCATCTGCAGAGCGGCCTTGTACTCCGGGTCGGGGGAATCAGCTAGGTTGTAGTTCTCTGAAGGGTCGGTCTCCAGGTCGAAGAGCAGGGGGGGGTCGTGCTGCTGGAGGGTGGACTGCCAGCTACATTTGGGGTCTGCTGTGGTGTCACTGTGCGCAGAACCTGGAACCGCACAGAGATCTGTAATCCGTTCCTGGCCAACCTACAGCTAACTGGGCCACTTCTGGATCATGGAAGCTTCCGTTAAAATCTGAAAAAAATATCTTAATTATGATGTTACTTCTGCTGGTTTGGCTAGAAACCTCCGGAACTCACCTCTTGTGTAGTAGTGGGCCTTATACTTTCCCACCCTCACGGCAAACAGCCCATACTTCTCATTAGGGTCATCAGGGTAGTAAAACATGGCCTTTCTGTTACTCTGAAGCATGGAGACACCTTAATTACAGCTCAAACATCATAACTCAATGCACTGCAAGTCAAACATTAAGAGAGCCGGAACTGAGCAGGTAAACATGGTATTGACTTTTTTAATGGGCTGCCTGGAGATAAGTCCTTTTCACAGACAGTCCAACATACCTTGAAGAGCCTTGACAAATGTTACCCTACGGTTCACTTTAGAAAGTGAGGTCATTAGCAATCTTATTTCAGGGCAACAGGGAATCTCTACTCCGGAGATAATGCTTAAATTCGACATCTGCATTCAGGTAACCAACATAAAGACAGCCTTCTGGTTTTTCTGGAAAATGAGAATTACCGGTCCGCTCCCGAACAGGATGGATGTCATATCAAATCCGTCCAGATACACCTGAGGAAGCTTTGCCCCCCCAAGGCTAGCAAAGGTGGGCAGGATGTCCAGGGTGCTGGCCAGCTCATGAGTGACACCTGCAGGAGAAAACTGTCAGTTACGGCAGCATTTCCTGACCCTGACATTCAGCAGTGGGGGTGCTGTGTGGCTCACAGGGTTAGGACTCTGTACTTGTGATTAGAAGGTTACTGGTTCAAATCCTGTAGGTGAGATGACTATACTACACAACCCTGAACCCTCAGCCCCTCCAGGGACTGGTTGACCCCCACTCTCTCAATTATAAGTCTCTTTGGATAAACGCATCTACTTAAATAACTAAAATTTAATGGTGGTTATTTTCTAGCAGACTTAGAACTATGACCATAGCTGAATATTTCTTGGGATTTAAAACTTCTCAGAGCAGTTGATTGTAAAAGAAAAAAGAATATTTTGCCCAAAATGTTTATAGCAAACTGTTAAGCCTAATTATAGCTAAATGAATTGGATGGCTGCTTCATCTTAATTAATCTAA
Source organism: Mormyrops attenuatus (assembly GCA_026777985.1). Taxonomy (NCBI): domain Eukaryota; kingdom Metazoa; phylum Chordata; class Actinopteri; order Osteoglossiformes; family Mormyridae; genus Mormyrops; species Mormyrops attenuatus. Next base: position 6,593,146 of record JAODKC010000001.1, read on the forward strand.
TTAATGAAAGCATTTCCAAACGCAAACACAGCAAGCACACGACACTCAGGACTGCTGTAGTATTTTCTTAGAAACACACATTCCTAAGAATCCTCATTTTATTCTAATGAACCAGCACCCGTAGAATCCAAAACCGAGGGCCATAAAAGATCCTCGCTTTTCACTAATATCCCAGCAGCCCGTGTTTAACAGAATAACGTATCGGCCAATGAGCTGTCGAGCCCCAGCTGGTCCCTGCTCAGTGTCAGGGGTGTGTCTGACTTAACAAAATCAGGCACAGTTGGGGCTGAGAAATTTCTTAATGGTCCAAAACTGGAGTTTCTGATTTGATTGAGTGGATGGATCAGGACACTTTGCTGCAATGAAACACGAAAGGCACAGAGTTACAGCCCCCAGATGGGAGGCCAACTGGCACAAGGTCTCCCGCCCTTGCGGTTGCTGTTCGACAGCATGGCCCAGTGATGTCCTTCAGCTGGTTATTAGCGGGTTATTAGCGAGCCACACCGACCCGGCTGGATCTTCCCGGGCCAGTAAGCGATGGCGGGCTCCCTCATGCCCCCTTCGTAGGTCGTCCCCTTGCCACACTTCAGGAGGCCTGAGTTGCCCCCCCGTGACATCCTCATGAGCTCAGGCCTAGCAGGAGACAAGATGGCACCATATCAGCTGGCGATCGGGAACTGAAACTGACTTTAACAGGCCTTAATGTCCTTAATGTCTGCAGTATTACAGGAGCTTAACACAGTTTGTCTGGTTTTGGGTTAATGGGTTTGTGGTTCAATTCAGTTTTATTTGGTATAGTGCATTTTCACATTACATTGTCTCAACGCACTCTACCTTTTCCCTGCCCGAAGCCCCCATTGAGCAAGCCAGAGGTGACAGTGGCAAGGAAAAACTCCCTAGAAGGAGTAAGGAACCAGACTCAAAAGGGGAGCCTGTGATCCTCAGGCTGGCAGAGGATGTCAAATGAGCAAAGTCCTGATTTATACAGAATCAATGGTAGTAGGTGACCGCTAGCAATGAGAATCTCCTTTAAGCATCTGGGTCAAGTCTCAAGAGAACTTAAAGATGCCAAGCTACTAAAACTGTGGAAAGGAGACAAAACATTTTCATCCATCCATCCACTTTCAGTACCTGCTTGTCCTATTCAGGTTCATGGGGGGGCAGAGCCTATCCTACAGTATACAGGTGCAATGCAGGGAACAACCCAGGATGGGGTGCCAACCCATCATAGGGCACACTCACACACCATACACTCACACAAGCACACCTACGGGTAATGCGGTAACTACAATTAACCTCAGCATGTTTTGGACCGTGGGGGGGACCCAGAACACTTGGAGGAAACCCCACACCAACATGGGGAGAACATGCAAACTCCACACACGGTACCCTGACTGAGACTTGAACACAGAGGTGTGATGCAACAGTGATAACCACTGCATCGCTATGCTGCCCACAGAACATATCCATGTTCATTTAAATTCTGCATGTTAAAAGAAAATGACTGACTGCCAGTGTTAATGTAGCCATGAAACCTAAACAGACCCCCTCCACTATCAAACGATTTCAAGTGTCAAAGAAGCTAGAAAGCAGTAACATTAGAATGTTTTGTTAAGCTAGAACTGGTGATTGATATATTCTGGAGAATTGTTTGTCTAAAGAGTGCAGACCAGAGCAGACAACAGGTCCAAAATGATCCAGTTACCCATTATCAGCAGTGAAGAGCACGAACGTGTTGTTGTGAACACCGCCATCCTGTAGGGCCTGAATGATCTTCCCCACTGTCCTGTCCAGCTCATACAGAGAGTCTCCAAACTTGCCCCTTAACGACTGTCCAGTAGCCTCCTTTCCGGCAAACTGGGGATAGTGGGTGTGCTGTAGAGGAATGTGACAGAGCTGGACGTCACTAAATCACTCTCACCGCCCTGCGGGGAGTCTGGTCAGGTCTCACAGGTGTGTCTCATCAAAGCTGCAGGGCTGATACACCTTTAAGTTATAAAAAGGTTTCTACACCCAAATGACAAGAACATATTTTTAAATGTGAGCATAAGTACATTGGCAGTGGCCAGTCATTAAATACTGAGTAATGTGGTGGTCGTTTTCAGCTCAATTTTAATTAACAATCATATCCAATTGCATTAATTGGCGAAAGGGGTTTCATTTTAATATGTTATTTTGATATTACAGAATAGATATATCTTTATACATTAATATGGTGCTGGTCAACCCATTAGGTGACATAGGCAGCTGCCTAGGGCATCATCTACTGAGGGGGCGCTGACTTAGCAAGCCAACTGCACTTTGTCTCAGGTGGGTGACTTTGACCTGCAGTGAGAGATGAGCAATTTTAAGTGTAAATGTCAGCTTTCGTGACCCACGTGTGACGGGTAGTATAGGAAGAAGGGCTGTTTTCCCTTGGCCGACGTCAGGATGAACTGCACGGCGAAGTCACTGTAGGTCTTCTCCAAGTCTGGGAAGCTGACCGGCTGCTCCTTGATGGTGTCGTTGAACATCAGCGGAACCGTGACCACGCCCAGGTCACATTTACCGAAGCATTTAACGTCTGGGGGGAAGCAGGTCAGATCGGCGCACGGACCCTGTGTTCAAACAGGAACATCACATCTATGCTACAGCAATCGGCTCCGTTTGAAGCATTCATCGCTTGCTCGCTCTTACCTGGTCATGTGAATAGGGCACTCCGACATAGTGGTCAAAGCCCTGGTGGATGGGGAGGTACGTTCCGTTTACGCCCAGCCCCAGGTGCCACTTGCCGACGATGGCCGTCGCATACCCCAGAGGCTTCAGCACTTCCGCTATAGTGGTTTCGTTCAGCGGGAGTCCCCCCCGGGAGCCCGGGTAGAAGACGCCCGGATAGACCCCGGAGCGGGTCTGCAAGCGACCAGTCAGCAATGCTGCTCTGTAGCAGGAAAGATCCAAATAAAACGAAATATTTTTCTAGGTGCATGCCTTGGCGACTCTAAAAAGATAAAACACTACAACAACTAAAGACTATCAACCGCAATTATTCCCTATTCTTGGATGTAGTTCTGTAAAAATTAAGTATAGCGTAATTCATCGTTATGGAATTGAGGAAATCACAGTAAGTAGACAGAACCTGGAAGGGCTGCAAACAGGACTGGTGCAGTAGAAGTCGGTGAAGCGAAGGCCGTTGGCCGCTAAGTGATCCAGGTTCGGTGTCCTGGAGCTGGGATGTCCGTAAACGCCCAGATCGCCGAATCCCAAATCGTCGGCGAACAGAAGGACGAAATTCGGCGGCGCTCCTACGCTGAACCGGCTCTGTAGATACAGGGTCGCTGCAAAGATCGTTAAAGCGACGGTAATTACGGAATAGAAATGCATCTTCTGGGCTTTAGTACGAGACTCCACATGAAGAAAGCGCTATCCGGTTGAATGAAGCATATGGTTAATACAGTTTTATATCTGAACCTATTTATTTATCCACTCATCAGTTTTTATTTTTGTTTCTTTTTTTTTTTTGCGCACGACGTCACTGTCACACGGGCGGAAGTCGCCGCAGTACCGCCCCCCCCCCGCGTAATGCGAAAAAGATAAGCGTCTATGTAATATGTATGGCCAGCCGTTTTAGCTTTAATAAATCTACACAGGATATTACAGATTCAGTTTTGACTAGTTCGAGTGTAAATTCTTGATATCAGAAATTAAACTGTGAGTTGTTGTAATGTGTATTTCTGATATCAGAAATTCGACTTTAGTTGAAAAGCATATTATTGACATCGGAAATTCAGCTTTAGTGGGATTCAAAACGTTCTCATTCATTTCAATGGGAGTTGGAAGTTGAACAGGTTAAAATTGCAATTTCTCCTATCAAGAAATTAATTGCAACTATAGTTATAATTTAATTTTATATTGTAAGTAGTTATAATGTGTACACGTATGTCTGATATCAGGTAGTAGAAATGACAACTGTTGATATCAGAAATATAATTTTAACTAGCTGAAAATCCAATTTCTGATATAAGGAATTCACTTGTAACAAGTGGTACTTTAGTTTTAATTATAACTAGTTACAACTGAATTTCTGATATCAGAAAGTGGTATTTTAATTAGTTAAATACGAATTATAACTAGTTATAATTGAATTCCTGATATCAGAATTGGAATTTTAACTAGTTAAAATTTCAACTCCCACTGAAATGAATGAGAAAAACGTTTTGAATCTCACTATTTAAAACAGAATTTCTTATATCAAAAATTGGCATTATAACTAGTCACAATTGAATTTCTGATATCAAGAATTTGCATTCTAACTTGTTCGAATTGAATTGCGATATACTATACAAATGAATTAAAGCTAAAACGGCTTGCCATCGTGTTTGTGCTCAGCTTGAATGCCGCGAAAACGAAACGTGAACGAGCGCTTGTGCGACTGATGGCGCAAATCGGAGCTGCCGAGACCTAAATGGGAGCAAATAGACCGCTGCAATTCGCAGAAACATCTGGAATCCAGGCTCAAAAACGTGGATTTGCGGTTGTCATTTCTGATTACATGGAAGTTGTAATGAAAACCTTTGTTCAAACGTGACCACATACAACCAGAATATCCATCACTTTAATTTCGCCAACAAATCACGCCTTGAAGTACTACCAAGCGTCAGGGTTTTTGTATGCCTTCAGGGTTTGCTTTGTGTAGTTCCTCAGCGTCGAAATCGGGTACATATAATTCAATTCATTTTCAAATGTTTTATTGTCATCCCTACACAACACACCGCAACGTAAGGGAAGGAAATGTGTCCTCTGGTCCTGGTGCGAAATAGAGGGATATATACAAATAAGTTAAAGGAATTGAAATAAAAGAAATAAATATAAATAAATAATAAAATAATAAAAAGAACCAGTAGAAATACTGTAAGTTAAAAATATGAACAGAAACTGCATGGAAAGTCCGACAATGCAGTCTGCTAAAAAAGAATACGAATTTACATCAGGAAACCCGATTCTTTGCCACATATCAATGTCCAGGGTTCACTGGTCCTTTGGTAAGTTATACGGGTTCCTGTCGAGTCCAACTGCATTTAATTTAAACAGATAATCGTTTGTTTTGCAGTTTCCCCGACTAAAATAAATTATGTTCCGACAGGCTCCTCCGCAGTCTTTCTGAGGGGGCGTGTTCCGGCGGGAAAGTGACGTCATTCAATACCGTCAATCCATAAGAAAACGAGTCATATGATCATCTCATGATCTACCGCGTTATAAGGAATTCTGGGATTTGAAGTTGAGTTTGGAATGGAACGCGCAACGACTGCTGAAGTCCATGGGATAATTCTGTAAATGTGAATTGAACTCCGGCAAAAAAATATTTCTGTAATAAACTGGAACTAACTTCATACTTCATTTGTTACACGCGTTTATACAGGTATATATAGCCTACATAGGAACAAAATAGTTTGACTTCCTAGCAGACATCTCTTTGTTAGTTTTAAAGCTTTTTTAGTAAGGCAGCCTGTTAAGTTCGTCTGGGTCAAATAATTCCTCATGGCCTTCGCACCAGGATGTCTGAAGATCATTGAAGAATTATACTGGTATGGAGAGCTGTTTCCAGGCCAAAATAGTCCATCTGCATCAAAGCATTATGGAGATGATTCAGTTCACGCTGAATTTATGCAATCCTTTGTAAACAATTAGCTACAAAATTGATTAAAAAAAATATGCATTTAAATGCTTCTGTAAGAAAACAGCTAATCTTTGATGAGACTTTGTACAGGGTTAAGTGGACGATGCAGTTTGTTTGGAAAAGACCACAAAGCTCTTTTCCGGCATGGTATTTCAATACAATGCTCAACTTGCTGAGTGATTGGAAAGCTATCGTGCTGCGTTGTTCAGATCAGGTTCAAGGTGATCAGAAGATTGCGTCTTTGCAGCATTAATACAGCTATATGCGTAATATAACAGACTTTACTGCCACCAGGTGGGGGCGAGAGGAATTGCAATACGCATTGTACAAGAGTTTTGTGTTTGGCAATTCCGTAATTTTAACAGTTAATCTTACACGTATGATCTTTTTAATTAACGTAATGTAACTCATGTTGTACTAAGGAAGGTTTTCAACTTAATTGTTGCTTGCAGTTATATTTTAATATCAATAATGTTTCAAAAAGTAAATTGGCCTGGTTAGGGAGTATGGTCAGAAAATTGTAGCTAGCTGAAAATGAAATTTAAAATAGCATGCTGCTTGTGGCCAACAGCCCCCCATCCGCCAAATGCTTGAATGGTGGTAAACACCCCCGTGGGAGTAGTGTGTGTTCCTGTTGTTTTATGTACCAAAGAAAGTTTGCAAAATTAATCGGACCGAACGACTAGTCCTCGTTATGTGGCCCAAGTCCCAAGCAAGAGAAGCAGAGTACAAATAGGAACTCTAAATGTGTCATACGACAGACAAAACTGAAATAAATTCGATTTTTATTTCATTATTATTATTATTTTGCATTACATATTGTCTTTATGGAGATGGAACAAACAATTCCTATCAGTTAACATACCTGTATTGCCATCCGATATGTAAACTTTCAGCATTCAGAGTTAGCAGCACTAGAGCTACTACTGAAATAATGGAGACGTTTGCATTGGACGATCAGCGATTTTTCATGGTGGAGGACAAACATTTTTATCAGCTCTTTTTTATTACCTCTTATACGAGGTGGTCACGAGCGAACACAGCGGAAGGGATATCAATCCATGTGCTGCTTTGTTGAAGTGAAAGGGACCTTTATTCAACTACACAACAACTACAAACAAGAGGACCCCCCCTCCTAACACGCACACTATGGACTGGACAGGGTACACAGGACTGGGAACAAGGGAAACCTAACAAAAGACCGGACGGGCCCACAGGACCAGGGAAGCCAAACACGAGACATTAGTGAGACCCTGAGGACAGTACAGATGGAGACAGGACACAGACCCATAGTGGAAGTAGGACAGATGGAGATGCAGGCACCAGAACAGTCCATGGGGCCTTGGGATCAGACCAGAGGGCCAGAGAGTGCAAGCTGCCGTGGGCCTGGTCCATGAGAATGGTTTGGCTGGACCTGGGTTGAGCAACAGGGGCACTGCAGCGGAGGGACCCTGGACAGAAGGAGAGACGTGGGCTCCTCTGGACCGGGGACTGGAGACATGGGTTCCTCTAGACCAGGGACTGGGCTCCTCTGGACTGGGGACTGGAGAGGTGAGCTCCTCTGGACCGGGGACTGGAGACGCGGGCTCCTCTGGACCGGGGACTGGAGACGCGGGCTCCTCTGGACCGGAGACGCGGGCTGATCTGGACCGGAGACTGGAAACGCAAGCTCCTCTGGACTGGGGACTGGAGACGCAGGCTCAGAGTGGCCCTGAGACTTGCGTTTCTTGTCTATTGCTCTGACTTGGCACGGACAGAGGGCAAGACTACACAATCACAAGAAAAGACCACGCAGGGAGAAAACATACATACCCAATCCTAACTTCTACAATGATGGATAAAAGAGTAAGGTAAGGGCAAGCACATATATATCTATATAGGGGGCTACGTGAGGAACAGGTGCAGGCCATAACTATTAAATAAACATTAGGGGTGTGAATAACAAGATGCAGGTGAGGGTCGAAATCACTGAACACTCAGAGGACTCAAACACTAGGAATGGGATGGTTAGTGACACCTGCTGGCCAAGCTGGGATGACGGACGGGGCAGAGACTGGTCCTGATAGAGGTCTAAAAGTACCAGGCCTAAAAATGTTTATAATTCATTAATAAATTTGACCTGTAGATTGATCTTTTGCATTCCACAGAATAAAGTCATTCCACTAATCTGCACCAGCAAGCTCAACAAGTTTCACGCTTTTCTTGAATGAAAAGGAAATATTTGCTACTTAGTTTTCCTTAACTCCGGTTTCCCCCCACGGTCCAAAGACGTGCTGAGGCTGACTGGAGTTGCTAAATTGCCCGTAGGTGTGCATGTGTGAGTGCCTGGTGTGTGAGTGTGCCCTGCGATGGGCTGGCCCCCCGTCCTGGGTTGTTCCCCGCCTTGTGCCCATAGTTTCCGGGATCGGCTCCGGACTCCCCGCGACCCACTGGGATAAGCGGTTTGGACAATGGATGGATGGATGGATAGTTTTCCTTATAGTGCTGCATTGTGACTTACAACGCTATATTCAAACCTTACTTGAGTGAATTTAAAAGGTTGCTTTTTGTAAGATCAATAGATTTGAATGTGCAGTAATTTTACTTAAGTAGTATTTCACTGGATGCCTTGAGTAACGTTTCGGTGTGGTATCTGTATTTTTCTGCAGTATGAAAATTGTGTACTTTTCCCAGCACTGGTCAGGGGCAGCGTTTGCTGCTGTTGTCCTCCACCGTGGGAGTCGCGCATATAGCAGATTTGATGTAGTTTTGACCTTGCAGCTGCATGTCCAGAACCAAAGGTTGTCTCATGAAAATCTGAGATAAGTAACTGTGGCATTCTAAGCGGACGACCGCGGTCTATTTTTAGGCTGTTTCCCCCTCAGGTGTAAATGAATGCATGTGTGTCTCTGACGAAGAATCCAATTTACCTCCCCTTCGGAGGCGATTTTCTGGAATGCCAACTGTGACCCTGCAGTTACTCGCCTGGACTCTAAATCATGCTCTTGGGGGAGGTGGATGCTGTCCCAGCGACCGCCTCACTGCACTAAAATTAGTGGGGGTCCAACGAGGGTCTTGGGTCGTGAGCATTCCCTGGGGAGCCCAGCTTGGTTGGGGTGTGGTCTGAACATGGGCGCCACCCAGTGGCAGGTAGTTGCCAGCACGCTCCTTCAGATTGATTTGTGCTCAGTCCTCAGATTCTGTGTTGTTTTCTGACATGAATGACGGCAGGAAATAAAACGCATAATAGTTACTGTATTAAAACTAACAAGCTGTTCAGAGTTTCATTGTTCTTTGAATTAGGTTGGTGTATTTTGTGTGGTTAACACTGCCACGTCACATATGAAGAAACGTTTTGCTTTACGACTTTGTAAATGAATATAAACTTCCACTGTTTAACATAAAGCTACGAAAAACTGTGACAATTAATAATTTTTAAATTAGTATTTAAGTCTTATTGCTTTCCAAATGAGCTCCTAGAGGAATAATTGGGTAAAATGATACTTCTCTTGTTTCCATTTGATTTAATTGGGTGTAATTGCCTGCATGGGATTGTATGGCTTATTCCTGGGAGCCTTGGCGGTGGGGGGGATCACCCTAAACTGGCCTCTGCACAGTTTGTCCGATTGTGGCCTTGGTTTGTCAGTGCATCACTACGCCTACCCAGAGATTTTGTACCATATTGCCGCCCTGCTGGTGAGCATTGGTCATATGCTCACTTTAATGTTCACTTTTGTGGCTCTGCCGGCTTCAGCTTCTTAGCCATGTATCAATCTTCTAACTACTTATCCTAAAATTATATCTACATATAGAGTGAGGTGGTGGGCCTGGAACCTCCCCCAGGAAGCTGAGGACACACCCTGGATGGGGTACCAGTGCATCCCTGGGCAAGAACATAGTTACCACTGAGGATCATTTAGCTACCCTGATCTGCCTGAACAACATGTGACTGCGTGAGGACACCCAGGCAAACTGGGCTAGAACAACTCCAAGTATAAGGAGAGGGTGGGATTCAAACCTAAAACCTAAAGGTTTAGCCACTGTGTCTCCTTCTGTGTGAGACACACATGAATGAAAATGATCCCCTCCAGTCCTACATTGGAGTGAGTATCTCATGTTAATTTCCAGGAAGAGTGCATTGCATTAACCTAAGCAGTAACGCGCTTAATGGACCATACGTGATTTCTGGACCAGCTCATTATAATCTCCCCAGGTAAGTTATGATAATGGCGTTTAGCATGGTGTTAAGTTTCATTAGAAACACAAGAATAGCTGCCGCACTAACAGGCTGCAAATCTCAATTGTAACTCTTAAGGGGCCCCTCTACCATAACAGAACATGTGAAAATATAACCTACTGATAATACCCAGCACGTTTTGCCTGGAAACCAGAATGGCTGAAACCGCAAACCTTTGGATACTCCTTTCCTCTAAAGCACATCGACTTCTCGGGATTCCTGGGACACATGAGGAAGCTGCACTGAGACTGACCTCCCTGCGTTCTTTTTCTTTAAGACCGATGTTTCGCTTGATTTACTGTAACGGCCATTATTCGCTTTTACTATTTAATTAGAGGCCACCTTCACGGTCGTCAGGTATTCAGCAGAGGAGGGCCTGGCCCTGCAAATTAGCTTTAACTTATCTTGAGAGCTATTCCTGCATGGCGTTGAGCTATGGACCAGCAGGGGGCAACCTAGACCAGTAATGAAATTTTGATGTTCCAGTGTGAATAGGCCGATCGACACTTAAATGGTACTAATTACTGTTTTTACCTTGGTCTCACTTGTAATGAATTATGAAAAGTATATCCTGTACCACAGGACAGCCGTTATAGTTGAGGCTCAGTTGTGCAGAAAGGATGATCTTGATGGATTCAGTGACGTTTCGGAAGATTTGGGCCTTGGGTACCGTCCTCATGTTTCCTTCATGAGCAGTTCGCCGGATTCGGAAGGAAGATGACTGATATCTGATCAACTTTCTGAGCCACGCATTCCACTTGACAAGGTTTCTGATGAATAATTTAGCTGGATGTGAGAAAGGGCAGGAGAGTGGAGGTAGTGGGGGGGGGGGGTGCCCATCAACCATCTTGGATGGGTTGGTTGATGAATAATTCACCTGTCCTGCTGAGTCTTGCACTGACCTGGGCTGCTTTTTGTAAATGCTCCCATTAGCAACCGTTCAGCTGCATGGTTCCAACTATGTACGTCATTAACGTCGTTAGCAACAGTTCAGCTGCATGGTTCCAACTATGTATGTCGCTAACATGGTTAGCAAACGTTCAGCTGCATGGTTCCAACTATGTACGTCACTAACGTCATTAGCAACTACGTATTTGGGAAATGTACCCCTGACTGGTAGTGCCATCTTCAGCACCATGGACAGCTAACAGCCCCCTCCCCTCGTGTAGGTTATGGATAATATGAGTGTCACCAAGTTCATCTTCCTGTCTAAACAACCCGGAACCTTGGGTCTTCATTGTCCCCCCCCACTCCAAGGGACTACAGTACTGACCTCTGCAGGAGGTGCGTACAAGAATATTCCAGGATTTTTATCCTGTATTGTGTGGAAAAACAATGGAACCGAGTTAAACAGCTGTAGTGTGACTTTCCTTTTAACAAAGCGTCTTCCAGCTAACGGCGCAGTCTGGCCATGCAGACACTCCGCCCCTCAGACCCCAGTGAAAGTAATTGAAAAAGTTCTGGATCTAGAAACCTATGTGCCAAATCTTTAGAACGTCTCAGGTGACTCATTTAAGTTTATAATTCCAGTTTCTCCACAATACTCATTGAGCGGGGCAGTTTTAAAATGAGATTACGGATGGTTTGAATTTGCATTCTTGTGCCCCCACTTTCTGGAACCTGATACCCTCCTATAGCTCTGACTGAAAAGCCATTTGGTCTGTGCAAGTCTGAGAAGGTGAGATACCTAATTAATCGGAGATTAGGACAAGAATGGCAACCATCCAGCTGCTTCAAAGCGTCACCGTGCTTAAGGGGCCACAATCGTTTGTTTACCTCGGTTGTCAAGGTGACTTCAAAGGCACCTTCGTGATGCTTCTCTCTGGCCAGTCGTTGTGTTATTGCCCCCTCTCTGCTGCCAGTTCGTTGTCATGGTGACGCCCCTTGCCTCATGCCTATTCCATCAGCATGGCACAGAATGCAGTGGGAATCTGCAGTTGTCTCTCGCTGTCTGATCTAGCGTGTTAATTCTGGTTACAGGAGATACAGGGTCGCTTGGATCTTATGCACTGCCAGGCTGGTCTGGCAGAGATCCTGGCACTTCCTGACAGTTTTAATGAACGGGTAGCGCCAGGAGGCAACGCCGGGAGGCTGGGCCAGTACCTGACGGTTGTGACCTTTTCACGGGAGTCAATGCAGACGCTGTCAGCGTTAATGATGAGTGGAACAGCTGGCCTGACAGGGTGCGGCTTTTCTGCCGGTTATTTCATGATGAAGTGACCCCACCCCCAGACACAGATTCCTATGGGTTTGCCATGGCCTCCCCAGGACTTGGTGAGGTCACATGATAAGCATGTATATTCAATGCTCTCAGGGTTGGCCTAAGTAGCTGCTTGAGGCTTAGCAGCCATTAGCACCCCCGCCCCCCAATCACCCTGTCAATGGGAAGGAAAATGACAAATCACAAAGATTAGGTAGTGTTTGGTTATCTCATAGCCCCGCCTCCTGCTATTGCCCTACCCAGGACCCAGAGCATGTTTGGTGTCATGTTTTCCCTTGTTGACGCTAATCCTAGCTCCTCCAATCCCCTCCACAAATGTCCACACTTCTTCAGTACGGTTCTGGTCGTCGTCCTGCCCACTGGAAGCTGTTTGACTTCAGAGTGAGAGGCTGTACAGCCCGGTCTTCATTGGTCGTTTGGGGTCTTCTGGACTGATTTAGGTGGCTTGGCACCTGCCAGATGCAGGAGAAGCCAGCTGGACAGCGTGCAGGTGTCACAGGTACTCATTCTGTTTTGGCCGGGAGAACCACATTGGCTTTGACTCCCCCCGCAACATTGATCTCAGAAACACGGCATATGAATGGCTTTGGACAAGAATAGGCTCCTGCCAGACGGATACTAGTGAAAGAACATTATCTGCCGTTTGTTTGTTTTACAATAAAATGACAGTCTGACAGCTAACTTTATTGGGTTAGAGTATATTTGAATGATAAATGTTGACGCTGCATGTGATAGAGGGGTTGGCTGTGTTTATGATCGCATGAAGTAACGGTAACACTTAACTGTTTGTGATGTTCAGGAGGTAACACACAATTCATACTCGTGGGTCTTTGGGTTTTTATATTCGTTTACCTTGGGAATGTTCCAGTGTTTCTGCATGCTAAGTCATAGGGCTGTAATAGGGTCCAGTCATCTACAAGAATTATTCTGTCATTTCGGTTCCTCATTTGACCTTAACTAATTAAAAAGTAGCTATATCATTTATTAGAATACCTCTTCTAGGGCATACAGATCGTCTTATTTCGGATAATGGCAGCATGTGTTTGAAAGATGCTTGTGTTCAGGTCTCCCAAACTGATGATTTGTCATTGCTTAATTGTCTGACTTCGTTCCCAGCCAAAATTACCTCTCCCAGATTGCTTTTGTCTGCCTTGCCCCTCATTTCAGCAAAGGTTAGCTGCACGCTAATGTTTTTATGAATGATGCATAACCCTGAGTTAACACTAGGGGGCAGTCGGTGATCAAATGGTGCAACCACCAGCTTTCTAAAGGAAGAAACTGCGATTGGGGCTGTCAGGCTAGTGGCGTTTAGGATGTGGGATGATGCAATTACTGGGTATTTTGTGTGATTATCTGCTTTTCTCTGTCCAGTTAAAGGTTACTGTATCCCTGTCAGCTCCGAACAAAATGCATCCAAGTGCACAAAAGCTCGGTTTGTTGGCATTTGTATGCAATATAAGTGGTGCCAAGTAGGTCTCTGCTTAGGGGTAGAAATCATGATCGACTAAACCGGAAAAATATCATGAATAAATCAAGTCTGTGACAGTTCAGGGGTTTACAATCCGGCACCTGCAAGGACGGTTGGCGTTGTTGATCTTCAAGCTGTTCCAAGCTGTTTCCAAAGCTGAGTTGGTCTCGGCACAATAAACAGAATGATATTGATGTATAAGAATCTCGCTGATAGGAATGTTTCGGTCAGGAAGGGCCCTGTTTATAAAGACTGTCAAAATCAATTAAATCCGCAGAGACAAATTTGATGACTCTGGAGAAGCCGCCCTAATCATCTTTTTTTAGGTAATCATAAAAATCAGGTCCGTATTCATAACTCTCCAGGCTGCCATAAATGGCTGTGGAGTTTTACCTCGTAAGGGATTTTCATTCAGCCTGATGACACATTCAGTGATGATCAGCATTTGACCAGCCAATTCTGAAATTACCATGGTATGGAGCCAAAGGAGATAGAAATGGCCCCTGGGCAAAACCCAGAGAAGGGCTGAACCTCATCCCCTGTCTGCCATTTTTTACATTGTTCCTTAATGAGAACGTTCTTCTTGGGCTCCTGAGTGTCAAACAGCGCCCCCTGGACAGATGATGTGGCAGCATGATTATCACTGATTCTGACAGTCAAACAGTGCTGGCCCTGCTGGTTCTGGATATATATTTTTTTTCTGCCCACTTTACTACTGGGGGGGGGGGGCACATTTCCAGAAGGATCTAGCAGATGTGTAAACAGATGCCCAACAGACATGGCAGAGTTGGTTTGCACATTGTCTAACCCCTGACAGGTTGTCTTCTGCTCAGATGTCTGAGCCTTCCTGGCTGGTAAGTCATGGCCCTGAGGTCTGTATTTTGGTCGTTTCCAGGTGTGTAAAACCCACATGTTCAGGCAAGAGGAATGACGATTCCTCAAAAGGTTATTATTTATTTAAAAGATTTGTGTTTCTACGACTTAACACCTGACACGGGCAAGGCCTGTCGGTAAGATTTATAACTCTTTGCGGGCTGGTCCTGCTAATGAGGATCTGCAGCAGAACGGACCGCAGGCTCGCCGTGTGCTGTGCCGTCTCCGGAAGCGGCGGGGATGAAGCTGGAATGTCCGCGTTTCCTACCCAAGCAGTTTCAGCTTCAGGGATGTTTTAGAGGAGATGATTCTGTATGGTTACGCACTGGCCTTCAAGGGTGACAGAGCTGCCTCTTTGTGAAAAGGTAATGAGGAGACTAACCCCTCCCACCCATCAATCTTTAATCCCTCCCTCAACACCCTTTTTGGGAAGAAAGCTATGAAATTTTGTTAGATAATCCTGAGAAAACAAGACCTCCCCTTTCCCCCTCTAATTACACTGCACAACAATTTTTTTGAAAAGTTTTGCTTCCTGAAAACTTTTTGCTGATTGTGACAGGTACCTGGTGGGTATGCACAAATATAGTTTGGGTTTTGCAGCATCATGTAGGAACTCTGAGAAATAGACAGTTAACTGTTTACCGACAATGATGTATTTAATCACGTTTATGATTCTCATACGCTATTAAGTTCAACATAATTAGAAGTGTTTTGTTCTTGATTTTTGTTTATATTCAATATCAGGTGCATCACGTTGCAGTGTCCAACAGTAATCAGCAGAAATTTTCATACCTGGTGAGAGCAAACACCATTCCTACAGTCTTGAACCCAGCAATTCAGCTTTTGTTCTCAACAGACCCAAATCTCTGGCAAGATTGTTTAATTCTGACTGTGTTATGAGATGTGGATCACCTGATGAGGCAGGAGGAGATAAGGAACATGCACTGATTACAGTGAGAGGTAAGGAGCATGCACTGATTACAGTGAGAGGTAAGGAGCATGCACTGATTACAGTGCATTGTCACACTCACCACACAACAAGCCACCTCAGGGATGGGAACCTGAGTGCAGCCATGGGGCAGGTGATACCTCAGCACCACACTAGTCCAAATGGACCAGTGGGAGGTTTTTGTCCCCAGAGACTGAGGTGCCAATCCTGCCACCAACCTCCAAGTTATTCCCTGTACGATGGAGAACCACCTTGCAGGACCTTGTGGATTAACATCATACCCAGGGTGAAACAACTGCAGGTTAAGGGCCTTGCTCAAGGATCCAACTGAGTAGAATCAGTCAGGGCATTCATGGGATTTGAACCCACAACCTTCTGATTACTGGTACAGAACCCTAGCCTCAGAGCCATCATTCTGATGAGCATGGTTCAAAATTCGGATCATTGTCACTGCCAGTTCCCTGCATTGCAGTTTCTTCAACTGGTTCGTCTAAGGTCCATTCCTCCGGTGGTTTCAGAATTGGAAGACCGTCGTCATGTGGCACGAGTCTCATTGCTGAAGGCAGATTAGGGTATTCAATCGACTTCTTGTTTTTGGCAAAGAAACCGGCACATTAATCAAACAGAAGTAACAGTCCGTTACCTGGTCTTTCTGTTTTCGTCATATCATGGGACAGCAAAGGACATTGTCTTTCGAGTGCCTCTGAGCCAGGATCTCAGACAGACAGCACATGTCGCACAACAAATGTGAGGCGCCCGTTTCTGTCTTGATCATCAATTTTACAGCCGAAGTACAGATAATATGCTTTCTTCACAAGAGCAGTCATGAAGTGTCTCTGAGGCGCAAGCGTATATTCGCCAGAAATATAGCAGAATGTATCGCGGCTGTTACGACATTGACAAGACGTTTTGACCGACGCCAATCGTCCTGTAAACGTCTATAGCATCTAGCTTACTTGTTACATTGCTACTGAGGCAATGCAATGTCCTGAAACAGTACATACATACTATCAGGTCTATGTTAATCCATTGAGCACTTTTATATTCTGCTGAGGCAGTTTCCAACCAGGCCTGGTTCCATGCCTGGACATTCTCACACTGTACAAAACATTGTTGATAGGTCTCTTGCAGAAACAAAAATTTTTGGACAGAAATATAAGAAAAAAACATGACAAAACTGAAGATTCCGATGAAACGGTACGTGATGCACAAATTTGGATGTGATTTTCGTGATCAGCAGCCAAAAATCCAACACACGAAGCAAAACCTTTGTCGTGCAGTGGTATCAGCCCTGAGCTGCCCAATAAGGAAGCATCAAAGGTATGAAGTTCCCAAACTAGGCAGCAGAGGGCGTAGCAGCTAAGGAGTTGTATGTTCCCAGCATGTATACATCATCTGACAATATGTGTAATATGGAAGTTTTGTCCATTATTCAAGTTCATAAACATGTTTCACTTATTTTTGAGAAGGCAGTTGTCATGTGAGATTAACACAAAAGATCCGAAGGATCCATTTCCTGCCTGTACTGTAGATTAGGGATGTTTTGGGTCAGACCAGCTGAGATGCTTCCCTCCAAGCGACTTCTGTACCGCCTCACCGCCATATTCCTTGGCCACTTCCTCCGCTGCAAGGAGCTCGAACAAGCAGCCTGCAAAGCAAAGATTCTGCCTTCTCGGCGACGCCTTTCATCCTGCAGACCGCAGCGGGATCTTATTTAAGGGTCTGATTTGCTGTCTCACCGTTGGCTCCTTCAGATTGCCTGTATGGGCCGCGAGTCTCTTTAATGAGCACTGCAGATGAGGGCTCCACATTGAAATTTGGAGCTTGTGGTGTGTCAACAGGCTAATGAAGGCCATGGTATCCGGCCCCGGCTCTCCGAGCCTTGGGGACGAGTGAGTGGAATTCTCCTGTGTCACATGACGCCAAGTAGTAGGGTCAAGAAACAGAACCTAGCGGCCTCTTTGGAGAACGGGGCCAGGAGGGTGCATAAATATTAGAGAGGCTGATTGGGTAAAACAGGTGGTGTTCTGATGCCGATTTTGGGTGAATTTGGCGCCCCCCCCAAGGACATCTTTAGGTGAATATCGAATAATGTGTCCTTCTTGTGTTGCATCTCATTCTTTTCCAATAAAACATAAAAGGTCTCTTAAGGTTGATTTAGATATCAGGGCATCTACACTGATATGATGAGACTGACATGACTTTGGACATAATTTTGAAAAGAAAATAAAAATCCCCAGGGCCATACCTTGATTGTACTAGCAATATACAGGTAGCTTTTTAACATATCCAGGGAGTAATTAGCAGGCACTGTAGATGAATCCATCCAAAATCACAGACAATATTTCTGTTGTACCTTAAGATGGGTGTCCTGCCTAATAAAGCAAGCAGAGGCGAATTAAGGCAACCAGGTTTATTTGGGATCGAGCCAGGGGAAGTCGTGAGCCGTGTCCAAGTCGTAGCCAGAAACCGTACACCAGAAGCCAGAACGTAATCCGAAGCTGTCATCGAGGGAGGGGAAGCCAGAGGTCGAAAAGCCAGGGGGTCAGTCTGGAGACGCGAAGGATGAACACAGGGAGATCCAAGAGGGGCTTCACGGGGAGGGCGGAAGGGCAGGAGGCGCGGGAGGTTCGGGCAGGGCAAGGAAGACGGAACATAACTGGGGAGTGCATTGCAACAATACCTGGCACTGGACTGATGCCAGTGCGTGACTTAAGTACGGTTGTTTTAATTAGCTTCCGTTGATTTCCGCTGATCTCGCGAGGTGGGCATGACAGTGGGAAATTACCTTCAGTGTTTTTCTGATTTCTGGACAATGTGACATGTCCTGTAAGCAGAGCTGGTTAATGGGATACTCTTTCCTTATTCTAATTCATGGGTCGCTCATCTTTGTAGCATCAGGCTAGAGAATGTCCTCAGTTCATCCTGCCTTAACTGCGTGTTGGAGTGCAGGGTGGATAGAGACATTAAGGATTAAGGAGCCAGAGAATATTAAGTATATTTAATGACCAACCCCTCTCTGAACAGTTTCAATTACCATGGGTCTTTGAACAGTGTATGACTTCACTGCTTGGTAGGTGCCCTACAGAAAAGGCCAGGACCATTTCTGTCACACTAAGGGGAGATGGATGGCCATGGTTACAATGGTGACCTAAAATGGGTCAAAGATTGGAGAAGGAGATCCCTGGCAGACATATAACACTGATGTCATCTCTCTCTCTCTCTCTCTCTCTCTCTCTCTCTCTCTCTCTCTCTCTCTCTCTCTCAACAGTGTTTTCTGAGCATTGAAGTTACCAGGCAGGGCACAGTGATTATGGTGTGAATGTGTCAGTGTGTCTCTGACTCCTTTGTCGTTTTGTTTTGATACGGGGAATGGGCTGCATAGGAAAAGCTATATGAATACAGCCAATAAAAATTATATAGAATTCTGTACAATGATGATGGTGTGTATGGCAGAGATCATTGAGGAAACGTGCTCATCTTACCCACAATTTTCACAACCCCACTATAAAGTAATTATAAATTATTCCTGAATCACTTACCTGTCAGATTTTCCTCCTATATTCTGTCTGACCGATAAAATTGCACAAACCTTCTTGTAATGTGACCCAATGTCAAGTGCAGAGTGGCTCCCACTGAGACCCGGTGCAGTTAGTGCCCCAAAAATGCACCTCCGAACTCTGCCAGTCGCCACCAGCGGCTCACCTCGCCAACCCATCTGAGCCGACGGAGAAGGATGCTCTGTCCAAACGTGGCGCCCCCCCCCGCAATCTGAGGATCCCGCAGGCCGTAGCCGACCCCAATTAATGTGGCCTCTGTTCCGAGCCCTGGAGCACCTCCCCCTACTCTGTAACAGACCTTTTTCTTCAGGTCTCGTCCCATGATACATCTAAAACGGGCCTGGAGGAAAAGGGCTGCAGCTCAGAAGTGCCAAAACCCTCCCGGTCCGCCAGCTGAAATGAGACCGTCTCCATTCTACTGACTTCAGATAATCAGACACCGGCTGCTCGCTGCTTGGCTCTTTGTTTTCCAACTTATTGTGCGGTGACATTTAAAATGTAGCTCTCTTCATATACTAGATGAATATCAGGCGCATTAGTTATTGCTGTTAGCAAAAATTTCATTAGCCGCGCAAATGCTATTGTATCAAGTCACAGCCTCAACTTGTTTTAGGTTCTCTCTCTCTTTCTCTCTCTCCACTTCATTAGAGCATATTGCTAAGCTAATCAGCGTATGAATTACACGAAAGGTACCAGCCATGGTTTAACGGAGTAATTGTTTTTTTTTTTTGTGCAGCATGTCAAGCATTTTACTGGTCATTTAGCTACTTTGGTCTAGTTTCATTTTTGTTTTACTGCCCAGAAAACCTTTTAACATATTGAAGTGATTACACACTGACCTAAAGTCGTTCAGACGGTCACAGTTGACGTCTTTTCAGTCGTGACAGTGTTCTGAGACAAGGTCCAGAGAGGCGACCCGTTTAGGGTTCTGGCTCATGCGTAGTGAGACCGAGCACTGCTGCCAGTCCGGCCACATTAGCGCATTAGCGATTAGCCTTATTTTCCGGCTATTTTCTGAAAGTGTGTGACTGGAGCACGTCCCGCCACGCTTTCATGCTTCTCATCAGTTGTCGACTCTGCTGTCCTGCTTTTTTTTTAAATGCTCTGATAGAGCAAATGGACTGGATGGATCCTGAAATCTTTGAGCCTGTTTACAACCTTTGCCACCCGCAAAGTGCTAAGCAGTTAGCTAATGGCCAGCCCTGCCATCTCGCCATCAGTCCTCCTCTTTTTCTTGTCTATCCATGATCGGGGTTTTTAGGGTGCTGTGTGCTTTAAACCATGCCAGGTCTTATCGGTCCTTCACAGAAATTTTATACTCCATCATATTTTTACTGTACTAAGCAGCCCTACTTTTGAATGCACCCTAGATCAGTAGGACAGTGTGTAGTGTAGTAGGTCAGTGTCTGAAACGGTTTACTTGTTTTTATCCCTGTAGGGGTCCAGCTGTAGTACATCAAAATAAGCAAAATGCACAGTAATCGATATTCTGATTTCAAATGCAATAGAACAATGGAAGCAGTCAACAGAACAATAGAGGCACAGTCTCTGCACTGCTGCTGGTTACAAAACAAACAGCGAAATGAGTTTTGTGGCATTTCAAGCCTTATTTATTCACGTTCATTCATCGAGGATTTGAATGTTGTGAAACGGTGCTGAATGGATGAGGACTTCATCTACTGTGCACAGTGGTCTCCAAGGTAAACCGGAGGAATCCGCGAGCATCGCTAAGCTAGCGGCTACTGATTTTTAAAGATGGTGCAATCTAACCTGTGCCTGGACTTGTAGATAAGCTATCAGATTACCTATCACTTGAAATGAACTCGTGCTCCTCTAGCCAACGCCTAAAGTCATCTAATCCCTGTATCCATTACCGGCTGTCCCATGATGCTTCTCTGCATCTGACTTTAATTCCGCTTTCTAAACCATCCACTGTCACTCTCTGTTAATCGCTGCCTATTCAAGGCCCGGTTCACTCTGATTTTTGTTTTGATTTTCCGCAAAGAAAATCAGCCTAATCAACAGGAGAGGTACTTTTTGTTTTACATAATTTTTCAGTGCTATTAGTTTATACTTGACGCTAATGTTCTGAGTGTTATTGCAGCAACATTTAGATGTCCTGTTTTTTGCCCATCTTTTGGTAATTGTCTTGTGAATTCTCTGTCTGGTAAAGCTAAGATATTACTTGGGGGGGGGTTATCATGTCTTAAGATGATACTAACACATCTTCCTGTTAAAATTTCAGGGGGTAAAAAAAGCTTTTGAGACTGACACCTGGCATTTCAATACCCACCCCCCACTTTGGAGTTTTGGATTTTGCTCGTCTAGACAACCACCTCATTTTGGCATTAAGAATTTTGTTGCACTTCTACAGAGAGTTCAGCTAAATGTATTCTCCCCCAAGAACACTTTTGAGATATCTGGCTTGGGATTAAACCCAGAAAGATTTGAAGAGGGAACACAACTGTGAGAAAATAATGGTTCGCTTTGTACATAAACATGGATTCATTCAACTTTGTGTCACCTTTGTGTTACCTTGACAGAGACGTCAAGAAGTATTGTTCGTGTATATGCAGTGGGGTGCTGTTTAAACCAATGGGACAGAATGATGTGGCCAATGAAACGTGAGAACATTATGAAAATGAAAAGCTGCTGGAACACAAAATCTCAATGCTACTTTCAATATGGGGGAATTATTTAATTTTTCATTCAGGCAGCTAACTTTCTGCTTTTGAGGGTCATCATAGTGTACAGTTGTCTGGCAGGAGGTGGCAAACCCCAAAACACTCTGGCTGCTGAAACAAGCTTATTTGAACCAATTTTCAGCTCCACTGGGAGCCAGAGAAAGCCAAAGGTCTTTATCTACACTGACTGTTAAACATCATGTTGTACGTTATTTATTTGACCTTATTTACACTGACTGTTTTTGACTGGAGTGTGACTTGTACATTAATGTGAAATTCAGCAAGTTGCCTGTGAGACCTTGCGTAGGGATTAAAAGGGTCCTGCAGTTTTAAGCTGCACTGTAGCAATTAAACGGGGCATCAGTCTTGTTTGGTGGGGGGAAGAGATCGATATTTGCTGAAATGGCTGAAATGGAATTTGTGGTAGGTGGTTTTTATAATAAGGCAAACTGGCTTCAGCCCAGTTGATTGAAGGTCCGCATTCGCACGTTCGCCTGGCCCTGTTAGACTGGATCTGCGAGCGTCATTGTTCCTCTTCAATTATCCGAACATGATTCTGAGGCTGACCCTTCACTAAATTATTCATTCCCCATCCTTTTTCCTTCCGAACAAAGAGAAAGTGTGACTTGGGTATTTTGTCAAACCAACCCCCCCCCCCCCCTCCCTTCGCCCCTTGCAACTTGGCATGTACGCAATGCTACGAGTAGCAAACAGCTGGCTGAATACAATGCTTCCCCCACACACGTGTAGGTGCACCTTCCGGTGACATGCCGACCGTTCCATCTTCAGGACTGCAGGTTTGCAGATGAGGATGTTCAGTACTGAGGCTATGAACTCTGTATAGCTACTTCAGGCTGTTCCAGAAAGCTGGTGCCGTGAAGGTCAGCTCTTCATCACGAGACCGTGTCTGTGTGTTGCGGTTAGGAGACGGACTTTGGGCGGGCGTTTCTGGGCCGGAGAGGCCGTGCAGGCCGTCGAGCACGAGGCCCCCTTGCTGCGTGGGCGGACGCCTTGCCGGCGCGGCACAGATGGTCTCGTCCTGAAACTCTCAAGCAGAAACCTCCGTAAAGCTGCGTTCGCGAGCCGGGCCGTGCAATGCTTCGACGCCAGCCCCCATCTCTAGCCATGCGTAACTCTGTATGTCACAGCCGACCCATCAGCTCAATATTTCAGGCTTGCCGGTAACTTCTGGCTACAGTTGGATGGTGACCATGGAGTCCGTAGAGGTGAAGAGTACACATGCTTGAATGAGGTCAAACTCTGGACTATGCTTCCAGTCGGGGCCACTGTTTAGGGGGACGACTAGGGATGGGGAGGGTGGGGGGTGGGATAGGGTTCAGGTGGAGGAGTGGTTGTCCTGGTGGCCCGGTTGAAGTCACTTTGTCCCGGGCCCAGGAATTATACATGGCAAGCCTGCCAGTCAGGGGCGCAGTAGGGGCACCCGGGCAGATTCAGGGGGCCGAGAACTTTACAGAGGCTCTTGAATACATAAATTCTGGGGACGTGACATTTTGTCAGGAAGCCCAGACAGGGGAGCCACTAGACATTTTGGAAAGCTTATCATATAGCGCCCCTTCCCCAGACCAGTAAAATTACATTTCAGGTCCCTGTCCCTGCCTCAAGTCATTGTACCTGTACAGTTCAACTGTTTTTATTAATAATAAACGCATTCTGTCTGGCCCTTAACTCTTCCCTAATATATCTGTTTTTTGCCCTTATGTTAATTTCCAGACGTGGAGCGCGAAACACGACCTTGAAGCTCAGCGGGTCAGAAAAGCAGATTCATGCTCTGGTTGCATAATGTTTTCTGGGCCCTATTGCTAAGCGGCGTGTTTGTACTGGGATGGATTCCCTGGCCTACAGAGCGGCTCCTCTCATCCCACCGAGCCGCTACACAAAGGCTCCACTCTCTCCACCTGTCCTATTTCTGTAGTCAAATAACGGGACAATGGCGCATGAAATCGAGGCGTTGTTCCAGAAACCGGATGACACGCAGTCGGGTCTAGACGCCCTGGTGCTCTAAGGAGTCCTTCCTCTCTCCTTTGTAAGCAGAGCGCATCCCGGTGGTGGCGAGAGCAGCAAGTCACGCCTGCGTTTTCGCTATTACTGTGCCGTTGAGTCATGTGTGCTGCTGGGAACTGTGGGAGGGTTCGCCCGTACATCTCCTCCTGTATATTTAGCTCTGATTTCTGCAAGTATTATGAGCAACCTGCAGATGTGGCTTTTCAGTTTGCCCTAGACATTTCAGATTGTCTCGCTTGTTGTGACATTTATGCAGATCCACTGCTGCGTATGTAACCGTGCGTTTGCTGGTGGCTTTCTGCCTGAACATTATTTATTCATACGCTATCAACAATGTTACTTTGTCTTTGCACCAATTTTATTGGAAATAATGCAGAATTCTAAACTATTAGGAGAAATGCTGGGGCGGGCGCCCGCGCCCGGCCCGGGGCGGGCGGGGGCCGGAAGGGCGGGGGGGGGGGGGGGGGGGGGGTTGGAGGAGGGTGGATGGGCGGTGGGGGTGGTGGTGGTGTGG
>JAODKC010000001.1:6617405-6630239 GCA_026777985.1 Mormyrops attenuatus
AATGATCCATTGGAACCTAGAGAGGCCAGGGATTGTACTTTGGCTTGTACTAATGATGGCAATGGCTGATAGTGCTTGAGCATAGAACTGACTGGCTTGTTGTACAGGAGAGGATGGACACTAGACACAGCTGCCCCCCATCCGGAGAGCTGTTACACTGAATCTCATCCTATCTGTAGTACTAGACTGACCTCCTGGGGAATCACAATGGCCCATTGTTGTCTATTGTTAATTCTGTCCAGTGAATTAGCTGCCACAGAAACTCCTCAATGTAAACCATTGTAAATCAGCAGTTTAACTGCTTAGGAATGCATCCCTTTTCCCTAAACTCCTGTCAAATGCAGAGTGTATGTCTGGGAGGCAGGGGGCGTCCTGATCTGACTCAGGGTACACACTGTTCCCCAAATAAAGCTTTGACCTAATTTGCACAATAATGTACCTGTACTTTGTTTCTTGGCTGCAACAAGATACACACATACGCAGGGCTTGTGCAAACTCTACACACAGAGTGGGTTTGGGATTTGAACCCATGTTGTAGTGCTACTCACTGGGCCAACTCCATGACTTGGTCAGGTTTTCATATGGCATCAGGGGGCTGGTCTTTAGCCTTGAACTTGTGTGTCACTGATTGTACTATGCATTCATACACACTACTGTATAAGACACCCGCTACGTGTGTTTCATCGCATCATCTTTTAATTAATTTCATCGTATCGTGGTGCCGGTTTTGTTGCTATACTGTGAAATTTGGATTTAAAACTGTAAAGCACTTTCTATATGTATAAACTTTGCTTGCTTGCACCCTCACCATGAGGATGCTCTTCAGGTCTGGTGTATGATTGCGCATTTATGTACTCTGGGGAGCTTCAGACGCAGCCGTAGGCTGAAAGGCGATGAGGCGGGCATTTCATTTACAGTCTGAGTGCCAACGCAGTCCCGTCGCGGGTCAGAAGCTCCGTGCGCAGACGGCGACACTCGTGTGGCCGGGTGGGTGGCCAGGCCGCAGGCGTCTGCTTTTTCAGGCCTGGTGCTGCTGGAACATCACGTGCTGAATTACAGCACAGGTGCTCATTTTAGAGGCCTTTCTCTCTTTATAATTTCTCCTCCTCCTCTCGCTCCTAAATCCATGCCGCCGACTCAAACGTGGGCACCTACCAAAGATGACAGCATGACTGCTCTCCTCCCGGCCTGGTGGCATCTGTCACGCGAACGGTCTCCTCTCCCTCGCTCCGGTCCGGTCTCTCAGGTGAAGCCCACCCCCAAATCTAAAGGGCTCTCCGCCCCTCAAAGTCCAGGTAAACCTGAAAAGACCCCGATGTTTTTACTCCAGTCCTGTGCTGCTGCTTCCTGGTGTGGACAGAGCTTTGGAAGTGCCCTGAGTTTCAGAAAGCCTAAACAATTAAGGTTGTTTTTCAAAGGACTTCAACAGAACCACAGCCAACGGAGCAAAGACCTTAATTATATACTTCTGTTGATTACATAATTAAGTGGACTAATGTCAGGACACCTCAGATCCTTGTTCTGGAAGCTGGAAAATAGTCCTCCAATAGTTAATTCCCCTTGAGTATCGTCGCATTCTTTACCCCGGCTGTGCGAGGATGGCTTGTGTCCATCCCTGCCAGCGATGCATAAAACAAACAAACACAGTGTCCGCTGCAAGTGGGAATGCATCGCCCCCCCCCCCCCCCCACACACACAACCGCTGCCAGCATCGCTGTATAGCTTATCATGCAGTCCGACGTCCATCAGCCTGTGAGAGTGATCGAAGCTCAGAGATATGGTGTTGAAAAGGCAGTGTGTTTGCCAAGATAGTCAAGCGGTAGAGTGGCTTTTAGGGTGCAAATGGGACAAACGGCACCTTAATAATTGATGCCGTCAACCTCTCCTCTCATAAGAGCGGGATAGTAGTGTCAGTGCTCTGCTTTTCCTGATTCCGAGCGTTTAAAGGCTACATTTGTCATCGGCCATGTCCCTGCACTGGACACCTCCAATCCCTTCCCGCTTAGGTCATACCCCGGCCCCCAGAGAGGGGTGAGCGAGCGCCAGGCTCATCCCAGAAGCAGCAGGCATGTTCCGGTGCTCGTAGGCGGAGATCCTGGCTCGTGTGGGACACCGGGCCCTGCCCACACCCTCCCCCGGGCTGAAACCAAGACCCTCCCAGCAGCGCACGGCTCCGCTCAGATGGCCAGGTACTGTTTCACGTGGCGGCGGGGCGGATCATCTTACCGCGACTCGGTTAGACGCGACCACAGACCAGAGGGGGGGGAGAAGGCTCCCTTGCCGTCAGGCCAACTCCCCGGGGAGAAACTCTCCTGCGTGTGCCGCTCGCCGCCGTCTGCAAGCCGGCTCCTGGCTGACGACCCCTTTCGGTGATGTGCAAACGTTAAGTCCTGTGGACACTGAACACGTGTTTGGGATTAACGTCGCCTGTCCCCAAAGTGAGTTACACTCCAGGTAAGCACCTTCTTGGTTTTGTAGTCACTACAACTTTCATTCATAACTTATGCTCTTAATTACCTATGCATGAATACTTACAAAAAACAAGGTTGAAGGAGACAAAAATGCGTTAATAATAATGTATAAAATAGTTACTTAAAATCCATGATGTTCATGAGACACTGTATTTCCTGTGCCTCTCATCTTTGACATATTTTGTAACCTGTTTTATTTAAGAAAAGGCCCCAAATTAGTAATGTAATAACTACCTTTAAGCAGCCAGTTATGGGTAGGAAAAGTTCAGTTAAGTTTCAGGTATCTGTCTGAATGGCGTGTTGAATACAGTCTGTGAACCACGACGTTCAACACTGTCAGTAATTCCCTACTACGCGAAGCTGCATTGTGGTGTACCAAGACCAGGATTCTTCTGCATTGTACAGGTGATAGATCATCTGTGATTTAATCATTCAAAAGGTGTAACCAACCCCAGAATTGTATCTGCCCAAATAAACGTTGACATTGTAAAGAAAACTATATAGTAGCTGTACCCCATTCACAACTTTGTCGATTTTGTTGGGTCCACAGGTGAATGTTAAACTCCATAATGAATTTAGGATAAAGGGATTCGGTTCCACTGCTTCCCTTTTAAAGGGCCGGATCGCTTTCTGTGCGACTCAGAGGTTCGTTCCTGCGAAAGTGGGTCAGCGCCAGATTGGTGTGCTCATTACTAAGCGGCGTATGTTTGCACAAATTCCTCCCGTAATGAGAATCTCTGACCTTGCGATAAACTCGCACCAAAGAAATTGTCTTTCTAGGCTAGAGGACAATTTAAGCAATGATTACTTTTTTCCAGAGAACTGATCTATTACAGAATAAGTACTGTCATCACACGGTTGTGCCTCAGAATCATGGAACGCCGGGGGGGTTATCTTCGCCTGTCTGCGTTCTTTATTTTGTCTGAAACCCTCCAAACCCTAAACATAAATATGCAAACTGGCGTTCTTCTCATTCTTCTGGTTCCTCTTTGTGTTTGAGCTATGATAAAAGCATCCATACAGATAGCTCTCTTGTCATTTTTCCAGGTATCGTGTTATTGGTTAATATTTTATACAGGACCTGTAGGGCAAGATTTTCCCGGTGGTAAAAGATTTTACGGAGGATATCTGAAGTGTGCCAAACTGACTCACCCTGTAGGTGGTGATCTTGAGTCTTGTTTCAGCTGCCCTAGGTCTCTCATTGCGTTGCTTTGTGGGTACATCAGAGTACTGGGCATGCTCAGTGAGGAGCAGGGGATAGGCCGTGCTGAGTAGCTGTGTATCTTCATTCCAGGTGCAGCATCTATTACATGCAAAAAGAACCAAGGGCCTTTTTCGAATCACCCTGCGCTGAATGTGTTGAGGTTTCAAGGCTGAAATTGCAGTGGAGATTGACCTGTTGCACAGACCATTAAGACTCATGGCCTAAATTTGGAGTTAGAGTAGTTAAAGTAGGTCTCCATCTGACATTAACCTTTGACCATGGAGGTTCCCACCTTCTTCCTCTGCCTCTCGTACAGCACTTGCATTCTGGAACTCTCTTTTCCCTCGCCCATTAAATGAATAAAACAGAGCTCAAGCCCCCACATTAAGATCTCGACAGCCCTCGCTAAAGCTCTCATATTAGGGTCATGACTCCCACAAGGCCAAGCTCCAGGGGGAAAGAGGTACATTTCTGTTCAAGGAACCCCTCTGAAATCTACCCACGCATTTGAGCCAGGAAATGATCAAAGCCCAGACATCTGTTCTATTGACTAATGGCTAAATCGCCATGATCCTACAGTCCAGCTGTCTTGCTAAACGTTCTTTGCATCCCAATTGGTAAAGCACTAGGCTGTCTTGGAGGGTTATCAGCTGAGAAAAACACTCCAGCACCTTGATAAATGTTGCTTGTTAATTTTCTCAATAAATATCAATGTATTCCACATATAATGAGCTACAAATACTTATACTTGGAGTTCAAACATCGTCAGTCCCACCAACTTCCAGATCCAAGTCGACTGCGAGGCCTCCTGATATCGTGGGAAAAGTTGTGAGACTGATGAACATAAGATCTGTGAGATCACTTCTCGCTCGTTTCACACATTAGGAGGTACCATGTTGCCGAGGCCTGAATTTGAAGAGAGGTTACTGGTCGTAGTGGTGCAGTGGCTGTGGGTGTTTTGGGAGAATTAATCACATTGTGGAGCCCAAAATAGGTGTCAGATGTGCTTCTGTTTGAAGCTCTCAGGCTTTCGTTGATGCGCATCTTACAGTGATTGATGATCCCGTGAGACATCTCTCCAGAAGATGCTTCTCTGTGAATATTTCCAATCAGAAATGTGTTGTTCATTGTAAAGACTTGTTCCATTCGGGTTTATGGAGCAGTAGTCATCTCATGGATGGATGGATGGATGGATGAACTCACATGTGCATGTGTTGAACCTACTGAAAGCCACATTTTTTTCAACTGCTGGAGTAAGCTTGTGGAAAATGGTTTAAATTAAGTTTGAATGCCAAGATAACCTTGCTTCATTTCATCTGGCTCCCGCTTACGCTGTGTCCTCAAACAGAGGAGCAGCCGTGGATATCAGAGCAGTTGCGATGAAACGGCGGTAGCATTCCAGACTCGCTCCTGCGATGATACCCATGGCCTTTGCAAGCTGACACTGCACGATGGAGAACCTTCTCATTACCATAGCAATGATGTCTTGAGTAACAATGATGCAGAGTTTTTTGAATCCGTAAAAGGCCGTTTGGACACTTCATCTAAAAATGTAACGATTAGCCTTGGTTCCATAACAGCAAATCCCGTGCTCTTGCGTAATAACAATCTCCTGTTCCAACTGCAAGGTTTGTCTTTCTGAGGCTTTGATATTCTGATGATATACTGCTACACTGTGTATGGGATGATGATAAAAGATAACATGCTATCATCACATGAAACCTGGAATCCTGTGGCCAAGTGTGTCACTAGTCTTACATTAACAACTAGTTCTGAGTGTGTTATCAGTACACAGTCAGTATCTGTGTGAATAACAATAGCATACCCAGAGTGACTGGTCCGCTAATAGTTGTAATAGTGGGTTTCTCCTGGCATATTATGGTCTGGCGTGTGGGCTGGCTTGTGTAGGCCGATGTGTCGTCTAACACAGTCACTGCTCCTTGGTGCGACCGTGTTCCTTTCTCGGGGGGGGGGGGGGTTGTTTTATCACGCCTGACTGCAAAGCTAGCCATCACGTCAGCTAAGGTGATTCCGAGCGGCATCCCAGAACATTTCAGCACCTCACAGATGGTGCATGCATGTCGATACGGTGCAATTTAACTTCAAACCAATGGGCTATTAAATCTTTACTGCTTCTGTACTCTTTATGTACATACATATTATTCTGTTTCATAGAAAAAGCGATTGTGGCGTACCATGCTTAATAATAAATCCCTTAATAAATATTGCATGGTGATTCAGTGAGAGTATCGTTTCCTTGACAACATGTAACGTACTCCCTGTACTTTTTAATCAGCCAGACGATAAAACTGTAATAGTAATTCTGAACATCTTCCACACTATGGAGTATTTCCGTCACCCGAGAGACAATGTACTTGTTAGCATCCATTTTTTTTCCAGCCGCTAATCCTGGTCTGGCCTGTCCCAGGCAGTATAGGGCACGAGGCTGGGGTGCACCCTGGATGGTTATGCAGGGTGCATATATTTAGTTTAACAGTACTGGAAATTTAGAGATGACAATTAGCTAAACTGCATGTCAGAATAAGACCCAGATGATACGGGGAGAACGTGAAAACCTCAAAGTGTGAATGCGTGAGGTGAACAGTGCTTCCCACTGAGAGATCGTGCCACCTTGCTAGTTAGCAATTCGTTTCAATTGTTAATTTTACCACAGCTTGTTTTATCTAGCATAGCGCATTTCATAATTTGCAACCTGCTTTACAATGATGAACAAGAATTTACAGGGAATCTGAAAAATCAATATCAATCAAATACAAATACAAATACAAATTCAAAGACCTAAAATCACTCATGGAAGTTTTACTTGCACAATGAAAATGATTGGTTCAGAGCAATAACCAATGAGATTGTACAGGAGGTGGGTCCAATCAACTGTTCCACCACTACCTCCTCTGATCTGATTGGTTACCTCTCTGAACCAATCATGTTTCCTTCTGCCCTCAGAACATTTTTATGTAAGTTAAACTCCCATGAGCATAAACATCACTTCATACTCCTGGAAAGAGCATCTTCAAAAGTCACAATACACAAGTGCTCCTCTGAACTGTATATTTAAAAAACTTAATGGAAGTCAGTAGCTGAGGAAGAATTATCACAGTGTGATCTGGAGATCCAGCTGATGGGGATGGGGGCCCAAAACAGGGTCGACACAGCTGATTGGGTCAGCACACCGGGTCACACCAACATGTGGATCCGTTCTTGGTCCAGTTCATCAGTTAATGCGGGACCAGGTGGCTCAGCAAGGGGGCAGAGGAGAGCAGAAATGTCTAAACACATTTCCCTCGATGGATTTCCGTCGAAAGCAGCCCAGTGTATGTGCGGTTTGGCTTCTGGGCCGAGGAAATTACGGCCGTGAATCTGGCCCACCATTACGTGCCATAGTGCGGTGTAATGCTGCCGTTTTCAGATCTGCTCAGTATCACATTACCAGTGTTTTGGTCTGGCGGTGTGCGGAAGCCTCTCGTTTTAATGCTAGTCCTTTGTCTTTGCGGGGGCCACAGAAGCAGGGGGGATGGTGCCACAGACGGGGCCGGCGGGGAGATTATTAACCAAACGGCGGCTAATTTCTTACAACCATGACGCTAGAATGGCTGTCGCGCATAATTTATGGCTGAGAGTTGGAGTCTCTGGGCCGATGATGCTGATTGGCCGTAAGATAAGGGGAACTCAGGTCATTCTTCTCCAGTTATTACCAGCTCCAGCTCAGAGCTCTAATTCTGAGAGCTTTTGTGCTACATCTGGGGTGTTTAAACTCTCAAAAGCCACCCTGTACTCCTGCTCCTTCCTTGTTGGCACTTCACGTATCCGATCAAACCCTTGACCTAATCCAGTCTCCATGGCGAGGACACATCTCTGAGGTCTTGCTTCACAGACATTAAAAGGGAATGTTTGTGTGTGCGAATCTGGTCCTTCGGTAAACTGAGGCTTTGTGATGGACAGGCGGTGATTGCCCTTCTGAAGCAAATGTGCTATGAATAGAAGCAGCACTTCAGGGGGCAACAAGGTGAAAGCTTTCAGGAAAAGTTACTCAATGAGAAATCGCCATTGCATGCTGTCTGCTTGCAAACTTATGGTCTGGCGTGCTTCTATTATGTTATAAAAATATATAATGGTTAAAACACAATGAGTGGGACGTACTGCAGGCTCACACCACCTGGACTGCAGGTTTGCATGTTTTCCTGTGTTTCTCTGGGCTTCCACCAGATACTGCGGATTCCTCCCA
This sequence comes from Mormyrops attenuatus, assembly GCA_026777985.1. Classification (NCBI taxonomy): domain Eukaryota; kingdom Metazoa; phylum Chordata; class Actinopteri; order Osteoglossiformes; family Mormyridae; genus Mormyrops; species Mormyrops attenuatus. The sequence goes on from JAODKC010000001.1 coordinate 6,625,324, forward strand.
CAATGCAAAGACATGCAGTCGGGTTAACTGGTGTCTGTAAATTGCCTGTACTGTGTGATACTGTCTGTGATTGTGATTGAGTGTGTAAGTGTGTGCTCTCAGGGCCCCCACTCAAAAAGTCCTTTAAGGGACTCCTCACCTTTCTTCAGAGGTTTTAAAAACTAAATAAATAGCTAGCAAATAGAGTAAGAAGACTGTGGCTAGTAGAACACAGTGCTTCAGCATCTCCTAAATAACGAATGTGTTCATTTAAAATTTAGTGTAGTGACTGTTTGTGGCCGACTGAGGGCCCCCACACAAATGCATGGATTGAGTGGTGGCAAACACCGGCGCTGTGTGTGCTCTGCAATGGACTGGCGTCCCCAGCCTCGTGCCCTTGGTTTCCCAGGACAGGCTCTGGGTTTCCCACATCCACGTATCGGATATGCATTCAAGGAAGACGGATGGATTCCTCCACTTAATATGGCAGCTCTGACATTATTCGGAAGTTACATCTGCTCATTCGATAAAATGCCAATCGCCCCTTCAGAGCTGTGGCTTGTTAACCATCAGGAATCAAGGACATTTCAGCCAAACTGAAAATCTCCTCCAAAACAAGATGGGGGGGGGGGCATTGGGCTCTGAGCACGTCTGGTGTGGGGAGGAAAGTGCTCCTAATCAGGGGAGCTTGTTCAGAGGCCTGATTCGTGATCAGACCTCTGCAGGGTTCCCACTGCGTACGCCACAAACCCAAGCACGGAACGCCCCCACCCCCCCGCCCACCCCCGATCCTGCTGACTGAATTAACTGCCATCGAGAGGCGTGAAAGAGCCACGGTCGCTTCCCACAGCAGCGGAGAAGCCGGCATGGCTGGGTGCTGATGGAGACCCCGACATTCGCGCGCGAAGGACCTGGCTGCCTGTTCTCCCCCCCGTCTGCATGTTTGCCTTTCGGGCAGATTGAGGTTGTTGATCTGCCCATACAGGGGAAGCTGTGTTTGCTCCCAAGGCCACTGATCACTGATCCCCTGCCAGATCGGGGAAAGCCTGGAGAACCTCCCAGGTGGCAAAGAAGCAAGGGGAAAGTGTCCGTCATCATCCAGCACTCCGTACTCAAAGGCAACAATGTGATGTTGGCCTCTAGGAGGAGACAGGAGTACTAGGAGTGACACAGATACTGGGAGACCTTTACACACACAGAGCTTGGGGGGGGGCTAACGGCACTGATGCGGGGCCACAGTCCCTGTGCTGCTACAATAGCAGATTAATATATAATATGAAACACAAAGTGCATCGCCATTGATGATACCTGGCACCAATGATTGAATGACACCGTGCTTTGTACTGTTTCATTTATATGAAAATTGCAATAAATCGAACAGCGTCTGACTCTGGGTTTCATTTAGCTCGCTATCATAGCCAAATGGGACGAGAATTGACAAAAATTTGACGCAGGTCTATAACGCATTCAAAGGGACTTGGCTCACTTTCCTTCTCAATTGCTTCTTAATCTGACCATTTTCCTTGTCTTTTGCCTGTTTAGCTGTTTGTATTTGAGACGGCCCTCGTGATGATTTACATTTGCCTTTAGGCATTTAATGACGTCATAATGATGGCATTGCAAATAAACAGTTCTGAGTTCGTCTTAAAGGGACCCCAAATAAAACCGCATCAGTAAGTTTGCATACGCCTATGGTTTAAATTGAAAAATTTTAGCTGTGGATCAAGGCTTATCAGCACACACTGGGGTTTCACTTGTGAAAAGGTTGGTGTAAAGTCCTCAGCAACCCTCCGACAGTCCAAGTTTTTGCTCCCTCCCAGTTCCCAGCACACCTTTCCCAAGTATTCAGTGTTCTTGATTGGCAAGAAATGTGACAAAAATGTGGACTGACTAGGGGTCCCCAAAAACTGAGTGGAGAAACACTGGTGTAAACTAATCCAAACTGCTGGTGGGTTCGATAATCAGCGGGGGGATTTTGGCGCGTGAGCACACTGTTGGAGACACTGGTTAAGGTGACTATTCAGCAGATGAAATCAGCTCCCCGACACACTGAACAAACTCCATCTTGGCCTCCATCTCACCCCATTCTGGTGTCTCACATTAACAAGAAGAGGAGCACGATCACGGTTTTTCTCTCCTTCCTAACACGTGTCAAAAATGCTGCTTTGAAAGCAGCACCTAAAAGCTTTGTTCCCAAGCTAAAACAGGACAGATGTTCCTCATCTGGCTGAATCCAGGGGATGGCCTGAGACTCGTCTGGCTAAACCCTGTTCCTGCCAGGAGAGACCCCGTGCATTTACCTCACCCCGTCTCCCTCTCCAATCAGACAAGGAAACGCTCCTGCAATTGGCCGATTTCCCCCCCCGAAATTATCAAGTGAAGAAAAAACAGGGACAAACGCACAGAAAAAAGGGAGACGAGATCAGTTCCAGCCGAAGAAACGATAGAGACGGCGGTGCCATTAAGCGAATGATACGGCTAAGTGATTAATGCGTTTGTGCATAACAGGTGAAGAACGACGCACAGTAATGGAACAAAATAATGACCGTGCCATTGACTGGGTGAAACGACCCTGGCAGTGTTGTGCTTTGATCAGGTTAATGAAGGGTCTCTGAGTGTGTCCTATAGCTACCTAACCAAGTGTCACAGACGCGTGCTTTCCAGCTGGCTTTGAATTCTAGCTATTTATTTTTATTTATTCAGTTTTTTGCACGTAATGGTTAAGCCAGCCAGCATTGTGGCCTAAAAGGTTTAAGGTTTTGAAAAGAATTTGTAATAAATAACAGATCTGAGTCCCGACTGGGAGGGTGGGGCGGATGGGCTGTTTTTCCAACCTGAATTGCTTCGGTAAATAAGCGACTTTGTACACATAGCTACGTCGGTTTGAAACGTGTATGCTAGACAAATAGACTGGGTGATGTAAACTTTGGAAATGTTTTTTTGCTTAAATGCACTCAAAAATATGATGCTTTCTTTTTCACGTTCCAGATTGTTGGGCTGAGGATGCTGGTATTAACATTGACAATGTCCCCCCCTCCACCTCCCCCTCCCCCACTGATTGTCAGTAAGGTGTCAAGCGTGATTGCAGAGCTCGGCTGTCTATTGACGCTGACATGCAGCAGAGGGGGACGATGTCGCGGCTGTTTGTCCCGTTCTGAACGCTGTGACCTGACATTTCATGACAGGAAGGACTGACAGGGTGATGGCTGCCTGTTTAGCTGGTCGCTTCATTCATGTCTGCATATAATTGATATTTCATGCTAACCAGTCCTTCTGAAATGTTTCAGTGCCCCTGAGAAGATAAATTCCGGAGCCGGCCCCTAGGGGGTGCCACACAGGTGACGGACTGACCAAACAATTTATTAATAGGCCTAATCCTGCCAATTCGTTGCAACGGCTGGAGACATTCCTAAAGAGGGATATTTAGATCCATATTAATTAATTGACTGCCAGCAGCAGTCCGGAAGCATCTATTAGCCACACGCACAGCGCTGAATTCCGGCAACGTGTTTTATGTATGACAGCACTTCCCGTTTTAATTAAAGTTACCGCGCAGGCTGCTTGTGTTATAAGATAAAGATGAGATGCGGTAGGGGGGAATTTCGATGTGGCGACAGAGAAGTACCCCTGGCTCATGAGAGGCTCTTAATTTAATCACCTCTCCGCCGATTCTGGTGTAAAAATACACTCTTGCGTGTGCGGCACTCCATTACACGGGCATTATAAATCTGAAATGTGTCTGCGGTGTTTAATGGCCAGGGTTGTCCCGCAGTTTCTCTCGGAGCCGCTCCAGCTGACCATAACAATATTTCTAAAAAGAAGTCGGGTTGGATTTGACCCCAATTTACTATATTGCTATGCGCAGAGTTCAAATGGGCAAAATCAGGCCTGTATTAGTAGATGTTTGGGTGACCACCTAATCCGTGTCGGGGAGAGGGGGGCACTGTGAGCTAGGCCAGGGTTTGTAAACTACCATTTCAATTAAAAAGACCTGGATTTCACTTTAGCACTTAGAGTTCTTCCTCTGCGCTAATTGGTCAGTCTCCTATAATCATGCCTGCGCCGGTAATGTTAATGTGAAAGAGCTGGAGGAGCCTTCCAATCGAGGAAAGAAACCAGTCAAAGCCCAAGAAGAGCTGAACCAAATAGCCAAGCACTGGAGCCATTCAGTTTGAAGGTAGCTTGTAAAACCTGAAGTAGCTCATAGAGTTCCCCCTGACATGGATTAGGTGGTCACCCTAATAGAGGTAGGTAGTTCAGGTCCAGAGAGTTAAAGTCCAGACCAAGATTTTGTTTCAACCAACCAATTGCCAACCAAGATGCTATACTGAACTGGCTGGTTGAAACAAAATCCTGGTCTGGACTTTTACTCTCTGGACCTGAACCGCCCATCTCTGCTCATTGGTAAACCAGAGGAAAGTAATGAAGCTCTATATTTCCCACTACCTTTGTTTAAAAGTGAATGTAGAGTTGGGCGTTTCCAAGTCTTCGTCTGTGCAGTGAAATGCTTTTCCTTACCTGCTACCAAGATGATACTTGTAGGGAAGCATGTAATACAAAGAAAAAGGTGATATGAAATGCGTAAAGCGGGTTGTTAGCTATAGGAGACCCCGCTCAGTATGCGGGAATAATTCTTTAAAAGCCCATTTTGTTTGTTTGCTTGCAGCAAATTTGGGTTTTAAATTGACTTCTTGAAATCCGAGTCAAGATTTCCGTGTCAGTTGTTCCTCTAATGACCCCCGAGGAGCTGAACATCTCTCATTTGAAAGTGGCTTGAAAGGACCAGATAAGGAGGCTGTATAAAGAATGAAGAATCACATGTCAGATTGCTGGTCATATTCATCCTTGATCATGTCTCTTTCTTTCCTTCCCTGTGCTACACTATTTGTACCAAATTGAGGTAAGAAAAGGCCTGATCTTAATCTAGCTGACTAGCA
>JAODKC010000001.1:6630339-6663035 GCA_026777985.1 Mormyrops attenuatus
CCCCCCCCCCCCCCCCCCCCCCCCCCCCCCCCCCCCCCCCCCCCCCCCCCCCCCCTAAAATCCTCTGATATAGGGTCTGACATTGAAAAGGTGCCAACGACTGATAACCTATGCTTAATCCTGTCTGTTGAGATTTGTATCAGTTACGTCATTGTAATGAGGTTTAAAATCGGTTTCAGTTGATAATGCCTTTCATTATCGTATTTTATGTTAAAGAAGCATGGCATTATGTCAGCTCTGTGGATATGTGTATTTTGCCCTTATAGTAGACAAGTGTTTCCCAATCTGATCCTCAGGGACCCACAGACAGTCCACGTTTTTGTATGGACTGTGGATGTGGACTGTCTAGCAGGGAGCTGGGAGGGAGCGAAAACATGGACCGGCTGTGGGTCCCCAAGGATCGGATTAGGAAACACTGAAGTAGACGGTGCACTCCATGGCAATCTGTAATCAGTTTGTTTCTCCATTACAGAAAAAAGGTTCCATTAATCATTAATGCATCAACTATGAATCTCATTATGTTATTGTTTTTTTTTCTGGATGTCATGGATTTTCATTCAGTTCCAATAGCATTTCATAGGACTGCCACCTGCTTTCTGATGAAAGTTAATCTCAGAAGTCAACCAAGTTTCTCGAGGTAAATAAAATTACCGTCAGCCTTAATCTGTATTGCCTGCACTCTGTTGCCTTTTGATTATCTGCTAATAGGATGCGGAGACCCTTGAACGGATAAGCAAGGGGGCGAAATGGATGGATAGGATAGTAATGGGAATTTTTTACTGAGGAGATAAGAGTGTTTATTCTCCTTTAGGGTTGAAACAAGTGCTTCCTGAGGGCTGCTCTTTGTCTTTTTGAATTTTGAAGGACACCTCACTCCAGAGCTAAAACACAGACATGCCAACGTTACTGATGTGACCACATGACCTGACAGAACCGTGTGTCGTTTGATCTCTAGTGTCAGATCGTCAAGCCGCGTCAAGCTTGGCATTTCCGCGCCCAGCTGTCCGTCTGCTGCGCGAGGTGCCATATTCTGGCCATGCTCAAACCCGGAGCTACCGCTGCATGGGTCAAGCGGCAAATCTGTTTTGTCCTGAGTCCCCCGCTGGCCTCTTGTGTTCCGGAGACAAGTGTCGAGCCTGTCCTTGCATTTTGTGAGACGCGCCTGACAAGCCGTGGCTAACGACAGGAAGCAGGCAGCTGGCCTGCTTACAGCGAGGTGGAGGACTTGTTCAAGTCACCCAGATCACCGAAAGGCGTCTAGCGCCACCCATATGTGGTATGAGCCTTGATCAGGACTCTTAAAAACCCTTCTAGTCAATCCAGGGCCGGCAACAGGCAGCTCTGGCTCAGTGCCTCAATTACATGGTGGCAAAAAATGTATGAAATGGAGCAGAAATTAAAAAATAAACCCAATGTTATGCGTTCAGTGCATCTTTTTCATTCACATCTCTATTTTCCATTAAGGCGCAGCACCCAAGCTTAGTTAGACCGGCGCTGTATCTTTGATTGTCCCGTCGCATCTACAGGAAGCTTTGCATTCAGCTGCATGAATACACAGATTCAATCGCCTCTATCAGTCTTTCTCACTGCCTGTGTTTTATATACCGGTAACCTCACTGCTTCTTTCACACAGACGTAAATACTGCCTGCACATTCTGTACTTTCTGTGCCATTGACAACATGATCCTGCTAAAATGCCAGAGGCAAGTTCCTCAAGCACCTCGAACATTCACCAAGCAAAATGCTTGATGTGTGTTATAGGGGTTATATATGATAAATATGTATTTCTATATGACTGCATAGCAGGCCCGTAGCCAAAAATGAATGTCAGGAGGGGGTTCAAACACGTAATTTTACTAAACGGCTACGTGCCTGATAGCTGTGTGCCTGTTGTATAGTTACTTCTTTGGTAAATTTTGTTACTCTTTCAGATAAAGTTAGAAACTTATCTAATAATTCAAATCTAGGTATGAGACCTGTGGATCGAAACAGCCTCCACTCACTAAGGATAATCTTTACCTTGTATGATAAGTTTCAAATTCTTGTTTTCAGATTATTAGTACAAGGAATTGTATTCTGCTCAGTGTTGGCATGCCTGCACACTTTTGATGTAGACCGTGTCACGGCCAACTTTCCTCGACCAGATGTGAGTTTAGCTGCAAGCCGCAAAAGCAGTTCTCCCGACCAAACTCCTGACCAAAACCCGTCTCATATTTATATGACGTATTCAAATATAGTAGCTCCTAAAATGCATTAACACCCTAAGAACACGTTAATGAATTATATGCACTTTGGGAGGGAAGAAAGCCAGGGAAAATGTTTTATAGTAAAGTCATTACATGCTTTCACACAACAGCTCGGATTGCGTCTTGGGCTTTTCAAGGTTTTCAGCACAATTAGTACGTAATGGATTGACTTTCACTGAAAGCTGGGTGCTGCATGCAGAACATGACCACGTTTGGCCTGTTTTACGGGCCGCTGTGATGGGCGCCGTTGATTTGGAATGGCAGATAAGCTTTACAATAATAGCATAAAATAAGACTGATGTGTTGCATCCTATAAAATTGCGTTCCATAAAATAACAGAAAATGCTCTCTTTCCATCATATTAAGGCATCTTCTGCGTTTATAACCCAAGGATATTTATTTTGCATTATTTTATTCGGAAAAACATTGTTTTTTGATGAGAATTACGTGCTACTAAAGCGATAAAGGAATTATAAGTAGTTTTGCTGTAAGAGGTATGCTTTTCTCAAGCTTGAAATAAATGCATATTTAAATTGTGAGCACGTCTCGATCGGGGAGGTTTAACATGCACACACTGGACTGTGAGACCAAGCCTATTCTATTGGGGCTTCAGACTTTCTCCATTAAGCAGTCATGCGGGGTGATGACAGTATGTCTGCATGAACATACCTTTTACTTGGAAAGCATGTTGGTCTTGTCTCCAGGAACATGATCATAATTGGCCGAAGTGATTTCTCATTGCAGTGTCTCCATGAGGAGAGGAGGTTTTCACCACGTGCTCTATGTCCCGGAAAGGGTGCTAATTAAAAAGTCATCTCGTGTCTGTGCTGTGAGGAGATGGGGTGGGATACTCACTGCCAGGTTGACTTGGGGGGGGTTGGCTGTTCTGGGTCTATGTGACGCTCTCCAGTGACTCTGAATTCAACAGGAGCTACGTCCGCGGCAACCTGTTCACATGCCTCTCCCCCCGGCTGATCACTGTCCCGCATCCAGCCGCACTGCCCCTCAGCATCCGACAGCCAGGGTGTCACAGTGTCTGCATTAGGATGGTGCAGTTTGTAGATTACTGCTGATGACCTTTTCACTGAACTTGCTGGCTCACAGCTATAGACTGTCATTCTTCAGGCATGACTCATCTTATTGGGTTTTGAGTTTACTTCAGTTTGTGAGCTTAATTTAAAAAAACAGTTCTGCCCAGTGCTCCCTAGGCAAGCTTCTCTGCCGCCCCTTGGTGGAAGAGCATGTAGAGGCCGCTAAGTCGGCACCCTCTCAGAAGATGGTGTCCTCCCAGCCAACAGGGAATATTCCAAGAACTTTAGCTAATGTTGTGTGAAGGTCCTCTCAAAGATGGCAAAGAACATTCTTACCATAACATTAGTGGAATGTTATATCCACATTTAAATTTTGTCAAAGGTTGTCAGTGGTAGCACAATATCATTTTTACCTGAGCATCCTTTTAATGCAATGTCGAAAAATATTGTTTTATAATAAAATATTATTTTATAAAACGCTATATGTGCATACAGTTAACAGACCATTCAGCCTTGAACCTGTGACGTACAAGGCCATTCATGTGTTTTTATGTTATTATTCTTAGTTGCAGTAGGAGCTAAAGGAACATTATTCTGGGAACATCAGGAATACTGGACACTTTGAAAGCTTCCGCACTTTAATCGTAATATTCGGTAAACATTCCTAAAACAAAAAATTGTTAGCAGGGCTGACTGTGCCTACAGACGTTACCATTCTGAGAAGCCCATCTGGGAATGACCAAAGACAATCAGTTTGGCCGCCATCATTGGGAGGGAAGATGGATCCAGTCCACTGGCTTAGCCCTGATGCAACATGATCGCCCAGTGGATTTAGGTTATACAGCTTACAGGGTGCCATGCGGTCAGGCAGAATACACTATTCAGGAAAGCCTGGTTTACACCAAAACTTCAGGGACACTGGGTACAATGAATAGCAGAAAAGGTGGCTCTGAACAAATGTCAGTACAAATATCTCGGTTCACTATGTATAAAGCCACTTTCTTTTATTAAGGGCTGTTTTACTTTTTTATAGAAAGGTACCTTCACATAACAAAAAACACTTACAGCTACACTAAGACAGTGTCCAACTAAGAGCTGACTCCACAACTGGGCGGATAATAGAAAACCCCCAACACACCTTTCTCCCAGGTAGTTTATTATGCAGGCCATTGCCAATTCACATCTGACAATCTGCTCCCAGTGGAAAAAGCTGTTCTCCAAGAATTTATGGAAACATGCCACACAGCCTTCCAGTACCAAAGCTGCTCATGTCAGTCTCCTCTGCAGGAAATCACACCGCTTCTAACTTGTTGTTTTTGCGGAACTCTGATCCAAAGGTACCATGCAGCTCTTAGGACCTAAATTCATCCTTCCCGCCATCAAGACATGGTTACATTCAGTGTTGCATGTTGTCTGTTGTCAGGCATTTTTTGTTGCAGTTGTGAATTTTTGAGGGGATGAATGCTGGCATTCTGTGAAATCCCAGAATGCACTGCATCCTTGTTTTTATCCATCTATCCATCCATCCATGTGGTTTTGTTTGGCCTGCTTCACTTTATCCACCATTTCATTGCCATGTATGAACTCGACGGCGCGTAATGCGGCTCTTTCATTTAAGTAACCAAAGTGTGTGCTTGAAGATGTATCATGACATCGATAATTCAGCATAAATCCATATTAATTGTTCATTGCTCTACAAAGCAACTTTCCAGTTCAGAAAACTGGAGAAATAAATTAGATTTTTGCTGGCATTTTAAAAACAGCCCTGACTTTGGTGAACAAGGTTAAAGGATATAATTTTAAAATTTTGACTCCTATGCGTACACAGACTCTGACTTGTTTTTATTAAACTATTAGGTATGTAATACCTTATAACCTTTTTAAAAATGCTGACCAATTAGTGAATTATCCTGTGAAATATGATATCTGCATTTTTTGACTCCTAATTCATATTAAAGCATGCTTTAAGCAGTTTCCTGAATGGTGTAGTATATCTGTCTGTTTCGACTCCACAATGATAGGCGTGCTGTCCCACGCACATTAAATATTGATCTCTGCACTACACTGCGTTTCCACTGAATTGTTCTCCAGTGTAAAGGTTCGAGTGCTGCACAGCTGAAGGAGATTGGCAAGAAGGCAGCACGTATAGACCAGAGGGCCGTGTCAGACCCCAGTATTAAAATGGCAACACGGACCAGGGGCTTGCAGAGGTGAAAGGAACAAATTGCTGAACATGCTGAGCATGACAAGTTTGTGACTGAGTTTAAAAATGAGTCTTTCAACAGCCTTCATTCAGAAATTTTCTGTGGAATTTGTAAACATCCGCCAACCTATTTAATATTAGAAAAGTGTGTTTTATTTTTTAGTTTTGTTACAGGGGATCATTGTCGACGTCTTTTAACTTTTGATTCTATGATCATTTGCATTACAAATTAAACTATCTCTATATGTGTGTATATTTTGGTCTACAGGACCAGTCAATCAGAATTTCGTTTGGGGGGTGTTTTTGTGTTTATTCACCAAGGCTATTTGTGATGCAGTTCGGCAGTAAGAGTAGGGTTTGGTTGGTTTGGGGCAAAACAGCAGTGTCATGTTATATTGGGAAAACGCAAAACTTTAGCCTTGAACCTGTTATGTACTCTAAGCAGGTTTCTGTGTCTCCATGGTAACACAGAGGGCCACTGATAAAGAGCTCATTTTAAAGAATGGCCCCGCTGGCAGTGTGATGAATGAGGCTCTGCCATGTAACCTTGAGTGGCTACAGGATAACTCTGACTGAGGCAGAGCCCCTGAAGTTGTCACATCCAAAGTGGGGCCATCACATGTCATTTGGTGGGAATGGAGTGTGCGGAGAGGGATTCCCGGCTTGATTAAAGCTTAGTACGTTTACTGAAGAGATGAGAAGGAATATTTGTATGAAAAATGTGTCATTCTTCTTACCTTCTTCCAGGCTTCACTCATTACTTTTAAAAGCATTTTTATTTGTGCAGTACAAGCATTTTTAAGTAAATAAAATGTATTATTTATATTACACAAAGTCACTTTATCTTAAGCTTTCATCTTCAGATATCTTTAAATATAGTTATTTATATAGTTATATGTGTCTCTGTAGTAATCTGGTTCAAGCTGGGGCTTGAGATAGCTCCCTTGGTTATAAGTTTCCATTCCTAACCACTTTGCCATCATGTAACTGTTTATCGCTGAGCTACATTAGGTAAGTGAAAGATGAACAAAACATTTGGACAATTATAAGAGACAAGATTACATCTTAGGTGATATTCTCAAAGAGTAGCCTCTTTGCACAGCTGATCCTTTCGGGCATAAATGGTTATTAGAGATGACATCACATCAGACAAATCATTTCCTGCCAATAAAACTGCAGTCTTGCTCTGTGAACCGATTCCTGCCTTCGTCTGGAGGCGTTGCCTAGTCGGCTCTGTCATGTGTTAATCATATATAGACTGAGGTTTGGTTTTGTTTGCCTCATTTTTAGACGTGTTAATCTGTCATTTTGGAAAGGCTCTTCTATACTGTAGAAATTTGAGGCAAATATTCATTCATCCATTTTGCATAAGCGCTTACCCAGTGCAGGATTGCAGGGAAGCCTCGAGTCTGAAATTGGCAACACAGGGGACACCAAAGAGGTGTCATTTTGTTGTAGGGCACCATTTAGTCACACATTATGGACAGGAAGATGTAACACACTCATTAAAAATTCTTAAACTTGTGATGCCTGGGCTGCATAGTCTCTTAATCCCAAAATAACGTTAACCTACAGTCTCTTAATCCTCCGTCTCCAAATAGCATTAACATATTTTGTAAAGATAATGTTTAGTAATACTTTCAATCAAATAATCTGATGATTAAGTATTAAGTAGGTTTCATATTAAAATGGCACATAAAGTTAGATTTACCATAGCTTTTCCAGAGCCTTTGGACTAGACTAATGTGTATTTTTTGCCAGCCATCTGGACACATACTAGTAGGAATTACTCACTGTAGGCTCCCATTTAGCTCCATACAATATCGCAAATATGTGATAATAAAAAAAATGCCTCTTGTTCTTTAGATAACTTATTGGGAACAAAACCTATGATGTCACATCCTGTTTTTAAGAGTAGCTACTGACACACCTCTACCTGGCTCACTTGTTTCTGCACTATATTGTTGACTGCTATGGTGTTTAGTTTAATTTTGTCTTTGCTGCTATAGACCAGGCACGTAGACAGGTAGCAAATTTACAGGTTTGAAACCGCCCTGCCCATCTGGCAAAATCTACCAAGCGGAACTATCAGTAGGGCTGCCGGACAACCCGATGAAATTCATTTCTGGCTGCAGGCCAGATGCTGGTTGTTCATGTTCAGCTGTTTAAAAAAAACAGTTAAAATGACTATGTTTACTGCAAAGCTACCTATGGCAGGATGCTAAATTTAAGCCAATGTACATTAAGCTGCATTCCGCCCCCCTAGCAGGCCTGCATCACACCCTCCCAGCCGGCCTGCATTCCACCCCCCTAGCAGGTCTGCATGCCATCCTCCCTAGCAGGCCTGCATTCCACCCCCCTAGCAGGCCTGCATTCCACCCTCCTATCAGGCCTCATTATAAAGTACCGTAAATGTTTCACCTAGGAAGTTTTGGTGCTTTTTCTTTGGCTTCAGGCCCCAGGTTATATATGCAGAACGCAAGGAGTGATCCCCCCCAACCCCTCCTGCCTTTCATCAGATAAATCCAGGACAGTGTTACTGATTGGCAGTAACCTATACACCTGTCCTCTTCAGCCCAGCATAAGCCGAGAAACAAGGCATATTGATTTATTTTCCATTTCCTCCCGCCCAATGCTTGTTCCTCTCAGAGTCTTGTGGACTCTGTGGCTCCCTTCCAAATGTCAAGCAAGGGTAAACATTCCTTGAAGTGGACGCTATGAAAATAGCGTGACTTGACTGAATGCCATTAAATGGATAAATGAGATCTTTGTGCGAAGTCCTCCTAGCAACAGCAGTGTCGTCGTGTGGAGAAAAGCTGGTGGCGACCTGAAAAGAGATGTATATCCACCCCTCCACACCCCCCACCGCTGCTGGCCTCCCAGGGGATCGAGAACAAATCCCAGTTTGAGTGTCTGACTGCAGAAAGCCTGGCATCCATAGTCAGAACTGCCATGGCTCTATTTAATTGCACCTCCAGGTTGAAGTTTTCAGCTGCTGGATTCTGTATCAGTGACTTTTTTTTGCACAGATCCCATATCCTTGGATTGATTAGATCTCTCTGCTTTCGGGGCTGCTTGGTGCGTGTACTGCCCCCTACAGGAAGCACAGGCTGCATAAACATCACTGCTCATGATGCAGTCCTACATAGGTTTACCTTGATTACAGCTATGTACTTCAATAACCTCCATGACACAGCTTTCCAACTTTGGCAAATGTACCTTTTTGTTTCTCTGTTGCGACATTTTATAGGTGGCTGGCACTAAGACATTACTGCTTTTTTATTTAATAATAAGGGAAATATTGTCAAATCCAGTGATCCACTGGATTGTCAAATCCAGTGATCCACTGGATTGTCAATAGCCAGTGATCCACTGGATTGTCAATAGCCAGTGATCCACCTGATGCACTATTCTGATTAGACTGATTATTTTTATCCTACTATGGTCATGGATGTGGCTCATACGGGCATCTCCAGGTTTAGCTAAACCTTCCAATGTTCAGGATGGTCTATTGCAATACAGTCATTACACAATCATCCAGGTCAGCATCTTTTCCAGACTAAGTCAGACTAAACCTGGGCTGATCATCCACAATGCTGGGTTTATATGGCTTCTTGTACTTTTTTCTGACAATGGGGCTTAGAACGGGGGGCTGTTTTTAATTATATTGCTTTGAACAATACCGTGAGCACATTCACCTCATTCACCTCGTGTCAGTGGCTGTTGCCATTTTTATTTTTCCCTGATGGAAATAACAAATCAGACAACGCATCCCTCACGAGAACATTCAACTCCGCTCGAAAATATTATGCAAACTTATGCAAAATGCCTCATTAACAATAAATGTCTTCCATTCACAATGTTAAGAGCTTTATTTTTTCCCTTTTCTGGGGAGAGTATGAGTATGAGTATGACCATAGGGCATGATGTTTCAGGTGGTAGGTCTCTTGCCAGAGATATGTTGATATGTTAGTCCAATTCATGCTCGTTTTACTCGTGAGAAAATCTCATAGAGCTGTGCCCTCAAAGGGCGCACACCCATCTGGAAACTTCTGGCTTAGTGTCTGCTGTTAATCCAGATACTTGTATGAACTATCTGGTCCATGCAAGACAACTTTGGGGATTCCCTCCTGTACTCATCCTGAATATGAAAAGAATATTCCTTTCTGTGCTTCTTTTGATGCTGTGGTATTCTGTAATACTTGTGGTGGTTTCACTTACAGCCTTACTAAAATGTTATCTATGTTGTTATGCACTTTGGACATTTTTCTGCAATTCTGTAGGCTTAAAATAGTGAATGAAACCATTTCTGCATGAGTACTCCCTGTTACGATGATTAATATCACAGTGTGTCATGAGTATGTTAACACATTAACTAGCCATTGCAGTCCCTAACAAACATTAACTAACCTTTGTTAACAAGCAACTTAGTAATGGTGAGTCTGTCTATGGTTTAAGCTGGGCAGGGATGGATCCCATAATGACTGTCTCCACTTGAAACTGCATTTCTGCTTCCAAAATGTGTGTGAAGTTGGTCTGGGTGCTGGGAGATCAAAGCCTGCATTGCCACACAGGCCGAGGGAAACAGGGTAGTTAGAGTCGCCCCCCCCCCCGGCCACTACTGATAAAGTGGGTGAGGGGCAGGCAGATCAAAGCTTCTGTCTGAGGCTCTGCTGATGGTCACATCAGGGTTTCAGAAACACAGACTCACTTCTAGGACAGCAAGATTCTTCTGCCACTTTAGGGGTCCAGTCCGGTGCCTGTTTCAACGTAAATGTTCAGCGATAGGCAGAGTGGTGGAAGTGTAGTCCAGGGCTGGACATGTTCCTGACTTTTCTACACAAACACTGCTCTTATCTACGGCAGTGTAGGAAGCCCCAGGGGCCCCTCTGTCACGTCGGGGCTCCTCCTCTACAGACATGAAGTCTATCTGATGTTTGGTGGCTTTGTGGCAGAGAGGCGTGTCCACACACTTTCAGCAGTGCTCCTGTGGGACTGAGAGTGCATGCTGTGGGCATGATGAAAGCTACCGCTGGCTTTGCAAAAGGTGTCACTCCCCTCCCACGATAAGCAACACGTTTCCGGTGGGTAATCCATACATTTTCTGTGGGAATGGTGCCGCGGTGAGTAAACAAAAAGTGGCGCATCTATGCCACCATGCTGATCAAACGGGTGTCTGTTACGTCACATCACCCTCAAGGCAGAAAAGCAAAAAGTTGCGTTGAACGAAAGAACCAACTAAAGGCTGCGAGGAAACACAATGCGTCTTTGTTTTAAACTTAAACGAAGCTCAGACATCCGTATCATTCCCCTTTGATTAGCAGACTCCGTGCCCCCCTGATTATCGTGGAACCGTGAATCCTTCCCCCAGCATATAGGCTGCACCGGGTCCTTAAGCGCCCGACAGAGATTCTGAGTGTGTGGGTGTTTTCCTGGCAGCCGGGGAGGTGCTAGGTTCCCTCAGTTCTTTCCTTTTTTTTAAGTCCTCCTCCAAATCCTATTGCTCCCCTCGTGGCGCTGCATCACAGTTTCCATGGCAACCGCTCAAACTAACGCGCTCGCGCTCAGCCTGCCGCGAGCCGCTGGGTTACTCACTTAAATGTATCACTCTTTTTCCGTACTCCGCAGAAATGCACAGGGATTTCCATGGTTACGGCAGCTCGCAGCTCATCCCGCTCTCACCCGGAGCATGAAGTGTCTCCGTGAGGTAAGTGGGCCAAACGCCGTCACTCCGTCCGGGCTTCACCCGCCAAGTGTCGCGCCGCGTCGCCTCGTCCGTATCACTAAAAAGTGAGTTTGTCCTTAAGATTAAAACCGGCCGCTGGTCTATTTCGCGGCATAGCTGGGCGGTGCGCGGCGTCTGACTGTGGGTTCGCTCCGGGGCGGACCCCGGGGGCTGCGGGACCGCGCCGCAGAAAGGGGGACACCTGCCCCGCATCGGCTCGTCGAAATATTTTTGTAGCGTCTTGCTGGTAGGGGGTGTAGGATAAGGGGGGGGGGGCAGCGAAGTGGCGATAAAACCCACGCAAAGTGCTTAAAGTAGTCTGAACTCCGGCTCGGTCCCCCGGGGCGGCTTTCGCGGGCGCCCCTGCCCGGTACCTCGCGGGTACAAGGGGAATAATCTGTAATGACGCCCCGAAAAGGAGTCCTCCGTGAGGAGAGGCAGCTGTGCGGGGGCAGGGCTGGCATTACATAATTCAGGTGGCGTTAATGGGTGGCGTCCGGAGCCGAGGGTGCAGGTAGCGGCGAGCGGTAACTCTCTGTGTCTCTGTGCTCGGGGTCAGCCCGCGCCTTTGGGGGCTTCAGCCCCACCGTCACGACGCCGCAGCAAAAAAACGTTTAAACATCCTATGACCCCCCCCCACAGACACATACACACAGAGTCATAGAGCTCAGTGGGATTTTCCTTTTCAAAATTGCATGCATATATCTGACTTTAATTAATTAAAGGTCTTCAGCTATCAATGACAATATGAAATCTGAAACTGGGAAAAGTTGCCCAGGGCAGGATGCGTCTGCATAAAACCACTCTGACATTTGGCAGAAACCGCTTTGACATTGGCTACTAACGAGTTTAGCGCGGAAAGATGCGGCCTTATCTTTTATCCGCAGTCTTCCATCCAATTAGGATGCAAATAAGCTAAAAATAAAAACTCGCGCATATATCTTCTCCTGGAATAATGTAGCTCCATATATTCTTGAAGTGACCTCTGTGTAGTTTCTAAGGCTTTAAAGAACTCCTTGTGACCTGCTAAATGTCATTAAGCAGTTTATTAATGATGGCAACTTCTGTCAGTAGTGTTTTCAGCTCCAGACCCAGACTCTAGCAGGAAACTCATGCAGTTGTGATTGATGGTAGCTCAGCTCAAACCCTACACCACTTAAGGTTACTGTGATCATGGTGCTTTTCCAGCCATGGGACTCAAGGCCTGAAGTTCATAGTGCAGTCCATTTTCCAGGGCATGTTCCAAGTGAGTTGGGGTATGTTGCCGCTACTGCCCCCTCTGTCCATCGCTGCATCTGTCCGACTTGCATTTTGAAGCTGGGATATGAGGACCCTTTGTGGTTGATTTATTTGTTATTAATATAAAATAACCTCATTGACGAGCATTTATTTTAAGTTACTCTATGGACCAGTGACCTACACATGTGTTTTATATGTACATAATTATAATTATAATTATATAAATTCATAATGCATGAATTCAAAATGATGATGCAGTCATTTTTCATGAACAAATGGGGAACTCTCTAAGTACATACAAGAATTTTCCAAGGGGAAATATATAGCCATGTTGTTACTGGGTAGAGGGTGAAGCATTAATCACACTGGAGTGAAATTTCAAAGAATTGTCAAATTACATTTTAATGCTATCACCATGTCGGAGGGTAAGTCTTATAATTGTGTTGCTTAAAAGTCTTTAGATTCTACAACTAGTCAGTGACTAGGGAAGTTGTTCTTGGGTAGGTATGGTCATTATTCAAGGTCGTTGCCCGTTGTTTCCCTTCAATCCATTGCTGAATGAAGGGTAACTCTACAGCAAGGGCTCTGGAGCTGAACAGGCAGGAATGGCAGCTAACTGGCAGTCATTGCTTGCATGCCAAATACATACATGAAGATTCAAGCAGTTATAGGGATCTCTGCGTCTGTCTTTTCTGCCTGAGTTATGTAATGTGACACATTCTCTTTGGTAATGACTGCTTTGGATAAATATACAGGGCAAATGCAGAGACTTGGGGTTTGATGAAGTCCTATTTTCCCTGTTTATTATATGTGCGACAGTTGTGACTCAGTAAAAGGGTAAACCCAAATCCTCAATGATGTTCGAGATCTGTTGGCTTGCCGAGGAGCGATAAATAGCAGGGATGAGAACAAACAAAACTTATGGTGGGGTGAAGCCAGTGATATGCATTTTCCATGCACTCTAGACTTAAGGATGACATCTCCTTCAAGGTGACCGATTATCTGTCAGGTTATAGTAATGAATCTGACCGATGCACCATCACTTTGCCCAATCATTTAAAATAAATTAGGGAAATAATTAAAAACGTAAGCACAATTAACCTCTGTTTAATGATCAGGCCCCCAGTTAGCAAATGAGTGAATGGACTCTATTTAGTAAAACTTTAAAATACAATAGTTAATGTTTTATTAGAGGGACATTACTAAGTTAACAGCTTTTCTTCAGGACAGGTCTGCTCCTTAGGGTATAATTAATTTAATGTAGAAAATGGGGGGAAGACTATTGTAATTATTTAATGGGTCAATTGCAGCTGGTAGCTTTTGATTGAAATGTAGGCCTAATTTAATTTAATTACATGAATTGCCCCACGGTGTGACAATCAGGTTGATAGCTGCTCATGTAATCTTTCAAAATATGATTTTGAAAATGTTTGAAAATGAATATCCATGATGTTGGCATCACTAAGGAAACATGCAGGTGTGCCTCAACGAACCTGTTGTCTTGAGTATCCGCGTCACTCCTGGCCTAAGAAAACTTCATCTACATTTAACTGTTGAATTATTTCAACATGACTTTATTTATAGTATGGGCCATTTTACTGAATGGAATCAGCTTGCTGAAGGGCGTTCCAACTGGGTTTCTCTTGGGGCTTGTACCCAACCCTTCTGGGGTTGAGTCCATGTCCTTGGTCACTTTGCTGCTTGCAGGCTTATGAAACAGGGTCTGTTTATTTCAGGGACACCTTGATAGCGGATAATGAAATTAGCATCATCGCTACATTAATTAGGAGGTAAGAGATTCATTTAGAGCTTGAAACCTCAGTTGGTGGGTCTGCAGTAGAGGTGGGACTGTTTTGGCGGGTTTCACTGTCTGACTTTGGGTGACTAATTAAGGTCAAAACGCCTGTCCTTTCAGCACATTCCCAATTTTAGCACCATGTCACCATATGCGCAGTAGTAAACACAATAACCATTCTTTGTAGCAGTGCATTACCATTTGCTTTGACAGGAAGACAGATTTTCATCACTGAAACACGCTACAGCTATTTTTGGTTTTGGGTTTGGGCCGTCTGCCAGCAGTCACCCTTTCTTTTTAAAAGGTAATGTTGCCGCCGTACAGCTGAAAGCGCCCGAGATCAGAGTATTCAACTTTCAAGAGGTTGCACACTTTATAGCCTTGTGGCAAGTGGTTGTCTCTAAAATCAAAATGCTGCATTTTTAATTACCTTGCTGGTACAAAGACATTAGCTTATAACGGTCTCTGTGGGGTAAGGTTACTCTTCCATATATGAACCTTTGGGAATCTTTCACCTTACAAGTAGATTATGGAGGATGAGCAACAGCATTTAGAAGCACTTTATCAATTAGAAGTGTACTAATTGACAGTAACAACCATTGGTGATTTTTATTTTTATTTTAATTTGAAAGGTGCACCGCCATCCTGTTCCCATCCTGATGCCAGTTAGATTTATTTTAACACTGGTGAGCGGTGTACAGGAGCGAGTGAATGGAGAATTGCCAAGACTCATTTCAGAGGGCAGCGGATCAGTTGGTAACTTCGAGCTGAGGCAGAAGTGCTCCTGCTGTGATGGTGGAGCTTCTGTCATGGGTACAAGCACAGATCGGCGAGGAAGAAGCGTGCTGAAGCTATGCAGAGCATATAGCGAGGATCTGCTTGGCAGTTTCAGGCGGAATTCAGGGTGCTGAACGCAGTGTCTGCTGGTACCTCCTGTACTTTTCAATGACCGTGACAGGGGTCCGTATGTTAACTAAGGTGCTATGTCTGCATCTGCATTTTGAGACCCTTTGTTACTCTATTCTTGCACAGGAATCTCCAGTGATATGTTTGAGTTCATTGTAAGTTGGCTCTTTGACAGTTTCCACAGTCTGAACCTTTTAGCCAAGCTCCCATTGAGTGCTGCGATCATCGGGCAGACTTTGCTGGTACTGTTGCTGTAGTAACTGCTTTCTGGTGCAAGAATGCAGCTTGTAGTAGTACTCATTTATCAAAGGCTCAAATGATATTTACAGAGCTTCTTGTTTTCTATTGACAAGAGGAAATGTCTTCTAGATGGTGATGCTTCTGTTCAACAAATATAACAAATGTCAATAAGACACTTGTAAACCAGTTTTATGACCTCAAATTACTGCTAAAACATCTGCAAAATTTTTATTTTCATTCAAGTCATTGTATATTGGTAATGGTCCAAAAAAACAACAAAATAGTTATATGTTGGATATGGAATGAGTCACCTGGGAAACGGCTTTGGAGACCAGTGGAGTGGGAGCTGATTCAGGGTGCTCAAACTGGGCATGAATGAATGTACAACATTGTACAGTTGACTAATCTTGCAGGACCCCATCTTAATGGGTGTGAATGGACTTTTCAGAGTGATTTCTGAGGGCCTTCATTTCAGCTGAAGCCAAATACCCAGGATTTAACAAAAGCCAGGCCTGGCCTGTGTGGTTAGGTTGGGGAGGTGCCGCCATTTATGTGGAGGAACATATATTTTGGGCTCAGGCTGCCGTTTCAGGTGGGGCTTGGTTGGGGTCACTGCAAGCCAAGCAGACCAAAGACAGGGTGGTGGGGGGGGGGGGGACTCTGCAAACTGTGGCACGCCGACCCTCATGAAACATCCATCAACCTCAGCACATACCCCTAGGGAGGGCTGGGATCCAGGAGAAGATGAGAACCGCAGCTCTTACTTTCAGGCAGCTTGTGGAGCAAATGTTCTGGTGCATCTGGAATGCCCAGTCTCCATCTGTCATGTTGAACAGCATTCTCACTGGCCACACAGTGTCCAGTGTACCCCCCAGAAAATTAAGATTAATGTCCCATCCCCTGCTGGCACTACAGTGATTTCTCCTGTACTGGGACCCCCTCCATCTTCAGCATAAAGTCGTAATTACCTCACATTTATGTTAATTTCTGAAGACACCTATGACTAGTTCAACTTCATAGACAGGACATTATTTCCATAAACTTATTCTTCTGATTGTCAGTAATATTTTTTCCTGTGAGGATGTGATGGTTTTTGGTCAGCTGCCTTTTTAGTCATTTTTGTGCAGTGCTGAAAGGCAAAGAAATGGCCTGGTTTCAGGAAACAATGGAAGCCCCATGTCGGTCGCGAGGGTGTAGAAAAGGACGGCATTAATTCAGTCTGATCAGCTGATGGACTTTCAGAATGTGTCCTCTGTGTTTCAGGACCAAGGATAAACCAGCATTTTTGTGAATCCATCTTCTCGTCATTATAAGGTAAGATCATCTGTGTTGGCTGTCATGCCACTTAGCACATAATGAAAAGTCATGGGTGTGTTATGTTCATTGTGTGTATATAATGGATGACCCAAGATGACTTAGAGTGTAAGATAGAACTTGAACGAACTGAATTTGTAGGTATTCCATTGCTTCCACAATGAAAAGATTATAAATAATGAATGTGAAAAACATGAACAGGGCTTGTAAAGATAAATGAACGAATGAATGGACTGACAGATACCCTCCAAATCCCACTATTCATTTTTGTTTTCCCCAGTACTTGTATCACAGCTTGAAGTAAATATACAAAATGTAGTTTTGAAAAATTTGGGGTGACTGATAAGCTCATGTTGGAATGGAGATACTAAGCTAGTCAAATGCATTTAGTGATTGTTTCCACATGCAGGATTCTCCTGTGTACTTTAATAAAAACGGGTTAAAAATGTAATTCCCAAGAAAGGTAGCAGGTACTGAGGTTGCAGATCCAATCAATGCCTCCTCAATAAAAAAAAAGAAAAACAATTCACTGTTTGTCCACCATTTTCTGCTGCAGCTGTATTTAAAATTAGTTTAATCTCTGGGCAGTCCTGAAATGCTGCTTCTGAAATCCTAACGCTAACCGCTTGTGATGAGTCACTGCTTATATTTTAGTGTCATTGATCATTCTTATTAGCATGCATACTTCATGGGTGTGTTACACAACGGAGCTGTGATGTAGGAATCAGTGGAGAGCGAGGGAGCGAGAGAGAGAAGGAGAGAGAGAGCCTCAAGTTATGCAAGCCCTGTGCTCCAAGGAGTTTGGCAGGAAGCCCACAAAGGAAAGGGAACAACTGGTTGATGGCATCCCAGTTTTCCCAGTGTGTTTGGGTGAGATGTTTCACACACAATGTGGTGGAGAGTGAATGTTCTCGGGTTTCGATGCCTAAAGCTCTCAAGTGACGGTACGCTATATGGTCTCTGTGAGCGTGGGATACAGACACCTGCTTGAAGTGACACCCCTTGGGGCGTCACATCAAGCCCGATGCAGTGTAGGCTGTTAACCAAGGTGAGGGTCGCAGTTAATGGGCTTCATCCAGTGTTCGAGTTCTGCCTTATGTAGGTCAGCGTTGTGACGGAGATCACACGGGTAAAGAAAAGGAGCATCGTCGCGCCACGATGGCCGTAAATTTGCCGGAGCTCAGCGTGGCCTGTGATCCTTGTGGCCGCGCGACACTTCTGGGAAATGTTTTCATTTCTCAGTGAACAAAGTTGCCCGCGAGGCTTCCTGACTCTGCATGCTCATATGGGCTCATTAATAATTTGTTGTTGGTTAGAGACTTTCTTACAGTATTCTTTAGACCTAGAATCATGAACTGTTTAATAATCATCTCATTTTTTTATATTGTCAGATTATTTTTAGCTTGTAAGTCTTTTCTCCTTGTTCGAAATGAACTATACACAATCATGTCAGTTAGTGGCTGCAGTTTCAATGCATCAATAGTGCAATGACTTTCTTCCAATCTGAGGAGAATGCGTATATTTTCTCTCTCTCTCTCTCTCTCTCTCTCCCTCACACACACACACACACACACACACACACACACACATGAGTAACCAAACCAAACACAGGTTTTAGTGTTTTTTTTATTGCAGGCAGACATGTTTATAATATTGAGTTTCCATGACCCCCACACACACACAGGGTGGGGTGGGGGGTGGTACCTATCCCAGGCAGTATAAGGTACAGGCCAGGGCACACTCTGAATTCAAAGCCAGTCCATGACAGGGTACATACACAAACACTACAGGTACTTTAGAGATGCCTTTTAGCCAAGCTGGACATGGTATTGGGAGAGGACGCAAACCCCATGCAGAGCAGAGGCGGGATTCAGATTCAGGTGTGAGGCAAGGGTGCTACTCACTGAGTCACCCGCCACAAAAGCAGAGGTACTTTTAATACTTTCCATTTTCAGAACCTCACGGAAATAACTTCATTTAGTTAAGCCGTCACTGCTCTAAAATTAAAAGCAAAGAACTGTAACGTGACTTGGCTGGGAGGCATCAAACAGACAAAGAATTCAGAAAATGGTAAAGCAAGCTCTAGATCCGGCTGTGATTTTTATAGGCGCAGATTTTTAATTTCTGGGCTGAAGATGTGAAATCCATTATCTGTGCCCATTTGCCATTTCCCTGTGGACGGAGTTTGTCTTTGCTAGGTCACTCCAGGGCGGTTCTCTGTGCCGTGTCTCGAAAATTGTTTTGGTTGCGTCTGGTGGCATGAATGATTCAAAGAACCAGTGCGATGAAAGACAGTCACGGAAGTTTTTTATTTTCTCTTTCTCTTTGGGCTTATTGCGTAATTTCATTGATTGCCTGTTTCAGATCCCCTTGTCTATGCCATACAAATTCTGGGATTGTTAATTGTTATTCCCCCCCAGTATACCCCCAGTGAGACCCAGTGCTAGGTAGGTTGAAACTCAGTCAGCCACGTTTAGAAGCTTTAATTAGATGGAGCTTTATTAACAAGCTTCACTTGAAGTTTGCGTGCTGCCCATCAGATGTTCCTCAAAGCAGTGGTGGATGGTCATTAAAATGTCCTGACTGTTTTCTTTGTGGCACATGCAGTCTGCTCATTACTTTAACCTCGAAGGGATGACTCGCGTGGCGAAGAGGAAAGGCAGAAGTAGAAAGCAAACCAAATGCATAAAGAAGGTATGCAGTGTGTCAGAACATCACTGCATTATGTGAATCCAAAGGGTGAAGGAGGGAATTAAGAAAAGAAAAGAAAAGACTTTCTGATCACCATTTATACAAGTACAGGTGCATTGGAGTACTTTTTCCCTCCAAATAGCCCATCTGGTGCTGTCATGACACACAAACGCGGGTGGTAGTGAGGCTTTGGGATAGAACACAGGGCCAGACATTTAGCAGGCACCCCTGTTCAGGCTTAAGTTAAGGCCCAACAGTGATATGATCACTTTATCAGCCATGGGATTTGATCCAATGACCTTCTAGGAACAAGTATAGATTCCTAATCCACAGAGCCACAATCCACCCAAAAAATTTCCACCAGCCCCAGAAAAGTACAATGGTATTAGAACGTTTATGGAGAGAGTCACATTGTGGGAGACCTAAATGTCCATTCCACAGCCACAGAATCCAGTGAGACCACTGGACTGAATTCCTGTTTATAGACCACTGGACTGAATTCCTGTTTATAGACCACTGGACTGAATTCTTGTTTATAGACCACTGGACTGAATTCCTGTTTAAAGACCACTGGACTGAATTCTTGTTTATAGACCACTGGACTGAATTCCTGTTTATAGGCCACTGGACTGAATTCCTGTTTAAAGACCACTGGACTGAATTCCTATTTATAGACCATTGGACTGAATTCCTGTTTATAGGCCACTGGTTCTCAGGCATGGTCATGGTGCTGGTTCAGTTCCAGCAGAGCTCTTTAATTAAGTGGAACATGATTTGATGAAAACTTCTGAAAGCCGGTGTTGATAACCAAGTTGGAAAATCAAACAATACATGTCTTTAAGTAGTAATTCATGGCCCAAATTATGGCAATTATGAATTAACTTCCTTTAGGCCGAAACACTGGTAGTTCCTGAAAAAATTATTGAAAGGATGATAAATCCTAATTAAAGTGAAAACTAATTTGGATTGGTGTACAGTTCCTGTTGTAGCCATTAGGAAATGCAACCCATGAAAATGGCATCACAGTTAACGATCACCGTTAAAAATGACTGACAGGCTGCTAACCATGCAGTACGCTATTTAAAAAATTATTTTATTCTAAATTGCCTTTTTTGAAATAAAGAATTGGATTTTGAGTCACCTCATTTGGTGTGTTTAGGTGGCAACAAAACACTATTTTAAAACCTGTTTTAAACCCGCAAAACTCAGGAGAGAATATGTAAGAACTGGCTTATAACAAAATGGTACCACATCATACCAGGTCACGTGTCTGTTTAAAAGCATAGCAGTAATATTGCTGGCTATACTAACCTGCTTACCAATATAAACAAAACAACTTTTTATAAGCAGCATTAAAATTAAATCTGTTACCTGCTTGCTACATTATGAAGCACCTTCTGAATATCCTTGCTAAGTAGTGTTGACTAAGTAGTGTTGGAGAAATTTCTCACATACCTTGGAAAATAGATTCCTGAAGAGCAGGGCACTGAAATTGAGGAGCTTTTTCACACGCTGAATTTGCACAGCGAACATCTTCTGAAATGTTTGGTCCTACAGTGGACTGAGACTGGGGGAGGTCAGGGGTACCCAGGAGAGAGCCAGTTTCCAGACAGCACAGTGCACAAGCAATCCATTACTGTGAGCCTAGAGGGGTGTTTCAAATAAGCGACCTCCCCAGCCCCGCACAAGACACTTGTGGTAAGCCAATGAGACTGCTGAGGCCTGCAGACTTTATGTTGTTTTTGCTTGTTGCTTTATGTGAATTATTTGCTATTTTATTGCTTCAGTTCAGGAGGATGACTAAACCAGTTAAGCATTCCAGTTCGTTTGTTCTGATCTTAATACTTTAAGAAGATTGAGGAGACGTGAGGACTCTTGAATCATGGGTGGTGGAGCTCCTTTGGTGAATACATATTCTGGCTTCCCTGTAAGAAAGGTGGCGTCATGGTTAAGTCTGAGCCAACGATCGACTCATTTGGATTCTTACCAGCACGATTAATGAATTTTGATAAAGTAATTTAATCTGTTCTGATCTGGTGTTGTCAAGTAATTCGCTACAGCGAGAAGCAGTGTGCGTTTCTGTTTTTGAAATAAGGAGCATGGAGGCTCTCTAAGATTACTGCTCAGAAAATTGCAGCAATCTCATTTTAACAATAGAGGAACACAAACCTCAAGGGGTGTAATTTAGCCAGGCAGTGGAGATGCTGGAGTGAGCTTCTGGACAGCAATGCAGCGTGCAGAACATATTACCTCCTTCCAAATGGCTCTGGCGGTCAAGAGTCACACTTCTGACCCTTTGCTAAGAGAGTTGTAGGACGTAAAGTTCAGTCAGTTACATCCTGTAATTTCAGCTTCATTTATTTATCTAACGACCTTATTAAAGTCATGTGGGGGGAATACGGGATAGGGAGTGGTCTGGAAGCTATGCTCTGCTGTACGGCTGAAAACCTAAATGTTTAAATAGGCAGCTGCAGAGTCTAGCATGTGGTAATGGAATATCCTAGATCAGTGTTTCCCAACCCAGTCTTCGGGGAATCCCGGACAGTCCACGTTTTTGCTCCATCCCAGCTCCCAGCCAATCAGGAACACCGAATACCTGGTACAGGTGCTGGGAGCTGAGAGGAAGCAAAAGCGTGGACTGTCCGGGGTTCTCTATAGACCGGGTTGGGAAACACGGTCCTAGATATTCACGGAAGCCAAATTGGACACACTGATGAAATAGAGCCAGAATGTGCCGTGTTCTTGCAAACACAGGGAACTTTTTTTTTACCCCCCATCTGTAGTTTCACTATTCCCACATGTCTGGCTGGTTATACGACGTCTCAGCTGGGCTTTAGGGTGACCGTCCTGCTTTTTTGCCCGGGTGGGGGGGGGATGATCCTGTGTGCCATTCCATCTCTGTGCCTGTGACTGTTCCGTCAGTATATTTGCCTTGGCTTGTCGTGCCTCATTTGGGTCTCTAGGCCTTGCACTGTGGTCTCGTCCATCACTACATCACTTCCAGACAAGATTCATAGACCAATCGTTTGACAATTAAAGATAATCAGTCAGTTCCTCTTGATTTCCTTCTCACACCGAATGCTACAGGGGAACAGATAATCGATACTTTTTTTTAACATTGTCTATTTCTGGATTCTAATCTGATCTTGCAGGCTGTCCAAACTTATCAAACAGTGGGATCAAATGTAAAGAAATCACATTTGATTAATCTTTTGCAAACTGCGCAGAATGTGTATTTTCCTGGCGTTGTCTATATCCGTTAGCTGAATTTTGTTGGAGTTGTTTGTGGGATGTTGCTGTGCTGTTTTTTTTTTACAGAAAACAAAATTGTAACTAGGTTCTAGGATAGACGCCACATATCCAGTAACGGGGACTAATGTTTAGGGAATCCCTGTCAAGGTAGGCTTACTCGGACTGGTTGTGAATAACTGAATCCATAAGTGTAAATGGCCAGTGACGAACGAGACACATATAGAATGAATTGGCAGGATAAAGTGCAGCCACCTGACTCTCTCCACCCCCTTGCAAGACTGCGAAGTGCCGTGAGCTGTAAAGATATTTCTACAGGGGGAAATTTTCATTTAAAGTGAGTTTCCTGGCTTTAAATGGCTGCTTTCTGGCGACTCTTATTATGAGGAAGCAAAGACTTACAGAAGTAATACAAAGACCACTGTTCACTTTCATGGATGTGACTGATCAGTGCAGTCTTAATAAATGATTAAGAAATTAATAACCTTTAAATTCCATTTCATTTCACATTCCTATGCCTTTTTATGCCTGACTTTTAAAAAGCAATGGCAGCACGATTTGTTACAATATGACTGCTTTTCCTGAGATTAATCTTTTTTTATTCTGATAGGAGTATATTGTTTCTATGCATTGACCTTCATGCAAAATAACTGTACTTCATGTGTCATTGGACTACATTAACGGCTCTTCACTCAAATTCCAAAAAGTCGCTGGCTGATTGGCTACTTAAAGTGTCACCTGGCTGAAAAATCGGTTGAATTTGTGGTAGATACTGTAGAGATGGTGGCCCAGGTTTAGGGACAGTGCACATCATTCGTAGTTTGGTAATTCAGCCTGAGTCTCGTACTCCAGAGGTTGCTGCTGAAAAAGGGTGAGATTGCAAATACTGCAGCTTTCCTTCACTGCGATTCCCAGCAGTGACTCTTGTTTCTGCAGAGTAGGGGTGTCATCGTATTAGGAATGAGATGGTCAGACCAAGTATGGGCGATGCGTGACACTAAGGGATTGACCCTGTCTATGAGATTTCATAAACTTTGGTGGTGTGGTTTTTAAGGCAGAGTGTGTTCTGACAGCAGAATCTGTGTTCCTGTGAAAAGCCGCTGTTTCTGTGTTCCAGAGTCCACTTCACACCCAAATTTGCATTCAGATACGCAGACTCTCAGCAAATAAGCTACACGTGTAAAGGGTAGTTTACATGGCGCCAGGCTGTCACATAGCGCCTGTGGTTTATGTATATTAATTGGGTGCTTTTATATAGAGTGGACAGAGGACAAAGATCGAATTCCTGCCTACCCCAATTGGTTGGTGTTGCTCCTTACTGCAGTGTTGTATGGATGTTTGGTTGCCATTACAGTGCATTTCAATATAGTACGTACATACAGAAAACATGCTGTGTGCAGTCATGACAAACAAAAATTTAAAATGGTCTGTGGTTCAAAATAAATGTAATATCCATCCATCCATCCATCCATCCATCCATCCATCCATCCATCCATTTGCTTGTTATGGTCAAGGTTGTGGGGGAGTCTGATTTATAACTGAATAACTATTTGTTGTTTAAGCGTATTCTTATTGATATGCTTGGCTGCCTAAGCTATTCAGTGGTACCCGCTAATACATTGGCTTATTTGTGTAAGCGATGTGACTACGCTTATTGCCACATGGCACAACTGCCAGAACAAACTGTTTTCCCCTGAAAGTATAAACATTGTGAAGGAAAGGAGAAATTAATGGGCGTGTAGGTCCCCACAGAGAGAGCTGCAGTTCATTCCTTCTTCAAAACCTCATATTCATAGTCTGGTATCTAGTGCAGGATCCACCTCGGTGCTTTGGGCCATCCTGCAATTCGGAGATACTCCCTCCACCGATGTGGAGAGGTGAGTAAAGGGGTCATTTGAGTATTTTATTAAAACTCAAAGGTGATGATTCCTAACATACTGGTTGTCATCTTCACTGCCCTGTGATGTTCTGGGTGTTAGGTCCATGCTTCACTCATTTCCCTATTTGTGTTTGCTTTCCAAATATTCTTAAGGGGATAATTCACTGTTTCTGTCATCTCAGACAAAAATAAATTTCAAGTGTCAACCATTTTCATACCTCAATAAATTGGAATCCCGAATGGCATAAAATACTAGCAATTGTCCCTAGACTTTTTCAAATGTGATCAAGTCATACTACTGCAGTGCTTTGTATGGACGGAACACGTGTGAATGTAATCATGTGGCTTAGCCAGCTGTATGTGAGCGATGGTGACTTAGCTGATGGAGGTAGGGAAAGGTGATGGCTGAAAGGACATCGGATCACATCCACATGTGGATCCCTTATCACTATGCTTTCGCAGGCCAAATATCTGGATCCAGTTGATATTCTGTTAGCTCTGGGCAATATGGCCTAATAAAGGTCCAAAAGGGAGAGTAGAGGAAGGAATTTGTTGCTGATGAGTACTTGGGTTACCCAGAAGTAATGTCAACCTGGCACAGTGTGGATTGGTACCAGTGAACTTAGCTATGGCAATAGCTAATAAAGGATGCAAGGAAGATTTATGAAGACCTTCATAAAGCGAAAAAGCTTCTTCACATTTCATGTTTGTAATGTAAAATGGTAGGTTTTTACTATCCACATAAATAGACATGAGCAGGTAGATTATCCTGTAAGGGGAATGATCTTAGTGGTTGGTTCCTGGTGGAGTTTATGGAAGCTGTGGATCTCCAAGACATCGGTGTAAGTCTCTTTAAAAATAATGTTTTATAAACTTCTTTAAACTTGTCAGACAGCCAGCGTGGCGAGTCAGGCACAGGGCTAATGCATTCACAAATTCTGGTACTAGTAAGAACTACGGCTGTGTTTTGAACAAGAAGACACTTTAAGGGAGCTTTTGGGGGCCAGAACATAGTCCATAAGTATGGAACCACTCTTCCTCATCCTTCATACGCAGCATCCTGAGCTTGGCTGTTTGCAGCAGATGAAAGGCACTTTTGATGTATTCCTAGTATAAGAGCCCTCGTCTATTGTAATACCAAGGTCTTTTAAAAAATCCACATTGACCCAGAAGTCATCCAGATTCTGCATACAGTCTGGAAAAGTCTGTCTGAGCAACTTAGCGGCTGCTAACATCATTTCTGTGTTATCGCCGTTCAGCAGAAGGAAATTCTGTCTTCCTATGTCCTTTATGTTGGGTTTAAACTTTGAGTTGAAACATTTGTCATGGTTTGATGGACGTGTAGAGTTTTGGAGTGTCAGCAAAGTAGTAGTAATTAACAGAATGCTTGTAAATAATACCAGGATTTAATTTGGGATTGACCCAGAGGACATAATTCATGTGCTACATATATATATGAGCGCAGATCCATCACAGAGCATTTGAAACTGCGTTCTAGACCACCGAACATTTCTGATTCCAGTTTACTGAAACAAACTGGCAATGGTCTGGCATTTAATACCTATATATTAAATATCACCTGTCTACGATGACCAGTGTCTGTCCAAATGGAAATACTAATTTATGGTGTCAAAAGCTGCCATTAAGTCCTTAAGCAGCTGATCAGAGATGCTATTGCAGTAGAAGAGGAGTAAGCCATTAATTACTCTGACAAGCATTTCAGTGACATAACACCAACTGGACCACAACCAGAACACGTCATGCTCATTTCTGGAACTGAAGAAGACAGACGGCTACTGGCCCAACACAAGATTTTAGACGACAACAGAAGGTTTGAGAAAGACCTTTGCTTGGGTAGATCATTCTGCAGCAGCACAGACCTGATTCCACTGATCGCTTAATTAAAAAACAAGACGCTCAGTCTAACATTTGTTTATCAACAAATACACCCTTTACTTGCTATTCAGCTTAAACCAAGCCCTCTGGCTTATTAAGACAAATTGTGTAATGGCAATTGCCATGTTTTTTGTATTTGTTCTTAAATCTATTCTTAATCACATTAAAGTTGGAGCCCAATTAGGGGAGGAGGCTGCTATGAATTAGCGAAATAGAGCTCGACAAATTTAATTCCCCACAGTGTCACAGTGATACGGACCTAAATGTACTTAGAACTTAGAACATGTCTACTGTATTTTGTTGAAAGTGACTTTCACCAACTTTCACTGATCAAGACAACCACAGCAGCAGACAGGTGATTAAGTTTAAGCATGGAAATTGCAACACAGGTATCGCAACATTATGGGTCCCGGGGGATTCGTAATGATATGCAAATGAGAAGATCTCCTGAATAATGATCCTTAATTAGGGATCTCTCTGCACCAATGGAGATGCAGCTGGTGCTATGATGTTCTTCATGGAGACCACTCACTTGATAGCGGACCTTCTAAAAGCATCTGAACACTAAGTTATCCCTCATGTTCATGAGTTAGTGGATCATGCTGGAATCTTTTGACTACAGAGTAACAATTTCATAGTTTCATATTATTCCATCCTCAAAATGACGGTCGGACCCTGATGTTCGTGTCAGCTCCTATCTCATCTGTCTAAAAGTTGATGCTGTATTGTATTTGATAGATGGTACTGTATATAAAATACATATAATGGGAAACGTTGCTACCTCATGACTTATAAAGAATGTGAAATTAAGTCGCATTGTTATGGCAGGTGGGAGTGACTCGGGAGGTTTGGATGCTGTGATTGGAAGGCTGCAGGTTCGAATCCCAAAGTCAGCAGATTGATGTCACTATTGGGTGCTTGAGCAAGTGCCTTAATGCCCAATCGCTACAGGGACTGTCTGACCTGCCTTATCAATTGTACATCGCTTTAGAATAAAAGCATCTGCTAAAAAATGCAA
This sequence comes from Mormyrops attenuatus, assembly GCA_026777985.1. NCBI lineage: Eukaryota > Metazoa > Chordata > Actinopteri > Osteoglossiformes > Mormyridae > Mormyrops > Mormyrops attenuatus. Next base: position 6,657,772 of record JAODKC010000001.1, read on the forward strand.
TGAAATAACATATTAAAAGCAGAAAGGCACTGAACCTGGTGTAAATGCAGTTTATGTGACAGTAATTCTCAGTTTTGGTTCCATTTACTTTTGTTTGCTTCATAACTTGGACCAGCCACCCAAGATAGTTGTTTTTATTTATCTACTCCATCATTTGGACATAATATGCTGGGCTCTGTAACAGCAAGACAGTTTCAGCGTTTTCACATTGGATGATGTTTGCTGTCCGTGGCGTATGAGTCAAAGGAAGATCAGTTCCATCCTTGTTAGTTTTACTTCTGTGGCATCTTGTTAATGATAAGCTCACATTTACAGTGTTCCCACGCAGTTTGTGGAAATGCTTGAAGCATTTTTTGTGAGGGGAAAAATAGAAATTAGCCTTTGTGTATGCAGTCTTTTAAAGTGAGTGTAAATCATGGATTGAGGCTTCCTTGGCCAGTGCTGTGCCATTATGAGACAAGAATGTGTCAAAGGAGATTCATACTGTTGGTCATACCCACTACAAAACCACTAACATTCTGCTGAAAGACACATCACCGCTCGATGTCTGTTCCTCCTTACGCTGCTGGGTAGATCACAGTAAATCATGGCCATGTTTTGTAGTGTTTCCCGAGTGACATTGACTTATCTGCCCATGATTCATCCACTTGCGTCAAGGCGAGTCCTTCACTTGTGAAAATTCATAGAACCAAATGTCACTTCCGTTTTTTTTTTTCCATGTCCACAAATATCGTCGTCAATGTTTGCCATGGCTGCACACATCCATATCCAAGGGAGCAGTGTGGGGTTCAGTGGGTTAGGACCCCAGGGTCGGCAGAGCAATTTCACCGTTGGGCCCCTGAGCATGACCCTTAACCCCAAATCGGTCCAGGGACTGTCTGACCCTGTTTTCTCAAAGCAGGATCTCTTTGGACCTGGCACATCTGTGACATGTGAAGTAAAGGGTGTGTTTAAAACAAGCAGGACTCTTCTCTGTGACCTTCCAGCTGGCTGATGGGAGTCGGCAAAGACTCCAGGTAAATCCGCACAGTCGCTTGCATTTCTCTCTAATAGCTAATTCAGTAGACCGAATCTGTTGAGTTACGTTTTGACTGATCCCTTCTCCTAGAACGTGGGGAGAGGAAGAGTGAGGCTTGGGTCCTCCGTGCACAAGCTACATTTGTGGTTCTTACTGCAGGCTGCTGTTCTGATCCAGTTTATTACAAGTCCAGACAGGCTTTTCAGACGGTACCTTTTGTGCAGCATTAATGCTCCATCTTTGACCGGCGGCTCCCATTCTGCCGGGGTGCGAGTGTTTTTTCCGGCTCATGTGTTGACATGAAGTGAAGATGGAAAGCTGGGGGTGGCTGTGAGCAGGACGTGGTAACACCAGATGCCTGAATGTTCCTGCGGGTATGTCCGTCCCCTGCCCCTGCCCGTGCCTGTTCTCTCACCACTGCGTCCTGGCACCGGGGTTTCCATAACAACACGCCTTGTAGCTGTGGATGTCCCTGTGATCTCCCTCGTTATATAAGAGGAGCGAGGGAGAGCCGAACGAGAGATGCAGGGCTGCATCGGTGCCCCATTTACGAAGACACCGAGTCTGACTGCTACTGTGTCTATGGGAAGAACCTAAATCCACGAAAACCAACGTCTTAACTACTCTGCAACCTTTTGGCCTAATTCAGAGCAGGTAGTTCTCGCTTTCCAAGCTCCCGATTTACGAGTTTACGGGTGTATATTTATGAGAATTTTCTGTGGCAACAAATAAAAAAAATCCTTGGAGAAAAACAAGAAAGATTGCTTTGCTAAAACTTTCATAGTTAATTTTGGTTGTTGATTTTCAGCAGATTGCGGTGGTTCTTTTCGTCGTGTATCAGGTGGAGAGAAGAAAAATGAAAAACAAAATTATATGTGCGTATATTTTTAATTAAATGTTAATTCTTATAATATGTTTGTTCCCTTTGTTTATTTGGCAAAAATTTCCGATAATATTTTTTTGGCTGGAACCAAAGTCATCATTTTTTTAAACATTTCTATGGGAAAATACCTCCCTCTTTATGAGCTCATGATTAAAGAGCAATAATTTGGAATGAATTAGCTCGTAAAGTGGAGAACTACCTACATAGCGTAGTGCACAAATACAAGTTACCATGCGAACCAGTGCCTTATGAATGGTGTGTTGCCCTGGATGGGAGTATGTTTTCCAGGAAGTAAGTTTAACATGATTTAAAATAAATAAGTGTATAAGTAAATAAATAAATAAGATGTTTTGGTTAGAAGTGCGCTGGAAGGCCTAATGATGATGATAATGATGATGACAATGATGATGGTCATGATTACATTCACAGTTGAGTTATTCTCTTTAATTTTGGTATTGTATTCCAGTCAAATACATTAACTTTAATGTTTACCAAGTAAAAATGCAATACGGGAAGTTTCTATCGCTCCCCGGAAACCAAATCTCATCCCCCGGTCCTGCTTTAAATTGACAGGTGACCTTTGGATGTTGCGGAACTCTTGATGCGTGCTGCCATGGTTCGATGGTCCTGGCATCAGTCAGCTGTCCTCACCTGGATGAGTTTAGGACCAAGTTCAGGGACGTTATCGCAGGCAGTTATTCTAGCAGAAGCAGGCTGCCACTGACTCAGATGCCGTGTTTACCTGGGGGCAGGTGCGGGGGTGCCACATTCTTTGCATTTTGGCATACAAATATGCAATTACCCTGTTAAGAGAGATCACAGAATTTGTGAAAGGGAGCGGGTCCGGCTGTGGGATGAGGTCCGAAAGATTCATCCGGTACTGCTGTACATGCTCAGGCAGGGATGTGGGAGCTGGTCGGGATTAGCCAGCCGGCTCCTCCGGGCGTCTCCTGCAGGCACTGCTTCCAGCGCTTACCCGACATTCTGCTGAGTGTTATCTGCCAGGATGCCCTCGGAAAGCAGAGCCGTGACAGTCTGCTTTCCTTGCCGTGAAAGGAATTGCGAAGAAGTATCTGGTGTATTTCCACGCGACCGCTCAGAAATTATTTCCCTCTAACCCTAAAGATGCAAAAAAAAATAAAAAATTATATGCCACTCATGGCTTATGGCTGTAGAAGATGATGCCTGTGAGGTTCTGAACAGTGGTGGTAAATAATTGCAGGATGTTTCAGAGCAGTGTGGAAGTGACTGCATTTAGGAAACGGGCCCAGAGGCAGGGAAAGTCCAGACACGCGTAACTTTTTAGTAATCAGAAGGATGCTGGTTCAAATCTCGGGTCTCCAAAGTGGTTTCACTGGTAGGCCCTGAGCAAGGTCCTTAACCCCAACTGCTCCAGGGACAGAGTGACTCTGCTTTCTTGAAAGAAAGTGTGTCGCTTTGGATACAATCATCTGCTAAATAAATGTAAATGGGTGGAAACCAGAGCAACACAGGGAGATGCAAACACCCCCCCACACACCCAGTCTACAGTATATGAGGTGACAGCGCCACGTGCTGTGATACAGCGTCACACCTATACACAGGAACAAGGCTGAATCACCGCAGACGCTTGTGATTTGGGGAGGAGGGATTCCTCCCTGTTTTATGGGGAGTCACGTGGACTGTCGCGGTCTAACACTTCAGATTAACTTGCCATTCAGAATGACAGTTAAGTGCTCAGCTTGCTCCATTGCCGAAATTGACCAGCGTCTCGTAAGGAATCATCATTACCTGCAGACAGTTTGGATCCTCCCTCGGCACTCCTGGGCGAAGTCTGCCAAACAGACACCGCGCTGAAGTTAATGACACGCCGACTTGTTTGGTACCCTTTACTGTGATCAGGCCTTTATAAACCGAGCATTGTGAGCGTTATGCTTTTTACAGAAATGCTCAGCAAACAAAAACTGGCGATGGCTATAACTATAGTACAGCTATATCCATCTATCACCCATAGCCTCCTATCAAGTACAGGTCACGACGAGACCTGTGTGGCAGCCTGGAGCAGGTAGGAGGCACCCCGGACATCTTCAGTCCATCTCAGGATGCACACATACAGAATTGCATACTACAGGCAAATTTATAGGGGCCATTTTTTGGTGGCGTTGTGGAAGCAAGCTTGGGGACCGGAGGTATGAACCCCCCCCCCCCCCCCAACACACACACAGATACACCTCCATGCCCCCCCAGACAATTGCTTAGTTATTAGCTAAATTCTTCCCCCACGAGTGGGATGAAGCTGTTGTACATCTCGCTTTGTACCTGTTCTGGCTATTAGGTCATTACTTCTGCTTAAGAATAATGGCCAGTGCACCCACGTCTCTGCAGGGTATCGACCGTTTATTTCTTCTGCCCTTCTTGTTGTTATTCTTCGAGGAAAGCCATGCTGTCTTGGGAGGGGAACCGAGGGAACAGCTGCTTCAGTAACCGCTTAAAGCGACGGCCTCATTGGGGCACCGTACCCGTGTCTCCAGCAAAGGCAGAATGGATTCAGCGGCGTCTGAGGCTCTGCTTCTGCGGCTGAAATGTGCCGAATGGTGGAACATCTGTCTGCACCTAAATTATTCAGCACTTCGAGACATCGATTTCTTAGTCGCTAGTGATTGTAGTTCAACCAAAAAGTGGAGTTTTGCGGCACTTGTCATAGTTAGGGAAAAAGCCTTTTGGGGGAATGTGTAAATCTACCTGGTCAACTTTAACCGGTGACATAGCAAAGTGTTTCTGAGTAACCTAGCTTAGTGAGCGCTGGTTAGTTGAAGAGCTAATCCTCGATGCAGGTGCTGTTACTAAGCTCTTTGTTCACCCAGTGATGTGTCATCGCTATCTGGGAAAACATCTTAAAGATGCAGGGAGGTGGAACAAAAACAGGGAGATGAAGGGTAGCTATTAGCACCCATTAGTGGCTTGGTATGATCTCCCCATTCCTCTTAATTAGACAGTGAGTATGATTGTGTCTTGTGGAGTGGGTAAGGAGCTCCAGGCTTGTCCACATTGTGCTACTATCCTATCTGGCTTCTCACGTGCTTTTTTTTACGTCTACTCAGGCCCCATGTGTTATTTTCATTCCTGCTGCGTTATCCTGACAGCCACGCCAACATTTATAGAGCGCTACAGTCAGGTTGTGGATAATGTGCAAGATTTGCTATACACCCATGAGCCATAACATTAAAACCACCTGCGTAATATTGTGTAGGTCCTGCTTGTACCACCAAAAAAATTGATTGAGATCTGGGGAATTTGGAGGCCAAGTCAACACCTTGAACTCTTTTTCATCTTCCTTAAATCATTCCTGAACAATTTTTGCAGTGTGGCCTGGCGCATTATGCT
>JAODKC010000001.1:6663764-6682752 GCA_026777985.1 Mormyrops attenuatus
CTGCACATCAACTTCAAGAACTGACTGTTCACCTGCCTAATATGTAATGGTGCCCTTGACAGGTGCCATTGTAATGAAATGATCAATGTTATTCAATTCACCACTCAGTGGTTTTAATGTTGGTTGATCGGTGTAGAGTCAGGCTGATGTTTATTTTATGACTTTGCTCTTTCATTATGGAGGATTCTGGGTTCCAGCAGGGTGGGTAGAGTGCTCCCACACACAGACAGAACACACATGCATACACAGGCACACACACATGCTGATTACTCTAATATATCTTTGTTGGGACTCATGATTCATTTCTATGGACATAATCCTAATCCCATCAATGATAACTTTAACCCCTACGCAGCCCTAACCTTAACCATAAGTAACAAAACAAAATACAAGACTTTTAGCATTTTTAGTTTTTTGATTGCCTTCAAAATTTTTTTATAAAACTGAGTTTCCCCTTGTCAGGATCGAAACAATGTCCCCACAAGGTCAAAATAACAGGTTTTTATCACATTGTGTGTAGACAGCTGTGTCCTAGGTCTGTCTACTAAACTGAAATGTCTCTGCCAGCCCTTCGCCTCTTTTCCCATGTGGCTCCAGCCCCCGGGGATGGGGGGAGCAGGGGCAAAGGCTAGCTGAGGCCGTCCTTCGATTCAGTCTGCAAACAAACCAAATCGAAGTCAAACATGGGACACCACTCGACACTGCACGCTAACATGCTTGCCAGGGATCATTAATGCGGCAATTCGCAGGCAGGAAGTTGGCCGCCTGAAGCAATGGCCCCGAAGCTGCTGTCCTCTTCCTCTGACCCCGGCTGGGTCGAGCCGAGAACGTGAGTTCTAATTTCGGTGACCTTTCAGCATCTACAGCCACCGGCAGAGACTAAATGCTGCCTGTCGTCGCACGTGGACGGCCTGCTTAGGTGCTGTAGTAGACAGACGGATATAGCATGTGTTAAAAGTAAGGCAGTTCATCGAATTCATTACAATATTTAGAGTTCATTAGGGTAAAGTCCTGGTGTTCATTTGCTGTGATAATACCCAAGCGGTCTTTTGTTTTGAATGTTGATGGAATCATTAGCAAAGACTGCCTGGCTTATTGGATATTAATCGGTCGCCTCCCCTGCACCGTGATTCCCACTAACGGCCAGTTTGTCCTCCCCGACTGCCCTTCCCTGTGTCCCGCTCTGAGCGACGAGCGTGCTCCGTAAGTCGCGTCGACTCTGTTTCCATGCTTCTGACTGTGACTGCACGAGGTGGCCATTTTGTTATTTTCTGTCTCTGAGTAGTGGCTTCCGGACTGAAAGCCGATTCCCGGACCACTGTGGCGCCGGCGGCTTCGGCCGTGTGTGTGACAGACCGGCGTGAATCACAGAGTGGATGAGTAATGAGTAAATGGTGCGTCGCTCCTTTGTGTAATGTATCCAGATGAGTTTTCTTCGAGCGGTTTCACACAGCGCCGACATTAATACGCTCACTGAATCAGGCCCCCCCCCCCCAGCCCCCCCGGACTGCTGCACACTTAGCGAGAACAGCTTGGTTTCCTTTTCACCACAAGATTTATTCACACCTGGAGTCACCTTGCAAGTAGTTTGTCGACAGTCCGCAGCGTGATTTTAGCTGCGGGGGGAGGTTGTTGGGGGCCTAGAGAGACACCTTTGCTGGCTTCGACCAGTGGGAGGCGAGCTGCTTCCAAAGAGCGCAGACAGAATGAGTCCCGTATTGCCCTGACAGGCAAAGGCTATGGAAACAATAAAGAATAAATATGATTACCGTTACATGCTACCTTAGCTTGATAATTAAATGGCACTGACAAGTGACCTTTAAAATAGAGTGTACTGCAGAACTCTTTGCTCTTTCTTAAAAAGCTCGCTCGGCCTACATTTGATGTTCGTGTGGAAGTTGCCTATGCTTCCCTGACTGAGGGTGAATTGGATGATAGAGCAGAACTGTGCTTTCTTTCTGCACATCCATATGTCCTTAAAAATTGTCCTATTGAGAGCCAGGGTCCGGAGGTCCGCTGGCAGTGGGAGCAGGCGTGTCCCTGCACCGGCCACATGTCGGTGCTTTATGGACCTAACAACCGTGAAAGAGTTTGATGTATGGGATTGCCGAACAGACATTTCACAGCGAAATGATCTGCAGAAAATCGGGTTTGGGATAAGTGGTGCTGAACTGCCTCACGCAGGAAGCCTTGTCTTTTCAGGGTAAATGACACTATTTGAAACAAGGTGAAATTTGTCTACTTTTGATTAGTAGTATTCTTGATCTTATAAAGTCGGTAAAAATATGTTAATTAAATATTAAAGTGTATACCTTGTTTAATGGCTGTAGGTGTATATGTACTTTATTTACCTGCTTGAATAATTTATTTAGCTACGGAAATTAATAGCCACTCTTGGAAATCCAGACACTGACTGGTGGGTCAGAAACCCCGCCCCCTTTAGCTGTCAGCTGTTAATCTATGATTGGCTCTCGGATCTCATTTAATCCAGTGTCACCGTTATGACTTACTTTTCCGTAATTCACTTTTCTAGTTTAAATGAGTCTCCGAATACTCTAAAGCGTCGACTGGAAATGCATCTTCACATCTATGTTCTTGAGCTGTCATCTGCCGATGGCACTTTTACAGAATTTGGGTCGTATGCTTATCTGTTTACTTTACAGCAACTACTTGGATATAATTAACATTCTTCCTTTATAACAACAAAATTTTAAGTGTATGAATGTAACTTACCTGCTTCCCTCAAAGAGAAACTTTACTGCTCAAAGCTGTATTATTACTTTTCATGAGATGGGCTGGGTATCTAAAGTTCATCTCATTTAACCTGTGTTGTTCACATGATTTCTCTGAAAATTGCTATTGATGAAATAACCGGCAATAAAATAATTTTAAATGCGCGGTTGGCAAATGGCATGAGACATAATTTGAAACATGATCACTGGAGGTCACAGCAACACCTCTCCCAGACTCTGCCCTTGCACCTTCACCCGCAGAGGTGATTTCTCTCGACTTCTGAGAAGTCTGCATCCTTGGGACTTTGATCTGGGACTGCTGGAACTGGAACCAAATCTGCCCAGCTACTGTTTCATTGCTTATCTGCTTTCATCTCATCTCATTTCATCTAAATGTAATGTCATGTAACCAAGCATTCAGTTAATCATACAGCACGAAGTGACTTGAGTCACAGGCTGAAATCTGCTTGTGTTGCTGTTTCTCGTTGCTGTCAGTAACCAAGATGTTGCTCCCTTCCGTCTAACACCCTGCTGTTATATGCGTACATCGTGTCATGAACGCCTGTGAATTTGGATCAAGAATTAAGGTGACCAGTCCTTTTGGAAAATGCCATAGTGGACAGATGCAGAACACAGGAGTTCGGATCTAAGTGACAGCTTGTAGTTGTTTTTCGGATGGGCAGGCATATCTCTGCTGTACCCGGTTATTCCGTTAAGTCGATCAATAGTTTTGTTTTAGAAGGTAACAAATGGTCCCCGTTAGATTGGAAGGAAGTTCATTGGCTTTTAATGAATGGTGTCGTGTGAGTGATTCAGTCATTTAATCAGGTGCCATGGTACTAAGTGATACTTGGGAACCTTCATCTCTTTTGAGCAGACGTAATATTCAGTGTCCAGGCAAAAATTAATATTCCTTATGCTCCGGCATCATCCACCCATCTCTCATACCACTTATTTTCCCACTTCCTCTAAGGCCTGTCCCAGGAAGCACATGGCAAAAGGGTTCCTGGATGGGCCACCAGTCCATCACAGGTCTCACACTCACATGCCATGGGGAAAACCATGTTACTGGAAAGTGTTAAGAAACCCACATAGACCACACGCATGCAGCCAGGACCAGGAATGAAACTGCTGACAGTGGAGGTGTGAGGTCACACCGTGAGCCGCCACGCCACTCCTCTGTCCCCATCAAATGTCAAATTCACATAGATTATTGTCCCAAAAATATACATATTTATAAATATACTAATATGTACCTGTCTGTTTACCAAAGTCAGGATTTTATCGTCTCCTTATTACTTTTAGGTTGCTCAGCAGAACAGAAATTAGAAAATTAAAAACCTTTCAGCAATCTTTGCTTTATCGTTATGCTTTGGAAGGAATACAGTAAGTAAACAAAAAATAATGGCACTTATGACATACCAGGCAGTTTCGTGATTATGAACAGTTATGACTGGTGCATTTCATTTGGTATTTATTGCTGTTATAAGCAGGAGACTATTAGAGGAGGAGCTTGTGTAACGATGCATTGTGCAGTAAGGCTGCCCGCAGCAGGATCCCCCTAGCAGCCTTGGCCAAGAATTGAACGGTGGCTTTGATTCACATCCGCATGCTGGCTTACGTGGCTGTGATGTCGGACCTATTTTTAGCGCCAGCCGTTCATTAATTATTTGCGCCTCGTGCCGCTAGACTCTGGGGACCAGGCGGCGAAGGCCAAGCCCTGCCGAGTGCCGCTAATGTCCCACCTTGCATTCCACATCCTCCTTGTCAGTCCGAATGCGAAGTCAGCCACTCTAGTGCACAAAGGAGCAGCGCCGGCTAATAAACAGAGATGTTGGAGGGGATTGCGTGCGAAGAGCAGATTTGCATCCGGAAATTGAAGCCTGCCTGCTAAAAACACCAAACGAGAAAGATGGTGCTCAAGGTTGCGGGAAGAAAAGTTGTGTTCCTCAAGTGCAGTAATCACTTCGCACAGTCTCTGTGGTTCACTGTAAACCACGTCCGGATGGCATCTTGCATATCGGAATTCGTACCTGTGTCCATCTGGCCTTTTTTTTGCTACCCTTAGGCTCTGGCGAGCATTCTGGATTAGATAGTCATAGACTCCCACTTCCACCGTGAAAGCTGCTAACAGAAACTGAAAACAAAGGTGATGCTTGATGCCTGTTTGCTATTGATTCCAGTTAAGAGCATAATCAATATCTCTGTGACCAGTGTATATGGTATCTATAATAGTATTCAGTACATTACAGTGTATTTACAACTAGTGGCAGTTTAAATGAGCAAGTTGGGGGATGAATGAGCTTCCCTTCAGTGTTTAGATGTCCAGCTGAGAAATCACTTGATGTCTTTAAATGTTCTTCAGCTTCCCACAAGGTGACTTTCATGAAAAGACGACAGTTTACAGACTAGCACACTTTGTGACTTCTTAAAAGCTGTAGAAGAGAACACAAGAGGTTTTTCCCCCCTAAATATCAGCAAAAATGCTTCTTTATAAACACATCAGTAAATGTGAAAATTGGTTGTTTAAATTACTCCTTACCGTACACTTCTGTCTCAACTGCACTGTGTTCTCTATGATTAATTAGAATTCGTTTCACTGTTGACACGTGACATTTATACTCCGCAAGCAGCTGTGGTAAATAAGAAGTTAAAACAGACGTTAAAATCCTTAACAAATGAGTGCTGTGCAGTAGAATTTGTTTTTTGTGCTGGCGTTCACTCACTGTGACCCCCCATCGTGCTGCATGTGAAGTGTCTTTGTTAAGGTGTTGACCAATAGGCATGTGTTTGAATCAATGGCACTAATGAAGTGATGTTATCGGGATCCCCATGGCATCATGCATCCCGGTCACATAGCCTCCATATTCACCTTCACTCCAAGCAGAAAGGGTTAGTCCTATGGTCCCGTGCTGGCGGGGACACCAGCTGTTGCTCATATGGCCTCATAACTTCGACACACAATGATTATTAATTACCGCGTTGCAGCCGGGAAGGGAGGAGCATCGCTTTCTGGGAGACACCAAGCGGAGTGCCAAATAAACATGGCATTTCTTGAAATTTAGTGCTAGCCCTGTTATTTCCTTGCGATTTGCTTTATTGTCTCCCAGCCAAACTCGGCCGGAACAGTGTTGGCAGGTTTATCTCTGTTGAGATGTAATCTGTTTCATCAACGGTTTTAACGGCGGAGTCTGGTCCTCCTCACCTCCAAGCGAGAGGGGCAGTGGGACTGCTTAGCCACTGCAATGGGTCATGGTTATAAAAGATTGTCTCTCAGAAAACAACTTGTACATCGCCTGTAGTGAGACGTTCTCTCCTTACAGCTCCAGCTGAATCACTGCCCCCCCCACCCCCCGAGCACTGATCTGTGTGTAATTCATGTGATGCAGTATCAGCAGAATTACGGTCCTGTCACAGAGCAATTTAATTAAGACTTTAGTTGGTTATCATTTAACTACTATTAGTTCGCTAAGATTATTAGTGACACCCACATCTTTGCCATGCTTAGTTTGCTTAGCAAGATGTATTTCATCTCTAATTTATAGTTTATATTTATTATTATATTATTCATAAATAGCATAATATTTATAAATATTATTATTCATAACATTATTGGTATTTTATTAGTTGTATATTAACGGATGTCCAACACACAGCTGATTCGTTTTCTTCTTTTTTTTGTATGCCCAGTTTGTTGTAGCTTGAACTGTTAATATTAACTCCCTTGGGAACAATAATGTGCTGGTAGGTAGTGTATCCTGGATCCTTAGCCACTACGCCACCTGCTGGCTAATAATTACTATATGGCAGTTGTCTTGGGTTGTATGAGTCCTTCAAGCAAAACAATGAACATCCCAGAGGGCTGAGCAGGTTTACTGAACAGGTTAAACTGTCGCTGTTCGTGCCACGGGGTCAGCGAGCTGTGTTTCTGTTTTATGGCTCCCTGCCGCTGTGGGCACGCTGCCCACAGGACTGGCTGTCTTTGGACTTCCTTTCGGTAGTGGGCCGCCGGGCACCTGTAAGCGTCGCTGTGTTAATCTGGTGAATGCTAGGATCGCAATAAGCGATCTCAGAGACATGAACGTTAAGGAACTGTGGCTCGTTTCTCAGACGAGCACTTTGTGCTGTCGGATCCTGGTATTCCTCACGCTGGCGTTTCTCCAGTAACCGGCAGTTAATATGCATACGCATTCTATAAATTCTGTATATGCGCTACGTATATGAATTATTCACTTTCTTCCTTGAGCCCGGGTCCTTTGGGAAGCTGCTTTTCATTCCACCCACCGCTCCCGCCAATGGAGCCTCCATGTCGTGTTGGAGGGGGCTGGCTTGCGGGGGGTGCTCTCTGCCTTGGTGTGCGGCGGTCATAGAGCCACCTCAAGGAAGGATAAGGGGGAAGGGAGGGGGGCATGGCCTCTGTCCCCGGGTTACGGCTAGGCAAACTACGTTCTGTATACAAGAGGCCCTCTTCACCTGTGGGGTCTTAGTGTCTGTGTCGTTAACTGCAGCAATTGTGTTAGATGACATCTCAGATGATGTTACACATATGAAACATGCCGTCTTTTGGGCTATTTCAATGTGTTCAAGGTCTCTTGGTTACTTCCCATCCCACGCATTTAAAAAATGCCTTTAATGTGTAGGTTGGTCAGGCTTTGTCACAACTCTGTCGCCTTTAAAAAGCCACACCAGTCAGGTGTTTCCTGTCCTAACACCTGTGCCTTGGCTCCCTTATGCTGCCCATCGCCCGACCAAACTTCCCCTTATCTCCTGCGACGCTTTCGAGAGACGCCTCCTGTCCGTATGGCTCCGGGTGGCTCTGCTGCTCCCCCTTTATTCCTCAGTCTATGTTTAGCCCTCAGAGCTTTTTAGGTGTCAGTAAAGTTGCCGTGTCACTAAAAAGTGGCTCTTTCACAGCATCCTCCATATCGCTTCAGTTTATCTCCTGCCTTATCCTGCCCTTGGCTTTTATTCTCCTCTCTGTATGAGAGGTCTTAGCCCTTGCTGGCTGGCTTTAATTAAAACTTCATAAACTGAGAGATCCAGGCTGCGTTTTCGCCGCATAACCCATATTTACACTTATGCGTCCGTCCAAACTCGCTGTTTGGAATCAGGGGCCCTGTGAAGAATTTTTAAAGACAAGCCTTTAAATTCCTTAAAAGCTCAAGTCTCCTTTTCTGAACGCTATCGAACCCATGCTCATGGAAAGAGATCCACCTGTGGCCCTCGCCAGAAATCTGCCCGACTATGCTACTGCGACCTGAGGGGATCCCGTGATGCTCGAGATGGGAGCCCGGCCCCCCTCGATTCGCTGTGCCGGTCCATCGCAATGGCATATGGTCCTGATGTGACTGTATACACGTACCGTAAGGTGGGATCGGCGTTTGTGATGGGCTGGGGAATGAAGGGCTTTTTAATGGATGCCGGCGTGAACGTTTATTTATTACGTCCCTGTGGATGGATTCGCACATTAATTCAACCAAATTATCTCTCATTATTTCAAAATGTTTACTTCAATCTGAGCAGAACATTAGTTGTGGGATAATTATAACACTTTGCAATAGCTTATGGGATTGCAAACGTAATGCCGATTTTAAAGGCTGCATGGTGGTGCAGTGGATAGCACTGCTGCCTCACAGCAAGAAAGTCTGGGGTACGGTCCCGCGTCCTTTGTGTGTGGAGTTCGCATGCTCTCCCTGTGTTCTCGTGGGTTTCCTCCCACGGTCCAAAAACGTGCAAGATAGGTTTATTGGTGAGTCTAACTTGGCCCTGTGAGTGTGTGCGGTGACTGCCCAGGGTTGGTTTCTGCCTGCACCCATTGTTCCCAGGATAGGCTGTGGTCCCCCCACGACCCTAGTTGCGATTCAGTGATTTCAGGAGGTAGATGGATGCCGATTTTAAAGCGCATTTACTGATAAAAGCATATTTCCTTTCAGTGTGAGCGATATGGCCATCACTCTCGCCATCTTTGTTTGGACATGTCACCGGATCGATGTGGCACGGACTCTTGCCACGTGATGTCATCCAGGCGACTGGAATGTTCGGGCATCCATGATGGGATGTCCATGTTATGGGCTGATTGTACATGTCTGTATCGGCTTTACTATAATGTGCTATAGATCCACAGTGGCCATTTTCATCAGCCTGCTTATGCTTGCCCTGCTATTTGCATATATATTACTATAAAATAAATTGCCCACAAATAACGAGCCTGCACAAAAGAAAGGTGATTAATGACATTTCAGCCTGATTATACTGATGGCTGCAGTGCCTATAGGGACATACTGCATTCCCGCATTCCCCCTAATCCGGGCTTAACTTTCATTTCTCCCTCCTCGTTATCTGAAACAGACCATACTGTTTTTTTCCTCCTTGACACTCTCTTTATACATTCTTACTGAATTTTTGCCTCCCCCCAAAAAACACCTGTATCGTCTCACAGTCTCCGTTCCATATCCTGGCCGCCCTCCCTATATCACTTTCGGCCCCGCTTCTCTTCCTTGCCTAACCCCGCTTCTTTCTCTAACCCCCCCTCCCCGTCCCCTCCCCACAGCTGCTCCCTCCCGGCGAGGCGATGAGAGCCCTCTGAAGTGAGCGCGGCCGAACCCCTCTCACGGAGCATGCCTCTGAGTCCGGCAGCCGGCAAACATGAGCCAGCGGGGCAGCAGCGGAGGCAGGAGGCAGCGCAGACGCAGCAGCGGCAGCAGCAGACGCAGCAACAGCCGCAGCCGTGCACGGCCAACGGCGACCGGGCCGACTCCGACAGCTCCAGGGACGAGCCCATCTACGACAACGTCTGCGCCCTGGCCGAGACGGTGACCTACGGCGGACCCATGGACGAGCCCCAGGGCAGCACGGTGGTTATCCGCATAGGCATCCCGGACCTGCAGCAAACTGTGAGTGGTCACATCGTCCGCCCCCCCACTCCATCCCACCCCCCCCCCCCCCCGTGTGCCCGTGAGCCGGTCTGTCAGCCTGCTCCTTAAAGGGACGGCAGTTTGAAAGGGCGTGCGGAACGTTCCGGGGTCTGAGTGCTGGAGTTTGTTTGACGGAGTTACTCTTGTGCTGTCTCGGCAAGATGCGGGTACCTGTGAGTCTGGACCGGCACTGAGGCGAGCCTGGAGTGGGTGGGGGGGTTGGGGGGTGGGAAATCTGTCTGCACACCGTGTAGCCTGATAACACATCCCCCCTGCCCGCTGCAGCAGGACATCGCAGCGATTCTGTAGAACGTTCCAGCGCAGTGACGGATGTGTCCACGCGTGTTCTAAGTGCTCCGCCTGTCTAAACGTAACCACAGTGACGCAAGTGCCCGAGGGACCTCCTGAGAGCCCCAGTACTGTTCTGTGAAGTTCTCGTGGCACCTCTGAGACTTAGGAGTCTCATATCCGGGTTTTTGCTGTCGCCGCATCATTTAACAGGAGTCCACTTCACCATACAGGAGTCTGGCCCATCAGCTGTGCTTCTGCTGTTTCTTTTTGGTCTTGTGCTTAATTCATTTCTGGATTGCTGACTGTAATGATTCAAGAAAGGTACTTATTCTTTAGAGCACAGACGGCTGTCGCTGGCTGCGAGTTGTGCTCATGGGAATATTCTTTAGGTGTTCCTCTCTGGGTTTAGAAGAGCTCTTCTTCAGCCGTTTTTAAAGCTGCGAAGGCGCAGCCTGGAGCGGGCAGGTGAAATCCTCACAGTCACCTGAGGGTCAGCGCAGGGCTTATGATGACTCAGGAGCTGCTGGGAAATGGGATTTTATATTAACGCCTCAGTCTTATTCCCATCTTCATTTCATTCAGGATACACCCAGTTATTAGTGACTCTTGGACCTTTGCTACGGTCACAAAACTTTAATTTAAACAGATTTGTCTTTCCGGCCTGATTCATAGCGGAGCTCTCGCTCACGGTGCCCTGCAAAGAAGATATGAAACTTGTGAGAATGTTCGTGAAGAGCTGTTAAGTTTCATGATAAAATCTTCAGCCTTAATTTATGTGTCATTTCTGCTGTTCTCCCAGGCAGTAAGCAGAGAACTGGCAATAAGATTTTCAATTTTGATTTGATTAAATGTGTTTGTACAGAAAACAAAACTGCAGGTGGGACCCAAAGTCATTCCTTGCCTGTCAGGTATAGTGTGTGTGTGTGTGTGTGTGTGTGTGTGTGTGTGGTTAACTCTTCACCAGTTCAAAGTAGAAAGTAAATCAAAGTAGAACCAAAGTAAATCAAACTTCCCACACTGTGACTTTCTCAATGTATTTAAGTTAGTAAATTATTGTAAAGTTTGGCCAAATATTCTCCTGTTTGTGTGCTCTGGGGGGTGGGGGGTGCAGTGTTTGCTCTTCTGTTTTCTTGACTAAGTTTTAACAAGGCAGCCTAAAAACACGCTGACAGCGTCTGACCTGAGCCAAATGCAGCCCTGCATTAGGCAACAAACGGACCCCAGCAACTAGGCAAAACTAAAGCCTCTTCTTCTGGTAAAAGAGTCACAGTCCCCTTTCCCACAAGGCTTTGCACCAGGTTACATTACATTACTTTCTGGATTTTTATTATATTAATTAAACAAAACACAGGTTTAGAGCAGATCAGCGTGACTGAGGCCTGCCAGGACATTAACTTCCTTGACAAAGAACGAGGGGGACGTTTGGCTTTTAGTCACAGCTCATGTGTGAAGGGATGGGGGCTCAAGCCATCAGCTGAGTGTGGCATCAGATAAGCCACCAACTGCCACATTTGGTCCTACGCAATCCACGTGGTCCATGTGGACTTTCCAGCACCATGGATGGTTTTCCTGGACCTCCATTCTTCTTCCCATTGTGCTTCTGCTTTCCAGGAACCTTTGAGTATAACTCTGAAATATGTCGACATTCTCAAAAGCCCCCTGCAGTTTTTCTCCCTCATTTTCAGGACGCCTAAATCTGTCAGTGAGGCGACCTGATTCAGGAAGCTTGCCGCTCTCCCATGGCTGGCCTCTGCGTCGCGCTGTGTTCATGGGGCACCTCGCCCTTCCTGCTGCTTCCCCGGTGCTGACAGCGGCGCTGCGGCTCTCGCGCTCCCCGGCGCCATCCGTCATCCCGCCGCACTGCTGTTACACAGGCAGCTCACGTCTGGCCCGCTCCTATTTTTAGCGCAGCCGGACCTGCACGCGGCCAGTGCCCCGTCTCGCCGCCGCGAAGCACGACGGGGTGTCGATCGGGGAAACGGAGTGGGCGGGGGGGGAGAGTAGGGTGTCCGGCTTTTGAGAATGATGGGGAGTGGGGGGGGGCAGTATGAAAGGAGAAGTTGACTCCTCTCCCCTTGACAAGGACAGGCGTTTCGAGTGGTCTTTGATGCACACACAGATAAGACGACCTCGCAGTCATCAGCGGTATCCACACGGAGAGCCAGTCACAGCCCCTCGCCTTCCTCGTGCCGAAGATGACTGCCCTCTAACCCCATTGGCCAAACCATCCCACCTGGATTTGCGTATGTTCTCCCGCAGATCAGGGAATAACACGGCCCTGTTCCCGCACTCGGCCTCACAAACACTGTGCTCATTTACCTTTAGGATGTTTTGGCTGTGGGACTGATGGTGACATTTACACTGATCACATCAAGAGCTTCGGCCTCCGGGGTGCCATACGCGCCGTGATCCTGAACTGCACAGCTTCACTGCTTTGGTTCCGCAAAGCGTTTCTGTCTGTGAAGAGCAGGATTTGGCTGCCATTGAGGTATATATGGCTTCATATGGCAGAGAGAGACACAGACACAAAAAGATGTCCCTGTGTTATTTATATATAGCGTAAAGATTTCCAGCTTTTGTTTCTGAATAGAAAGCCTCCTAGTCCAGAGTCTGTGCTTCAGCCCCTGTTCAGACGTCCCACGCTGGAGGGTATGCAGGCCGCCGACTTTGGCAGCGTCTCGGTGGCTGCAGCAGGTGGGAATGCAGTTCAGGGCAATCCTGGGGGAAAATAAAAGAACATAAGACACACATAGTGGAAGGGTGGTGGGAAGGTGCAGAGAGTGGCGCCGACAGCTCTGTTTGAATCCAACCCCCACTCTGTGTGTGTGGACTTTGCGTGTCCTCTCCAGTGTTTACTGTCCAGGCTCTTCCCCCACCTCTGGCCCTGGCTGTTTGGTATCTGCAGGTGCTATTGAGTGATGCAAATAGGTTTCTGACTGTTAAAGTCGTACAAGGTGCACATTCTGGATGCCAGTGACAGTGCTGCAGTCACATAGTAATTTTCCTGGTTTAAGACCTTGTCAGGGAAGCTTTGCAGGAATCTCTAGGCATAGGGTTAGATTTTGACAGCCACAGGAAGCCATTACAGTAGTTAGGTCTTGAAGTAATAAGTGTCCATTTTTATGCACCTTTATGGCACAGGAAGTGCCTAATTCATGTGAGATTACTCCAGGTTCCAGTCCAGTGCTTGCTTCATTTCAGGTCAGAAGTCTGATTTTAAAGTTAGGCCTATTCATATTCTCAACAAAGACAGGATTTTACAGTGTACCAAACAAAGCAAATGTTCCTTTGAAACACAGGAATAGATTATACATTTTTTTCTATTCAATTATATTTTCATTTCAGTATGTTAATTTACTCAAAACATTTTCCATCACTTGCTGTTCAGGTGCAGTGGTAGTGTTTGGTAACACTAAGAAGAGGGTTAATAGGTATCGAACGTGACAAAAATGACGGAACAGGTATTTAAAACGTGTGGATGTGATTTTAATGCAGTGATGGGAAATGCAAGCTTCACACCGCTCATTTTGGACGAATACTCCTTCCGTCCCCAAGAGTAGCGTGTGTGTCGGCTGTTAATGATGAAAGCAGTTCATAACCGAATCTGTGCTTCCCTGTCCATATGTCGCTATGTTTCCTCCTCGCAGTCGGCTTATTACTGTTACAACTCAACACGCCAGGGGCACGACACGGAAACCTGCTCTGTTTCATACCACACAGCACCCCATTATGATCCGATTGTCCCACTGGAAATATTATTTTACCTAAATCAGCAAAGATATGCAAACCGTCATTTTAAAAACGAAGCACTGCCCCCCCCCAAAAATGTGCGTTTTTAAACGAGGCTTATTTTACACTTGCTTGTAAATGGTTAGTTTGGTAGATGAGTATCTGCCGTTCATCAGAGCTCCACATGGCAGAGGTGAGATCCACGCATTTCAGCCAGTTCATGTATAAGGCCATTCGGGACTTATTAACGTCTACTTTGACCTCCGTGGACGAGGCGCAGGTATACAGGGTGGAGTTTTCCGCCGAGTTCACAACTGTCCCGAATTATACAGAGTTAATAGCCACCTACCAGCCAATCAGAAAATAGCATTTGTTGTTTCCGTGTAAATTCCAAAATAAATTACGTGTGATGTCTCTACATCATATTATTATGCACACACAGGTGGAGTGCAGAAAAGGTGGAAGTGTAAGAGCGCGATCCGATGAATTCGGTAGGCATGGAGACGCATCTCATGCCAAACTTTTGATGAAACTTGAGAGCCTTGGTTTATTATTCTGATGGCTTTTTCGGGTTTGGCTTTCTCTCCCCGTCCTGAGCATCGGATGAAGCGCCCGTCAGTTCCTGTCACAACTACGGGCGCCTCTGAAAGCAGCCTGTCAATTAGGGCTCATTAACTCAGCCCTGATCTGTTACCGAGATGGATAAGGCACCGGCAGACCGCAACGACTTAAACAAAAATCTGATTAACTGTCAACTGCAGTCCGAGCGGAGAAGCAGTCCCGGCGGACGGGACGTCCCGAACGGCCACTAGGTCGCCGGTGCGCGGATGAGGTTTGCGGGCCGGCGGGGCTCACACCGCCCTCTGTGCGTGTGCCGAGAACAGACTCAGACCTGCGCTCCTTCTGATGCAGGAGCTCGGCTGTTCGTGCACGTTTTTGTTTTTGTTTGTTGAGGCGATTCTTTATTATTTTTAAGCGGCTTTTTAAAATAAATATGTCACAAGCGATTAATTTTCATCTAGCCGCATTTTGAAAAGGATAGTGCGGGTCGCATTGGTTAACGATTCGCGTTCATTATCTTGTAAGCAGTTTCTCTACTCCAGTGGTGCGGGTAATATCTGCTTTTTTCCCGATAGGGCTGAGAGAGCTTTGCCTTCGGTCTTTGTGTTCAGACTCCTTTTGTGGTGACACGAACTGAAGTATGAACCTTTGCCTTAAAGCACTCCTTTTCATTTCACCTGCCTGCGTTTATTAAGCTTAGGAAAACAAAACCGGAAGCTTTCAAACAAGTATGTGAAAAAACATTTTCACAAACAGACAGTGCGAGTTCCCTCATTATTTGGTGTGCATTGTATTTTAAAAGTTTTCATTATTATAACCGGTTCACAATCATGATGGTGGTACCTGATAGCTTGAGCTGTCAGTCACCAGTTACCCATATGCCATTTCTCCTAGTGAAAGGAAATGTCCACATGTCCATAAACTATGTTCAAAGACACCAAGCAGCTTTGCTACAGCTGTGCGTAACACGTCGTCATGTGAGGGACCCATTTTCGCTTGTAGGTGCACAACGCCAGTGTGGAGTACTTGTTTACTCCTGCAGAATAATTGCATCCTTAACATCAAAAAAGGGCATTTAGATCCTTTAAGGCAATTATTAAGAAATGAAAGTGATTACTGAAGGAACTAGTAATCTAATAAGGTAAACTGTGGTATTATGAGTTGGGTTAATATTAGTGAGCCAGGGAATAGAAAGTCTTTGTGTGGAAAGTGACTGATTCAGATGGACTGTGAGTCAGGTGATTGTGTCTCAGATGGACCATGAATCAGGTGACTGACTCAGATGGCTTGTGAGTCAGGTGACTGATTCCGGTGGGCTGTAAGTCAGATGACCATGAATCAGGTTTTGTTTAATTTCGTCTTTTCAGGTACAGTGATCCCCCGCTATATCATGGTTCAGCTATTGTGCCCCCGCTATTGTTCCCCAACACATCACAGTTCTCTGGATATCACGTACCTTGCTTGTGGTCCAATTGTTTTCGTTTTGTTTTAAGCCCTACGATGGCTCCCAAGCGTCCTGCATCTTCTAAGCCTTCTGGTAGTAGTGAGCCTAAGCGCCAGAGGAAGACTTTGACCATTCAGGAGAAGGTAAAACTCCTGGATATGCTTCGGGAAGGTAAGCGTTACGCGGACGTCACTCGCCATTATGGCTTGAATGAATCGACGGTACGATACATCAAGAAGGATTAAAAGAATATAAGAGCCATGGCATCACTTACCTTTAGTCAAACAGGAAAGAGGGTGGCAACTCCACGGAATAAAGCCATCGTTAAAATGGAATCACATACTGTACATATACATTACATATTATTATTATTATTATTATTATTATTATTATGTTACTCATATCCTTAGCCCGACATCCACGTATCATATGTGTTGTTTAAATAAGTTTACATTTGTTTAAAGTGTGTGGGAGAGGTATTTTAAGGCTTAAACTATAAAAAAAATGTTTTTATATGGTATTTCTATATTGTCGATTTTCACCTATTGCTGATGGGTCTGGAACACATCTTCCACGATAGGCGGGGGGTCACTGTAGCGCCTTTCTCAAATTGCGTAAAGAATCAAACAATTGTCACTTAACCCTTCAAGGTATAGCCCATAGAATGGAGACCCTGGTGACATCCCATTCCCTCCCCATTACCTTGTGCCCTTGGAATGGAGACCCTGGTGATGTTCCCTTCACTCCCCACTGCCCTGTGCCCTTAGAATGGAGACCCTGGTGATGTTCCCTTCACTCCCCACTGCCCTGTACCCTTAGAATGGAGACCCTGGTGACGTCCCATTCCCTCTCCACTGCCCTGTGCCCTTAGAATGGAGACCCTGGTGACGTCCCATTCCCTACCCACTGCCCTATGCCCTTACTGTAGAATGGAGACCCTGGTGATGTTCCCTTCACTCCCCACTGCCCTGTACCCTTAGAATGGAGACCCTGGTGACGTCCCATTCCCTCTCCACTGCCCTGTGCCCTTAGAATGGAGACCCTGGTGACGTCCCATTCCCTACCCACTGCCCTGTGCCCTTAGAATGGAGACCCCGATCCACTTTACAATTCAGATCCTAGGATGAGTAATCATGTAGAGATGATGAGTAGTTTGGGAGCTGCTCTAAAATCCTGATTGTGGCATTTTTTGTGTGCAGATATACATGGAGCCTGTGTGTGTGTATGTGTGTGTGCATGCGTGTATGTGTGAGCGTGCGTGTGTGTGTGTCTCTGTGTCTTTGTGTGTGTGTAAATAATGGTTTGGAATGCAGTCGGAGTAGGCTGACCAATAAACTGTTGTCAGCCTCTTCTTGGTCTTGACATCCTTGAGGGGACCTGGAACCTGCAGAAGATCAGTCAGGGTTGCTACATGTTGCTACCAGGCTGGTGTTTTGAGAGATGTTGATCTCGTTTATCCCACATTACCGCCACCCCCCATAACCAGTGTGTCTCTTAAGTGCTTTTCATTTGGGGGGGGCACTTTTCATTTTGAGTGGGGTGTTTAAATGTGCAGACTTTGGGGGGAGTGAGTTGATGGCCTCTTTTCAGTTGTGTTCCCCAGACTGAGCTATGGTCACAGGAGCCCCCATTTAATTCAAATTGAATCCATTTCAGAAGCGGGTTTGTGTCGGGGTTTATTTCTAACAGAAATCCCAAACGGTTTGTGTGATTGGATTGTTATTCGGTGTTATTGCGGGTGATGCGGTCGGATTTCACTTGGAAGGTGTTACAGTTTATGCTGCTACATAATCAGCCATTGTTATGCTAATCTCCAGATACCTTTTTAATACAAGGCGATTAAAAAGAAAAAGCAAACGGATGATAAACCCTATTGTCCCGTTGTTGTCTTTTCTTTTCATTGTTGACATATGGTGCCTGCATGGAGAGTGTCAATGTGATTTTGTGACCCTTCGTGTTGGGGTTTCGCTGACAATGCAGTGATGATCCACCTCCTTGTCCCGCATGCAGCATTGTCCTTTAGATAGAGATGTATTTCTGCCTTTCTGCACTCCTCCCCAGATTCCGACACGTTGACTCATGTTAATGGAATCGAGGGCAGTTTTGCCAGCCGCCTATTTGGCGATTTACGTTCCTGTGGGTCTTTAATCAGATTGTGGGTTTGGACGGGCTTCAGCGAGGACCGGAGGAACGAATCACGAATAGACCTAATCCGACAGCCACATGGATGGTGGACCGGCGATGACCTTTAGCGAGCCCTCTGGATGTCCGTGGGCACCTGGCTCATGTATAGTCGCTGACCTGCCTGGCGGTCCGTGTGTGATCTAACCCTGCTGCACAGGAGTCTCGCAGTTCTTGTGGGTGTCACGACCCGGTTTTCTGCCAGAGGGTCACTTGCTTTTCACTGGGCCCGATGTTTGTCACTCTCTGAATTCTCTGTGTCATCGACTCCAAACCTCACAGGACCAGCTACGTCACTTTGCCATCACACCGTCATGGGATGTTTAAGAGTTTCCTGGATGGCGCCAGGCACCGCTTTCATAGACCGGTTTCCATACAGCTGCACCAATCAAAATACTTCGACCATGCCACATTTAACCGCTGGTGCCCAATGCCGTTAGGTGGCTGCTGAGTTGCCTAGAGTCGTGGTCACCTCTAACCGTGCTCATTGCAAACAAGCCATTGGTTGAAGCTCCGCCCCTTGTTTCCCGATTTGTCCACAAATACCCAGGAATGCCATGGACTGCAGGAGCTCCTCGGAGACTATGTCCGTAAGCCTCCGACGTGCTGCAGTGGACTAACCCGCTTTAGTTAATTTCCCAAATTTCCCCAGGGGGCTTTTGAGCATCGCCACAAATTTAGCATTAAACATTCCGGCTGCGAGTCCAGGGCAAACATTTACGACAGCTTGGCAAACGGACGCCAGCAGGAGGAGGTACCGTTTGCTCAATAACCTTGAGTGGGAAGTGGGAGGAAGGTTCTAATAGAAATAACCTTTGTTAAATAAGGGAGGGCCATCATGCATAACCGTATGGTAATGGGCCGGGTGCCGCCGCCGGGCCACTCTTACTGCAAAGTTATGCTCAAAGGTTCGGCCCGGCGTTCCTCCAGGGAAAAGCCAACCCTTTGCTCGCGACTTGTTTTCCTGGCCTTTCACGAGTGGCTGTTAAACTTCCAGTTTGTTTTTTGGACACGAGGCACTTTTTCCTAATTCTACTGGATTCTACTGGTTCTTCCCCTGGAAGAACAAGGCAGTGAGACTCTCTTGCATTCCTCTCCCCCAATCCCAAGGACACATGGATACACACACACATATA
>JAODKC010000001.1:6682852-6694824 GCA_026777985.1 Mormyrops attenuatus
GCTGGACTACCTCCACCTCCCCATTTCCCTCCCCTGTTGCTAGTCATGACTTTTATGTTGTAAGGTGTAGTGTGACCGTGTGCTTATGTTGCTGAGGTGTTTCTTTTGGTTCCTACAATGTTCTCCCTACTGGAGTACAGTCTGGGGGCTGTTTTTTTTCCCCTCCTCTCTCCTCATGTAATTTCGTTTTTCTCTGTTTTTCCTATATCCCCTGTCTTCCTGACCGGTCTACCCCCTGTAATGTGATGTTCATATGTGTGGTCGGGTTGATGGCCACAATTTCGCTGGTACTTGTGACTAGTGACAAGGTGTATTGCAACAGCAATAAAGGGTTTTTTGCCATGCCATACCATGCCGTTACCCTGTGGCTGTGTGCGTATCCGGCAGCTACGGATTAGTCGCGTTTAAGTCCGCACATTAATTGTCACAGACTATGACTTGCCGCTGAGGGAGTTAATGGAAACGTGGGAAGATGCCGCAAAGTGCGGGAGGTCGAGTCTCGACCAGAAATCCCCCCCGTGAGCCTGTCATTTTGTATTAGATGCCGTACTGTTCAGAAAGGCACTTTGCGTTGCGAACGTAGTCTTTATGGAGCCGAAGCACAGACCCGGTCCAGTGGGGATAAGTAAACAAAAGGTCAGAGTGTGGAAAAGTCACAGTTTGCATTTTTTATTGACTGCACTGACATCGGCACCTCTATCGAGGTTACTTCAGGTCAAACAAGACACAATGTATTCCGCCCCACCCCCCTGGAAAAATCGTGGAGAGCAAACGGTACTGGGGACAGTGCCATGGAAATTCCCCCAAATAAAGACCCTTTCCCCATATCTAGCTTAGTAGAACACTTACCAAAAAAGTGTCAAAACCTGTTGTAAAGCTGCGCATAAAGCCTAACTTGAGGCCTTCGACAGGCAGCGGTGGTGTTTCTGAGTGGTACGCCAGGGGCAGGGGGAGCAGCTCGTAGGAATTCCTCGATAGGCAGGCCTGTCTCATCTGCACACCCCAGTGCATCGTTCCCATCTTCCTATAATTGCCCTGTGTGAGCGTCGGACGAGATCTCTGGCAAGTTCAATAAGCCTCTGCGGTCAGAGTGGCTGAGCGCCTTGTTCACCCGGGTTATTTTTCTGGCTCCTTTCAGAGTTTCATGCTTATCTGAAAATAAACCTTTTGGAGTGTATTCTTGTTGATGTTGTTTGGAGGAACCGTATACATTGTTACTATGTTCCTCTACTCTCATTCTTATGTAGGGAACTTAATTGCCACAAACTGTAATGAATCTGTAACATGTTTTTGTCTGGAAGAAGATATGCCTTGTGTTTTAATGAACATCTGCTTCAGGTGTAACTGTGCCGTGAGGCAGTTGCCGTTGTGGAGTTGAGCTGAAGCCGTTGTTTTCTTTTTTCTTTTTTTTTTTGTTGTGCTGTGTGTGTTTTTATTGGCTGGCAGGGTATCGCTTGATGTGCTTCAGAGTACTACAGATGAAAAACCACTTATAGCAACGTGGGGGGGTCTCTCAAGGAGGCTCTCGAGGAACGGACCAAAAGTTGTGCGTTCCGGAAAGTTTCCCTTTCTTCTCGTGGGGGCTCGGCATGAGTCACGTCACCATCACACTGGGGTGACGAGTACAGGCGCATGTCCTCCAAAGCACCGCATGTCATCCCCTGTCAGCAGAGACAAAAGGCCCCCTCCCGCCCAGCACACACGGCTGTCACGGAGCCCCACACGCACACCCACTGGGAAACTTCCTGCTCAGATCTGTCCTTTTCCTTCTTTCATGAAAAACACTGCATATCTCGCTTTCAACTCCATCCTCCTGTCTGGATATTTCTCCCCAAAATAGGTCTTGGAAAATAAAAATGGAAACAACCAAAAATTAGCTATTAGTGAGTCAAATGTGCAGAGATATATGATATGAGGAAGTCAAACTGGTCGTTTTACAGTGATCTTGGAGGTGTCCTGAAATTCTTGGCGTGGCTGTAGTGAGACTTTTCCTGGACCTAGCAATGATTTATTTTATAGATCCAGCCATGCCTTCAGGTGATTTCCCATGAGATGTTTCGATCCAGGAGGGACACAACAGGAAGCTCAGACACTGCAGCTCTTGCTCTCCTGTGGTTGCCAGGACTAGTCAACAGGAGATCTTCACCTGGGAGACCATGGCTATAAGTGACCTGAGAGCAAACAGACCTAACTGGTGGACTTAATGGATTGTTGTTACATGCAGTCTTGTCCCTGCGGTTAACTGGTACTTCCTGTGAATGCTTGTTTTTAGGTCTGAGGTACTGAGGCCAGAACACATGAAGCTTCTCCACGGGTCAATGTAGTTGGAAAGCTGATCAATATACCAGCTTGTTTTTTTCTTCTCTCATCCAGGTTATTTTGTCCTGGGATCACGGTATAAAATGGTCCTCGTGCATTCAGGTAGCATTAACATTGTTTTGCTTTTGTGATGGTCCTGTCGATAGCAGTGGTTTATGACATTGCACTTAAAAACAGGTCATGGGTACAAACACTGGGCCCTTGGGGGAACCTTGCCATACTGTTTTTGTCCAGAAGTCCAGCCCCTGAACAGTCATGCTGATCGCTGTACGAGCCAAGCATGACGGCCAGTTTGCGATGCCTGACTGATGTTTGTGCCCGTTGGCGACATCTGCAGTGTTGCAGACTGAGCGGCCTTGCAAATCGTTGTGGTTCATTTTTTTTTCCAAACTACGAAGCAGAGAATGGGCCTTCTGGGATCCCCTGTCAGGATGCTGGGATTATGGAATCCATGGGCGCCTGTTTAAACCTGCCTTCTGTGAGCTGGGGTCTGGGAGGAGATGGTATCTAGGATAGCTAGCTTAGTTATGTCCGTCTAACTTTCTGCACATTGTGTATGGGGACCGCTTTGGAATATGAACCATTTTCAATAGCTCGATGTGAGACAACTGGTCTGTACCCGCAGGAGGGGGGGGGTTTGAGCTGGGGAGCTGAGCAGGGGTATTGTCTGCCAGTTAGGACATCACAGATGTGAAGATGTGGGGTTAAAGGAAGAACGTGCAATATTTACATGGTAACAGATACTCCAGGGGACGCCTGTCAGTGTAAATGTGGTCTTTAATGATTTGTTTACTGTATCATTTAAAAAATGGTCACGACCTGAAGCACCATGCTTATTACGCACGCTAAAGATGAAACCGCTAAAGACCACGATGAATTATGCAAATCATTAGATGCCCAAGCTCCTGGTTCACAGCGATACCCACTTTTCCTGATAGTAGTTAATCACAACTTTACATTTCTAAACAATACAGCTGCTGGGGCCAAAAGAAGGAGAAAACGAGAGAGTTTAGCCATCCGCCTCTGGGTGGATGTGAGTGACGGTGTTTAGCTGAGGATGACATTCGCTGCTTCCAGAATGGTCCAATAGCATAAATGCAATAAACAAACACACATGAATGAAGCCACACCCACTCCCATATTGCATGTAATATATTGAAATGCCTCAACATGTACTGTAAAAGCTCATCATAACCTGATGGTTATATGTAAAAACTTTCTGCAAACATTTAGCACATTCTTTCTTAGATTTTTGCATTTTTTTTTCCTTTTTAACCCGTGATAATTGTATAGTTAGTGAATAAAAAAATATAAACTACACTAATTCGGGATGGTGCCTCTTTTCCAGAATTAGTGACTCTCAGGTGCCATGCCCTGCCTTGGCCTTGGGCTTGGCTTTTTAAGTGCCGTGCTGGACTCTAAGGCTTAAAAACTGCTGCTGTCAGAGCGGCAGGGA
This sequence comes from Mormyrops attenuatus, assembly GCA_026777985.1. NCBI lineage: Eukaryota > Metazoa > Chordata > Actinopteri > Osteoglossiformes > Mormyridae > Mormyrops > Mormyrops attenuatus. The sequence goes on from JAODKC010000001.1 coordinate 6,686,628, forward strand.
AGCCGAAGCGCTGACCCCACCTCTGATGAATGGGCGTACTCGTCGAGCGTGAAGCACCTTTCGGAAAGAGTGCTTCACACAGGAAGATGGAAAAGCAGTGGCGGCGGATGGAGAAGCAGACAAAATACAGCATGAGATTCAACTGCAGAGGCTGAGCTGGTTGGGTGGTAACACGGGTGCACTGGAAGCTTCCAGCGGGGGAAGCCCCATTCAATTCAAGATTTAAAAGAGGTTCAAAACTTTGTCATGTGTACACAAGTACGGGTACAAGTACAATGAAATTCTTACTTGTGTTCCTTTCTGGAGGCATCTAACATAGGACAACTATACATACAATAAATACAATATGCATGCAAAAGATAAAATAAACATACAAAATGTGCAGTTTATACATAATGTACTAGTGTTGTGACAATACCAAAATTTCAAATTTTGATATGATACAAAGTACTGAAATCTGGTACCATTTTTAATGGTCAACACAGTATATAATGCAACTCAATCAAAAAATTATTTCTGCTGCAATTTTGCTTGCAGTAAAAATGTTTTTACAGCCTTTTGTAAATTCATGTCACTGTAAAAAATGCTGCATTGTCAGTGGAAGCATAATAATGTTAAGTACAGTAGTAGCCATTGTAATCACGGTGTAATTGTGTTCGGAGATATTCATGAGCAGTAAATAATTAAACACTATTAAAAATTAGATGTTACTTTATATTGTTATTTCAATACATAGTAGAACAGATGTACGTTACTTTTACTTTTTCTTTATCTTCTGTCTCAAGGCACAAGGTTTGTATTGGATTAATGATCAACACTAATCAATGTGATCTCTCGAAATCGTATGGAGACAAACAAAACTCACAGGTAAAAATCACTGCAGACCATTGTCTTACTGCGGAAATGTTTAAACTGACTACAAAAATGTTTTAACCTGTAGGAAAAAAATCAGGTCACATCTCTACTCCAACTGCAACAGGCTCATACAGATTGCGGTATTATGCGGTGGCATGACTTGTGTACAGGCATGCAAGCCTTGCATATGTCCTGTGGTTTACCATCTTAATTTGGCACAAGGTCAAAATATTTCTAGAAGCGAGTCCATCTACATTCATTATTGGTTAAGTGCAGTGGTGAGAGCTGTGACGCTTCTGAACTAGTCATCTCAGTGACACCCCACATGGGAGAGTGCACTCAGGCCTAGGTGCGCCGGCGAGTATGAAATCATTTTGTACATGAAAGAATTGATACTTTCAGTACTTTCGATACTTTTGACATCATTACAATATACGCCGCACATACTCAGCATGCAAAATGCTGAATTAGGATTGAAATGTCAGTAATTCACAGCTGGTGAGGTAATCTGTGCATATATAACAGTCATATTGCTATTAGAAAGAAACTGCCCCTGAGTTTAGTGGTGTGAGTCTTGATGGACCTGTAGTGTCTTCTGGTGGGGAGGGGGGAGAAATGTGACTGTGCTGGATGAGCTGGTGGGGCAGGGACAGATGGAGTGGAAGGAGAGGAATGCATACCCCATCACACAACAAGCTTTCGTGGGCCTGTAGCCCAGCAAAAGAGCTGAGCCAGATCAGGACCTTTGTAGCGGACAATGCCGGGTTATTGATTCCCTACGATTTAAAAATGTCTGTTCTGCCTAAACGTTCTGCCTGAGAAGGTCACATCTCCGTGCGTCACACGCGGGATGGAGCGGACTCTGTGCTGCGTGACGCTGCTCTGTAACTGTCGCCAAGAGTACACGAGCACGTCTGCCTTCTGCTTCATGGTCTCTATCCTGACTGCTGAGGGGAAAAGGTCCCGGCGAACTTCATCTCACATCTGTGTGGACGTGATGGCGGAGCCTTTTGAAGAGGTGAAGTCCATTACAAAGCAGGGCTGTGTGCCTGGGTCTTTGAGATTGGTGGTTACTTACCAGTCACCCCCACAGAATAAAAAGGTTCCGACTGAAGCTACATCAATATAATTATAGTAATTTATTACAGCCAGTAGGTGGCATTGTGGCCTCCAGGGTTATGGGTTAAGATCCCACAACCAGCTCTATTACCCTGTACTCCCCAGGTTTCTGTGGTCTTTCCTCCCAGGGAAATCCAGGGCATCCCCTGCCTTGTGTCCTGCACTTCCAGGGATAAGCTTCAGGCTCACTGGGATTCTGCACTTCATAAGCGATTATGGAATATGGATGGGTGGCTGTGTATTATATGATGTAATACAAAGTCATCTATTTAAACAAACGCTAAAGAGTTGTTGTTGCTGGCATGTACTGCCTTGCTGTAATGTATTAACCGGTGTGAAACGTGCTGATAGGCAGTTGTGTACTCCCTGGTATTCAGTTCACTCCTTCACACCTGTTTTTTTCTTTTGTTTCCACATCACAAGTTCCTACCAAATTTCAGACAAAGCAGTCAACTGTTTCTCCCTCTGCATTCTCAGAAAACGGGATTGGGGAGAGGTGAGCCGTTTTCCGTGTTATTAAGCGATATCAGGATGCAGGTTTTCAAGAGAAACCACTGTTAGCTGTCTGCATTCGTTTAGAGCGCGTACATTTAGGTGTGGAGTTGAAAATGGGACATAGTTGAGTTGTCTGTCAGTATAAACCCTTTGATCCAAATGCGATGGCATCCTATTGCCTGGTTCCAAAAGCACAAAAGCTTGGGCACACACGGTTCGCACAGACGTGCAGATCAACGGGCGCATCGGTTCCAACAGGCTTCTCCAGTCATAAAATGACTCACTCCTAAGCCCCGAATCTGTGGATGCGGTCTGCTTAGACCTGTGCAGTACCTCCATGGCACTGAAGAAAGTCATGTAGGCATAGTCATTAAATAAAGATTACAGTCTGGTGGGTATACAAAGGGTCACCGTGCAAAGTGGGTCATGGTGGAACTCAAAACCAAGGTTGGCTGCCTGTAATCTGACCCCCCTGGTCAATGAGTGTGACGTAGCCAGAAACCAGAAAAGCCAGAATGAGCCGAGGACCCTCATCAGGTCCTCAGGCCCTCTACCACGCCGTAGGTGGCTAAGCTACTGCCGGGATTTCATTAATTTTCATACAGGAGAATAATTCAGACCACTCTGCCTTTTAGGCCTTTGTCTTTTTATAAAATTGAGTAACGTTTTGAGGAAACATTACATGGCCTTTGTGTTACGATGCTGCATTTGTAAGGTGGGTATTTCTGTATTTTTAATGCTAATTTATAATTATCACTTAATATTTAATTTATCCCATCCTTCATCCAGTCATTTTGCTCCATGCCGGCTGCCAAACCAGTGAAAGTATATACACACGTGCTCAGGGAACATTCTAGTATACAGAGTAGTTTGTTCTGTCCATTTACTGCAGTGTGTGTCAGTTACCAGCTGTAGAATGATCCGGTGTCTGAGCACTAGATGGGTTTTGAGTCGTCTCACAACGTTGAGAATGGCATCTAACAGGATGGCATTTTAATACAGCTTGCAGTTTGGAATAGAAGTGTGACAGATTCTCATCTCTGTTTCTGTGGCTGAATGTTGAGATATCAGCCTGTTTCTGATTCTGGGTGTGACGCGCAGGGGGCCTGTCGTGCGGCTCTATGCCGCCCCCGACAGGCCGTGTCCGTCAAGCCACCACGGCTGGAGCTAATTAGCAGAGTGCAGATGCTTAGTTCGGCATATGTGAGAGGTAAGCAGAACAGCGTTAACCACATGGGGAAAATCAGTCAATAAAATAAATAAAAATAAAAATGACAATTAGAGATGATATTTGCAAAAGCTGAAGCCAAATCATAGTGCAATCCTCGCCGAAAACAATGAACAATTAAAAGAAATAGGTTTAATCGGCCTGAATGGAAAAGCAATTTCGCCTTGTTTAGAAAAAAGGTGATTTGCAATCCATGATTTTATTCTAAGGTGATAGACATGGCTTCGTAACGTCTCAGTGATTCACATATTCGCAGACAATCTGTAGTGACTTTGAATGTGAATTGTTTATATATATAAAAAATAGCTGTTTGTAATTAAATGCACTTCCTGTAGAAAATACAGTTCCTTATGTTGGCACTGACTGATGGCTTATTTAGTGGATAGGCAGCTACAGAGAGCGTGACCTGTGCACATCCATCCTTCCATCTATCCATCTTCTGGTCTGATATCCTGAGTGAGGTCACAGGGTTGTGGAAACTGTGTTTGATTTATTGCTCAGGCTTCCCTTTCACCAGACACGCTGTGTCAAACATGAGGAGTCACTGTGCCAGTGCCATTTTCCTGTTCAACGGCTTCCCAGCCTTTATTTTGTTTGTTCTTTGTAGTTGGGAGCAGAAACTCACACCTCCCTTCAGTATAGATGGAGGATTTTCTTCCCCCATAATCACATCCTTGTCCCACCGTCCTGAAATGAACGCAGAACCCCCCAGTCTCAAGAAGCACACCAAGCTGCCCTCCTTGACATCCCACCCAAGCCACAGAAAAGCTGTTCGGTGGTTTCCTATAGTCCAGGTAGTTCCCATTACTTTTATCAATGTGCTTCCAAATAAAATCCGCACATCCAGCTTTTCATTATAATGAAATCTGGGAGCTGAATGATGTGTTTTGAGGGTATTCGTCTCTGTCCGACTGCAATGAAGCCCAAACCATTGCTTGACATGAGGTCAAAAGAAGAGTGAATGATCGACTTGCCATGCTTTCCTGACCAGTATATGAATTTGCATTATACCAGCCCACTTTGTCAAAGCAGACAGCAAAGTGGGAAGTCTGGAAAGCTGCTGCTCCTGGCCGGCTCTTCCCGTTACGCAACATCTCCAGTATAGCGACTCCTGTCTTTATCTGTAAAGGCTTTGGCTGTGAAGAATTCAGCTTTTCATGTCCGGCTGGGTGTCCATCTGCATCCAGAGATTGGTGGCAGTGTTTATTGTTTTGGGGGCAGAGACTAACATTCGACAGGGTGGTGTTTTATATATACACTCATTGGCCACTTTATTAGGCACACCTTGCTAGTTCCAGGTTAGACCCCCTTTTGCTTTTAGAACTGCCATAATTTTTCATGGCATAGATTCAACAAGGTGCTCGAAACATTCCTCAATGATTTTTGTCATTACAGCATCACGCATTCACTGCAGATTTGTCACCTGCACTGTCATGATGAAAATGTCCTGTTCCACCACATCCCTCTCTGTGCTCTGTTGGATTGAGATTTGGTTGCTGTGGAGGCCATTTGGGTACAGAGAACTTGTTATGTTCAAGAAATCAGTATGAGATGATATGTGCTTTGTGACATGGTATGTTATTGTTTGGGATGGGCTCCTCATTTTTTCAGTTCTGATCCGATTCTGATACACAACTGCTGATACCAATATAGATTCCGACACAAGAGCTCTTTTTACTTTCATATTTTAATATAATAAATATGTATTTATACTTTATATATTATTACTTTGAAACTAGTAAATACCGATGAAAAATTTTATGTTCCACCTCGTTTGTATATCTTGTTTTAAGCATTTTTGAGACATTTTGAGTTCATTCTGAATATCTTGCAAGGGGGAAATGCTTAAAATGCCCCACAATTCTTCTCCCACTGCCAGCAGCATCACTTGCTCCTCCTCATGATAACAGCCCCTCGTGTATTACAAGCTGTAGCGAGTGCGCAAAACAGCCCAAGCTGGCGACTCCCAAATCATGCATTGCTTTTTTCATATTGCTCGCATTGTCTCACACAGTTACGTGTGCTTTGTTTAGTGGGATTTTCCACTAAACGCTATTCCCAGCTCTCAAAGATTTTCACAAAGATTGCAAGTTGCTGGTACTCGTTGTTGTTAAAAGCTTAAAACACTTGAAGATAGCTACCCTCTTATCTGATGTTCTTACGCTCCCCCTACTGCACAGGGTATGCGCATGACATCACAGCAGGCAGAAGTCACTGCACTCACCCACTGAGTAACAAAAAAAGTGGCAGCGTTAGCGTTCAGCTTGAATGCCGCAAAAAACACACCTAAAATGGGAAAGAGCTGTCGTGCAATTGACTGTACAAATACATTTAAAACGAAATAGGAGCTATCTTATTAGAGACTGCCAAAATCGAAATAAGCAAGTATTGCATGTGAATTGGTCACATATGGCCAATACCTGATACGTCAAATAGGTCTGGATCGGCGCAGGTACTGATCCGAATATTGGATCGGTCCATCTCTAGTTATTGTGCTGGAAGTAGCCTGAAATGTTGATATAAGGCAGGATGGATCCATGCTTTCATTTTGTTTACACTAAATTCTGACCCTACCATCTAAATGTCACTCATCTGACCAGACAAAATGTTTCCAAACTTCCATTGTCCAGTTTTGGTGAGTTTGTGCCCACTGTAGCCTCAGTTTCCTGTTATTAGCTGATGGAGTGGCACCCAGTGTGGTCTCCTGCTGCTGAAACCCATCTGCTTCAAGGGTTGACGTGTTGTGCGTTCAGAGATGCTCTTCTGCATACCTTGGTTGTAACGAGGGGTTATTTGAGTTACTATTGCCTTTCTGTTAGCTTGAACCAGTCTGGCCATTCTTCTCTGACCTCTGGCACCAACAAGGCATTTTCACCCAGAGAGCCGCCTCTCACTGGATGTTTTTTCTTTTTCAGCCCATTCTCTGTAAACCCTAGAGATGCATGAGAATCCCGCTAGATCAGCAGTTTCTGTAATACTCATAACAGTTCGACTGGAATCAACTATCATGCCACATTCAAAGTCATTTTAAATCACCTTTCTTCCCCATCCTGGTATTTCATGTAAACATCAGCTGAAGTTCCTGACCTGTATCTTCTTAATTTTTTTATATTGTGCAGCTGACATGTGATTGCCTGATTAGATATTTGCTTCAACGAACAATTGAATAGGTGTACCTAATAAAGTGGCCAGTGAGTGTGTATTAGTTTTTAGCTGACCCTTTGTATATAGATCGTTTTCCAAAAACTGCAGGAAATGAAAGGTCAAAGGTCACAGGCATGCGTGCCTGTATTATTAAAAAGTAGTATTAAAAAACGTTTTGTGGGGCATCTGTTGAAATGCAAATTAGGAAATTATATGAGACAATTCTGATGCAGACTAGTGGTATTGGGGGAATACGAAAAGATCTGATGCCAGTGCAATAATTAATTTATCTGCATACAAGATGAAAAGATGCAAGCATGAAAACATATATAGACACACACGAGTGCATGTGCATGGTGGAAAATGTGTTCACAAACACACATAGAGCTGGTGTGAAGCAATGAGGTTAACCTAAGCTGCCGGCAGGGGGCTCATTGTACTGACAGTCATAAATATTGCTAGGCAGGTCAGTAAGTCAACACATCTTTTTCTCAGGGGTAGTTGGTGGGGGGCAGGGGGGGAGTGGGTTTATCCGCAGCTCCCCAGAGAGGCCCCAATAACCACGCATCACAGAGGTGTGGCCCGGTGTTGCGAAACATGTCTGGTAAGGGTCCGGCGTGCAGATGGGTCCTGTAGGCCCACCTGTGTCATAGGGACCCATCCCCCAGCTAGGCGGCCTTTCAGGTGTGCAGATGCAGATACATCCTCATTCCTCTGCATCTAGCATCCAACTGTCCCACGTTCAACATACAGCCAGGTGCCTTTGCAAAAACAAGCTCGACATCTAAGTTCTTATGAGACCCTGGTCTGCACTGCCCAAGGTCTACCAAAGGGGGCACCAAAGAAGCGGAAATGCAGAAGATAATGCCTGGTGATATCAACATCACAGTGATTTTGCAGTTTGAATTCTACAGAGCCCTTTAGGTGTCATGGTAGAAAAAAACATTTTCTTATAGTAATCCATGCTCTGAAGTTACTAATTCGTGCTTTCGAGTTAGTAATTCGTGCTCTTGAGTTAGTAAATTGTGCTCTCAAATTAGTAAATTGAGCGCTCAAGTTAGTAATTCATACTTATGAGTAGGGCTGCGATGATTATTCGACGTAATCGACGATGTCGATTATAAAAATGCATCGACGTGGAATTTTAGTGTCGACGTGTTGTGTAAAACTACGTAAATGTTTTGTAACTGCAATGTACTAAGTGATGAGCTAAACGTATTGTAAGGGAAAGTACTTTATCCTCTCGGGAGCACGTTAACACTGTCATTTTAAGAATCGGGCAATAAAACAGTCTGCTAATAACTGAACTTTACTGTCCACCTGATGATCTCTTCGCCACTCGAGAGCTACAATATT
>JAODKC010000001.1:6711106-6724311 GCA_026777985.1 Mormyrops attenuatus
TGTGTGTATCTGTGTTTGCCTGTGTCTGCCTGTGTGTGCCTGTGTGTACCTGTGTGTGTCTGTGTGTACCTGTGTGTATCTGTGTTTGCCTGTGTCTGCCTGTGTGTGCCTGTGTGTACCTGTGTGTGTCTGTGTGTACCTGTGTGTATCTGTGTTTGCCTGTGTCTGCCTGTGTGTGCCTGTGTGTACCTGTGTGTGTCTGTGTGTACCTGTGTGTGTCTGTGTTTGCCTGTGTGTACCTGTGTGTGTCTGTGTGTACCTGTGTGTGTGCGTACCTGTGTGAGTCTGTGTTTGCCTGTGTCTGCCTGTGCGTGCCTGCTTGTCAGTCTGCTTTCCTTTCCCTTCCGTCCATTTCCTTTTTTCTTACCTTACTTGGGCAGCATGGTGGGTTTTTTCAGTACGGGCCAGTGGCTCCCTTAAGGAATCGTCGCTCTCACCTCCCAGGTTTTATTGGCGAGCTGTCTTATCATCCTCCAAAGTCCCCTTGCGGGCAGTGGCTCGCGTCTCGCAGGGTGGCTTTGGTGGGATGGCCAGCCGGGGTTCAGGTGGTCCCTGATGGATGGACTGGCCCTGCGAGTGCCCGCTGGTCCTGTATAGCCAGGCTGTCAGTGTCTTTTTTTATTTGTGCTGTGGTTGAGATTAGATAAACTGTGATTCGTTTATTGGGGCCGCCAGTGTCTGTATGACTGAGGCAGGTGGCCTGATGCTCCCGTATTTCTGCTTTCTTTTTAAAATAAAAATAATAATAAAATGAAGCACCAGCTAGCTTTTAGTAGAGGTAGATGGATTTGGGGGCCCCTGATGTTTCCTCTGGTGCTGTCTGTTGATCTGAAGCCCGAGCAGGGAAATGTGTCACCTCACACCGACATGCAGATAAACGAATTGATTCTTCACGGAAATGGGATCAGAGGTTGTTCTGGGAAAACGTGAAGGGTAGGCCTTACGGACACATCAAGCCCGACTTGTGGAGGGGTTTCCATGGCGACAGGCTTCATTTCGATGCGTGAGGTCGTGAAGTACGGTAGGCTTTGTGTTTGAGGGAGGCTCCAGCTCAGCATGCCGACTTTCCTTTGTCGCAGCATTTAATGCCCTCCTCTGAGGAGAGAAAAAGAACACACTCCATTACCTGCACTATTGCAATGACAAAATGCGTTTGACCAAAGTGACAAAGCGAGAAAAAGTCAAAGAACTGATCCAGGCAGCATTCTGTGCCCCCATGAACATTTCAGGATAAGGGTCTTGCTCAAGGGCCCAATGGTGATATGATTACTCTGCTGGTGATGAGATTTGAACCCACAACCTGAGCATGGGATCTGTAACCTACTGAGGCACGCACTGCCTGCACATATAGGTGCTTATTAAGTGGCTCTCTGGTCTGAGGGGCGCAGGGGACAGTGAGTATCATGCTGAGCCCCCCTCAGGTGATTTGTGAACTCTGTGTTGTACCCTGTGAACATCTGAGACATCTCACTGAAGGTCTTATTGGGAGGTTCATTCTGTGTGTGAGTCCTTTTCCCATTTTGTAAGTTTTTCCATGTACACATGTCAACATGCACTGTGTTTTTTTTTGGGGGGGGGTGCATGTGGGACCCTTGGATTTAATGGGATTAGTGGTCACCTGAACTGCACAGAATTCTTCGCTAATGAAGGATTGCTGTGCTTTTCCTCATAAGAACTCTGCAAATACCCAATCAGCACTGAAGGTTTATGGTAATGTACAGTAGATCATATCTAGCTTATGTGGCTTGAAGTATGCAGTGTGTATTTTTGATATCAAGTCAATGAAATGTTTTGAGTAATGTTTATCCGCGATGCATTGTTAATCCTGTATAGATAGCACTTGTCTGTAAATGTGTATGATTATGTTTGCAAAGTCCTTTTCAGGTCATGGTTCCGCAGCCATCTACAGCTGTGTAGTGATTTCTGATGTGAAGTATCTTCGTCGCCTCTGCTGCTGTACGGATCCTAATGAAGTTTTGTTCCGCAACATTTCGCATAATTGATGTGCTTAATGGCGTGGCCTTTGTGAGCTGAGGGGGCTGATGGAGAGTAATGGGGGCGGCCGTGTGCAGAGGGGAGGAGAGGCGGACTGTGTCAGCGGGGCGGCCCTCGCTGTCCTGGGGGGTGCCCGCATCAGGCCGCTCGCTCCGCCGTCCCTCTGACCTGACCGTGGGGGGGGGGTCCTGTCCCTGACCTTCCTAAATACGGCCTCTTCCGAAAAACCCCGAAATTGGAAATGGCAGGCTGGAGCTGCTGTCACGGATACAGCTCCAATGTCACCTCTGAGTTCGTGCAGGCGATGCACATCTGGCCAGCTGTCAGACATGACCAAACAAAAGGCCCCTGCAGGAGAAACAGCTGTGCTGCCTTCAGAACGGCCGCCGTTTCCTGCATTCTTCATCTTTAGTGATATAAAAAAGTGAAATGTATATAGAGAAGAACTTTTTTGCTATAACCACAGAGGTAAGCGCTTATCAGATTCCTCTGCCTGCTGAAAGATGAGTTTTTTTGGTCGGGTACAGATTACATCGTTTGTATTCCTGAGCCCCTAAAGCCTCGCGGATTAAGCAGCTTATTCTCTCCTCGCCGGTTGGCCAAGCCGTTCCCGCACCACAAACACGTCTCCCGCGTGCCCCCATCCGCGTGCCCTCCCCTCCACTCTTCCACAGGGCAGCTGTAATTTCCACCATGTAATGATATTTATGATTCCTGTGATCAGGCAATGTGAGGTTTGCACGCCCTCCTCATGATTCTGTGGGTGTCCTTCAGAACCTCCATGGTCCAAACACTCATGGTTTAGGTATCTTTGCACTTCTTGCCCATAGTGCAAGAGTGTGTTTGTGTATGAGTGTGTCGGTGTCTGTTTGTGTGTGTCTGTCTGTCAGGCTGAATGGACGGTCCCCACAAAGATATGAATACCAACGCGATTGTCTATATGTGGGTGTGTGTGGGTTTGCATAGATCACATTTGGGGTAAAACCTGAAACTTCTTTACTGTTGGGGACATGTTTCAGGTCCCCATTTGGATAACCTCAGTTTTCTAAAAATCTGCAAATGCAATCAAAAAAGTAAAAATGTCAAAAGTCTTGTATTTTGTTTGGTTACTTGTGGTTAAGGTTATAGGGATGGGTAGGGGTTAAGGGTGTTGTGACTGGGATTAGGGCTTTTCCCATAGAAATGAACAAAAGGTCCCCATTTAGATAGATATGCCAACATGTGTGTATGTGAGTGTGTGTGCCCTGTGATGCACCTGAACCCGTCCAGGGTGTCCCCTACCTCGAACCCTGTGATTGGCTGAAATCCCATTTAGGGTATACCCTGCCTCATACCCTGTTATTGGCTGGAATCCTGTCCAGGGTGTCCCCTGCCCCTTACCTTGTAATTGGCTGGAATCCCATCCAGGGTGTCCCCTGCCTCATACCCAGTGATAGGCTGGAATCCCATCCAGGGTGTCCCCTGCCTCATACCCTGTGATAGGCTGGAATCCCATCCAGGGTGTCCCCTGCCTCATACCCTGTGATAGGCTGGAATCCTGTCCAGGTTGTCCCCTGTCTCAGACCCTGTTCTTTCTGGGATAGGCTGTAGCCTGAGCCTAAACTGGACAGATCGTTATGGAAGATGGGTGATTCATTATTACAATTCTGTACATGGGATTTGGCTTGTTGATTGATGTTTAAAGATTAATGTTTAAATGTACCCCAAAACCCTGCCTGGAATCCTCCCCACTGATTGGCTGTGCCCCCTCCCCTGTGTTGCCTGGTAACTGCCTCACTTTTCTGCTCCACTCCAGCCCTGCCACACAGAGCCCCCTGGGGGGTCCGCCTGTTATCACACGCGGAAGGAGGGTGTGTGAGATCACGAGGGACTGACCCCATCTTTGAAATTGACTGGACCTGCCAAACCTGCCCTGCTGCAGGTGCAGGATAGTGGGAGTGGGGTCTGGAAGGACTTGGGGGGGGGTCAGTTTGAAGGGGGGAAATAGAATCCATACGGCAGCATGACTCTGAGCTGCACAAGTGTGTTTCATCTGTGTGCCTTTGTTCCCACTGGCTGATCTCTGACCGTTGGTGCTGTTTTGGGATCTGCACCTAAAGACCTGATGCCGATGATGCTGTTAAGCTGGGCTCATCCATCCATCCATCTATTCATCCATCCACCCATCCATCCATCCATCTATTCATCCACCCACCTGTCCATGCATGCATGCATCCGTTCATCCATCCATTTTCTGGCTGCTTATTATGGTCTGGGCATTTGCTGTAATCATCATTGCTGCTCCAGCTGGGTTTTTATGAAGTGAAAATTTACAGTCAGCTGCAGACCAGCTTATAGTCATGAAAGTGAACCTCTCTCTCTCTCTATCTCTCTCTGTCTCCCTCTTTCTCTCTCTCTCTATCTCTCTCTGTCTCCCTCTTTCTCTCTCTCTCTCTCTCCCTCTTTCTCTCTCTCTCTATCTCTCTGTCTCCCTCTTTCTCTCTCTCTCTACCTCTCTCTGTCTCCCTCTTTCTCTCTCTCTATCTCTCTCTGTCTCCCTCTTTCTCTCTCTCTCTACCTCTCTCTGTCTCCCTCTTTCTCTCTCTCTCTATCTCTCTGTCTCCCTCTTTCTCTCTCTCTATCTCTCTTTCTCCCTCTTTCTCTCTCTCTCTATCTCTCTCTGTCTCCCTCTTTCTCTCTCTATCGCTCTGTCTCCCTCTTTCTCTCTCTCTCTACCTCTCTCTGTCTCCCTCTTTCTCTCTCTCTCTATCGCTCTCTGTCTCCCTCTTTCTCTCTCTCTACTTCTCTCTGTCTCCCTCTTTCTCTCTCTCTCTACCTCTCTCTGTCTCCCTCTTTCTCTCTCTCTCTATCTCTGTCTCCCTCTTTCTCTCTCTCTATCTCTCTTTCTCCCTCTTTCTCTCTCTCTATCTCTCTCTGTCTCCCTCTTTCTCTCTCTCTCTATCTCTGTCTGTCTCCCTCTTTCTCTCTCTCTCTCTGTATATGTATTATATATATGTAATCCTCCAGTCTCTCTCCCCCTCTTTCTCCCTCTCTCTATCCCCCACCCTCTCTCTCCCTCTCTCCCCCTCTTTCTCCCTCTGTCTTTCTCCACCTCTCTCTCTTTTGATTTCAATCTCACTTCCTCTCCCCCCTCCCTCTCTCTCTACCTCCCTCTCTCCTCACACTCTTCCTCACTCCTTCTCTCTCTCCCCCTCTTCTCCTTCACTCCTCTCCGAAGCACCCAAAGCTTTTCTGTGATGTATGCATGCAGCCAGAATGGCAAAAGGCCCCTCATCAGAAAGACCCTGATTAGCAAAAACTTACCGGGTGTCACACACTGTCACACACTGTAACTCTTAGCAGTCTCATGTGCCTGCGCCTGAGGCAGGGACAGCGTGAGCCCATCTATCACGCCACGCCGAGGCCGGCCCTGACCCCGATTCGGCCGCGTCGCGCAGTCCGTGTGAAACTTCACACGCATCACCGGCTTCCGGCAGGCATGAGGTGTCTATGTGATAATCAGCACGGTGACGAGCCAAAGAGAGAAGGAACGCAGTGTTTATGAAATAGGGAGATGGGGAGGGACGGGGGATGTGGAGGAGTAGGGGAGAAATGTTGAGGGGGGGAGGGTTTGCCCAGCATTGAACTTATTCTCAGGGTCACAGGACAAATAATGCAAACCGTAGTTTCTGAGAATAAGCGTCAGGGGGAAAAGACACTGGGTCACCTGAGCCCCACTCTCAGGACAGCTATTCCCCCTCCTTCAGGAGTGCTGGAGGAATGGAGAGCCTTTGGGACCTGAGCCTAACACAGTGATGCAGGCGCATACACACGCAGACACAGACAGCCACACACACACAGAAACACTACCACTCCAGCTGTAGCACCTGACCGGAGCTCATTCGCCGGGTCTCTCGATGACAGGCCCTGGACGCGCGTGTTGGATGTGGCCCCCGTTTTATTAAAGGAGTCCCGAAGCCCTAGCTGACCGGCTTTTTCCGGTTATTGCCAGGCCCAAGTCTCCCGCCTCCATGCTTCATGGCAGGTTTCCCAAACGGCTTTGAAATCCAGTTTGTGGTAATGTCCCCCCCCCCCCAACTGATTTTATTATCCTTCCAATTTGATGCCCATCTCCTCCGCAGGTCAGACGCGCTCCATCCGCCCGAGGGAGTTTCCTCATGCTGCTGTGGTGTCCCACTCGATGTTGGTGGGCCGCTGTTCTCTGCTTCCTGCCTCCAGTTGTTTTACCAAAATTAAACTGCTTAGATGGCGAGTTTAAGGGGACCCGGCTTTGGTGTGTGGAGCGGCTTCCCTGAGGCTGCGGGGCGTCGCAATGCAGCACTGAGCCGTACCAAAGTTTGCGGCTTGTTTACCAGATGCCTGTTTACAGTACATGGTGTCAGGGCCTCCACTGCGCACCCCCTGAAGCGATTATCGTTCATTATGCTCAGATGGATATCCCAGACAACCTGTGGTTCAAGGGGGCAGCAGACTGCCACGCAGAGGCCATCCGCAACCAGGTTGGAAACCGCACCTGGGGGAGTGGGCACACCCATCAGGCCCATCCCATTCCCCTATTCGTGTGTCTGAAGTGAACTGACAAACCACGAGCTTCCCCCAATAACAATTTGTTATTCTGGGTCTCCGTTTCTATTGGCTCCCTCCTCATGCGAAGTCAAAGTCACCTTCCAAGATGTCACCGGCTGCCGGCCAGCTATCTGTGACGCCCCATCCCGCAGGTCATCAGAGAGGGACACACATAGCCACCTTAGCGGCGGGGAAGCCCCTGAACCACGCTCTGTGGGCAGGAACCCGCTCCTAGCCTTTATAAAGAATACATTACCCTGATTACCCACAATGCTGTGTGGTGCAACGCTGCAGGCCGTTACCAGGGTTACAGTCACTGGAACGGGAAACAGGGTAGTCTCTGGCTGGCAGTCTTATCGGTGGTTTTATGTTTCTGACGGGGTCCAAATGGATATTGGGAGGTTACATTTCTGCTTTGAGCACTTTGTCTGGACCACATGCCTTTGTCATCGCCAACATATCCAAGCACTATATATGCAAAACATATTTGCCTGAAGCATGCAAGAGCTGAGAATGTACAGAGTTCATTACTGACTTTCATGGGTTCCTTTAAAACATGATATATATGAAATGGCTAAATGATTTTTGGCCAGCAGGTGGCATGATGGTTAAGGGCATGGCTATGTAGCTACCGTACATGTGCATAAAACTCTCAGGCAGTAAATGTAAATCATTCCTGACGGTGCATTTCTCAGTACAAAGCTGAGATAAAAATACCCGCTTTTGTGCCAGATGCCGTGTGACGGAGTAGCTGTCGTCTTCGGCCCCGCTTACATCTCAGCAAGAGCAGTGTTTGTCATAATGCCGGCAGCATCCAGAGCGTCCTTCATCGTGATGGAGAAATGCGCCTGGGCTATTTTTTTCCAAATCTGGCATGGGTACACTGCTTTGAGCTGTGCAGGAGGGAGGCATTTTTCAGACTTATTCCCACTGCCTGCGGCGGGCGCTAAAGCCCTAGGGGCAGGGGTGCCGGGAGACTTTCCGGAATAATGCGGAAGCCGCACACACCCACTCAGTGCTCGAAAGCAGGGAGCGCTGTTTGCTGCATTTGCTGTAAAACGATCAACGCGTTTAGCCAAGAGAAGAAGCGGGATACTGAGTGGGAGGAGGACAGCGTCACTTTGGGGTATTAAAGAAGAGCTCTGCCTTTTAGGTGAAGTGTGTAGCTCAGTGTGTTAGGTGGCTTTGTTTGTAATCGGTAGGTTGTTGGTTCAAATCCTGTGGTCAGCAGAGCAGTTTCCCTGTTGGGCCCCTAAATGCTCCATCTCTATGGATAAAAGCATCTGCTAAAGATATAAAATGCTTGATCCAGTCCAGCTTCAGGTACTGGAAGGAGCTCAAAAGACATCAGTGGGCATAATTGGCAGCTCCAGCTCCACCTCCACCTCTTAACCCAGATGCAGTTTGTCCTCCTGCTCATCACAGTTTTGAGTGGAAGCATTGAAGGGTTTGTGGTAGATCAAGTAGAGTTAAAGTCTGTCGCTGCTTAGTTTCCGTTTCATGCTACTTCTCCTTGATGATCCCTGCCATATCTACTCGATCTAAATGGGGATATTAAGTGATTCGGTGCGCGTGCGGAGGCCGGCCATGTGACGGATTGGTAAAAGGCTCGCCGCTTAGACCTCTACCACCCACAGGAATGTTACACATTGTCTTCATCTTTTGTGGCTGCTTGAACAAACTAGGTTACCTATTATGGCGGCAATTACGAGACGGGAAAATTGCCCGTCGTGATGAATGTGCTCCGTGTGGCAGAAGGAGATTTGCACCGAAATCACTCCCTAGCGGTATGAAGTGTGCCCAGGGGGAAGGGGAGGGCAATCCCACCGCTTCCCATTTATGTACAGTCACAAGGAACGGAACCTGTCGCCAGTCACGAGTGCGCAAACACAGCCTGCTGAGCGCATGGCCATCAGACACCAGCCACGTGTTTTCACGGACAAAGTCGCGGCCGGCATCCCTCTATCCAGCATAAGATGGGGAAAAAAAAGCTAGCAGCAGATCGCGCCTCGTCCCGTTCATGCCGCGTGCGTCTTCCAGGCTGCGTGCGTGGCCCGCTTAGCTGCTTAGCCACATCCCTGCGGGCAGCGCGTGGGCGGCGAGTGGGCAGGAAGTGGGCAGCAGGTGCTCTGCCTGGACCACACTCACGGCCAAAAGCCCGTGGCCACTTTACATCCCTGCAGGGGAGCCGCTGTTGTACCGTTGAGAAGCCCGTATATCCTGCCTGTGCAGTAAACACACGCACGTGTATATGCTTAATGATTTTATATATTTGTGCTGTTAAACATCTCTGCTGATTCCCTTCCTGTAGTAACGCAAGTGTGATTCTCCGTACGGTAACGAGTGATCACCCGGCCTTCCCAGCCTGCCGCGTCCGCTCCCTTCCATAAAGCGCGTCCCACGCACGCACACACACACACACACACACACTCACACGCGCGCACACAGGCGCCAGCGGCAGCCACTGCTCCTTTTGAAGACCATCACCATAACAACGGCTTCGCACGTCTCGGGAAAAAAAAACCCAGAGCAAATCTCCATCACTCTGCTCGCACGCCCGCCGAGCGAGAGAGGCTCATCGCGCGATGTCCGTCCGTCAGCGTGGAGCAAGCACCGTCTCTGCCCGTGGACGGTGACCGTCTCGGGGAGGGAGGGAGGGAGGGGGTGCCAGAGACGACCGTAGGATGCTCGAGTCCCGCCGCGGCAACGCGGGGCAGAACATCGCAGCTCATGGTGAGTGTGAGGGGGTCGCCCTGCGTGCGGGGGTGCCAGGGGGGGCGACGGGGAGGAATTACATAACTTCTCTGCTGTAGTATAATGGTGGGAGCGCTGATGCTTGTACCTGTCGATCCTCATGGTCTAATCGGAAGGTTTTTCTGTTGGTTCATCGTTCACCATCGATGATCAACACTGTGATTTTCCTTAAACAGCGATTAGGCGTCAGAGCTAAAGTGCAGAAGAAGTGCGGAGTTACTGCACTTGAGGGTATTGACTGCGCCATGGTTGCTAATATCAGGACTGGGATTTGTGCCTGCACAGCACGGTGGCAGAGCTAACGACAGAGTCTCTTGCTAACGCCAGCGCGGTGACTGATTCCCGGGTCATTGCGGAGGAAGGACTTCAATTAGGAAAGTCGCTGCCTATGGGGCCAGAATAGTGGGGCACACTCTAGGTACTCTCCTGGGCGGTACTGCCCTCCCTCCTGCCTCTTTAAAGAGGCAGAAGAGTCAGAGACAGGGGTCTCTGGGGATGGGGTAGTACAGCGCACCCCCTTCCCACCTGATAGGCATGCTTCTTTGGTGGGTGATGAAGGACTGAAATGGGCTGCTGATTCCACTCTTGTACCTGTGAGGAAGTTATTCAGCCTGACGGTAAAATGCTGGCTTCTATAAACGGGTGTAATTGTTCTGCCAAGAGGTCAGGCTGCCGTCCTGAGTGACTCCAAGCAGCTGCGGACCCGCCCTCTTGTGCTCCCTCGTTATTCCAAACACCATCGTCTTTGTCCCAGCTCCAGGGTGATCAATATCTGCTCTAATTTATTACCTCGAAAGACGAGCACAGCGATGGATAAACTTCAGACTGATATCATCCATGAAAAACCCACTCCACTCCGCTCCGCTGCCAATGACCTCGCTAGGCTCCCATGCCTCCGATATTGGTGCCTCGAGTCGAGGACATCCGAAGCAGCAGCTCTGGCTATAATTGTCTTATCTCACGCTTCCATGTTATCCAGCCCCGTATTGGCAAATCTCTTGAGGTGTGAAGTGAGTTATGTACAGGAGAGCAGCGTTATGCCACACTGCATCATTCATGACTGAAGGGCACCACGGCAACACCACCGCGATGGGGACGCGGAGCATTGATCAGAGGCGATGTAAAAAGGCAACGCGCACTGGCCGTGGAGAGGCCCTGGAGGTGCTCGCCCTCTCCCACTTCTGCTCACGGCTCCTGCTTGCTCCTCTCGTCCCCAGGCAAACCTGAAGAAGTTCATGGAATATGTGCAGCAGAGGAACCCCGAGAAGGTCTCCAAGTTCCTGGAGAAAGGGCTCGATCCTAATTTCCAGGACCCAGAGACAGGAGGTAAAGCATCTCCCCTGAGTCAGTCGCCTCCTCCCAGCGGGGACCTTGTTAGACCCAGCATAGACCAGGACCCCTGGCAACCCCTCCGGGGGTTGTCCTCTGAAACTGCCAGTCACCAACAGGGCCAGCTAAACATATTTTCCTTCATCTGAGGGATGAGCTGGGCCCCATGTGGATGAAGGAGACAGCAGGGTGGACTAGGCTGAGGGAGAAGGTCGCGAGGTTGGGTAATCAGGCGGATAGAGAGCGTGGTACTATGTGTGGCTTACGCCTCCCTCCGTCATGACCTATATCAGCTGTATAACTATGAATTTATATTTCTGATTTCCATGCCCCCTGTCCCCTGTCCCAGTGCAGTAAATGGCCCTTAATTCACGGGGCGGTACTTTCATCCACTGCTCGGTCAGCCGTATCATTCAGTTTCAGCCGCCCGGGGGGTCTAAAGCCAGCATCCACCTGCTGCTTTGCGTAATTTAAGATTAGGAGATACAGTCGAGGCTCGGCTCGCTGGACTCTGCGCCCCGCCCTGGCGTCCGCCCCACCCTGCCCTGCCGGGCCACTGCATCAGGGGGCAGAGAGGTTTGAAGAAAGCACTCCAGTGTTTATTCACTCCTTTGTTTGGAAACTCATTAGCGACGACCTTTCGTCTCTGGGAAAAGGTCCTGCGTGGGTGGGCTGTCAGGCAGGGTGGGGAGGCCCGGTTCCATTCGGGCCGTGTCATGAGCATCGGAAGTCCTTGGGCTGAAGTAACACTTAGCTGGAGCTGTCCAAAAACACCCAGCCGACGGGACTGTAAAGATCCCAGCCCCTCGCTTCACAGCATCTGACACAGAAACAGTACCGGTCATCCTAGTAGACGACATGGGTGGCCACCTAGGATGCCATATATTGAAGGAGCACCAGCTTAGCCAGCCTGTTTGTCTCCCTACATGCTCCGCAAGCTGAAGGGGGCGCCGGAAGTGAAGTCTGTCTGAAGGAGTGGGTGTGGGAAACTGGCCTCGGGCTCCACATGGGGTTTGACCAGCACTGGTCAGGTGGGGTATGTAGGCTTCATCTGATTGGCCGGTTGCCTAAAACAGGGATGTAGAAGTCCTAATATGTGCCTGGGCAAAATCACACAATGTTCCCTCTTTGGTCTGGGGCATACAGTTTATCTGTTAGCTTGTGGGTTGGGCCGGTTTGCCAGGGGAAAGTAGATATTTGTGGGCTTAGCTCAGGTCGTCTTCTCTGAGGGTGAATGACACTAATGCGTACAGAGAAGCATGCTTAAGGTTGTCTGGGCGAATCTGGTCCATTTGTTGTTCACAATCCTTGTTCGCATATGAGTTTTACTGGATTGATTGGGATTTCACTGGTTATGCGAAAGAAACACAGAAGCTTTTCAAGTAATCTAAACAATTTTTGCTGTAACTTTGTTACGTAACATGATGTAGGGAAGACAGAATGGGACCCTCTGAGGTCAGGTTGGTGGCGTCTCACCCCAGCTCACACAGACCCCTACAGGTTAGGGAAACTGGTTTATAGCTGGTTTAAACCAGTCTGAACCAGAAGTGCCATGTATCTCAGCTGCCAGCATCATTGTCAGCACATGCGTTCATTTGTTTGAAGCCCCTCCCAAACTCCCAAAAGTCGTGAAGGCTGTGCACTACTGGCACGGACACCTCCGTCTCAAACGAGCGCAACGGCCAGAGACCAGCCCTGCTCTGGAAAATGGCGCAATTTCACATCAGCAAGCTGAAAGTCTCGTGCCTTATTCATTAGTTATTTTGTTTGCCAATTAAGGTGTTTTCCAGTAATCTGTGGATGTCTGCTGGATTTGTTTGGGGTTATAGGGGATATTGCCCTGTTGTCTTTCTCTCACTGTGTGTGGAGGGGAGTGGGCTTGCATTGGTTTTATGGAGGTAGTCAGGGTGTCAGGCGGCCACAGGGTGTCAGGGTCTCTCTCTGTGACAGACTCCTGCCCCATGGTGAATCCGTTCTTTGTGTGTATGTGCGTATGCAGAATCTCCCCTGACCATGGCAGCCCAGCTGGACGGCTGTGCAGAGCTGATCAAGGTGTTGAAGAATGGCGGCGCTCACCTGGACTTCAGGACCCGGGATGGCATAACGGCCCTGCACAAGGCTGTGAGGAGCAAGAACCACACAGCCCTCATCGTGAGTGAGATGGGCTCAAACAAATCATACAGCCCACACAGCTCGTATAGCTCATACAGCTGAGTCAGCTCACAGAGCTCATGCAGCGCACACAGCTCATGCAGTTCATGCAGCTCACACAGCTGAGACAGCTCACAGAGCTCATGCAGCGCACACAGCCCATGCAGTTCACATAATTGAGACAACTCATAAAGCTCATACAGCTAACACAGCTGAGAGCGCTCACATGACTCATACAGCTCACAGAACTCATGCAGCTCACACAGATCATGCAGCTCACACAGCTTGTACAGCTCACAGAGCTCATGCAGCTCACACAGATATATGCAGCTCACACAGCTTGTACAGTTCACAGAGCTCATGCAGCTCACACAGATCATGCAGCTCACACAGCTTGTACAGCTCACAGA
>JAODKC010000001.1:6736255-6748038 GCA_026777985.1 Mormyrops attenuatus
CGCGCTACAGAAATCACATAGAGGTTACTGGCACCTTTACTCAAACTGACCTGGATTTGGCATTTGCATTTTCACAGAGGAAAACAGATGGTTTAAAGAAACAGATACTTTTCTTAGCCGTTAACCCAAAGGAGCACTACTCAACAACGTATATCTGAGGTATGAAGAAGGCTTCAGTTTTCCTCTGTAAAAATGACAAGTCTGTTTTTAGTTAGCTGCATTTCAGTTTGTTTTGCATGCTAATGATACAGTGATGGTCCCATGACTTCCTGTGCAATGCATTATGGTCTAGGGTTCGACTTAACATCATGAAGAAGGTAGAGTGAAAATGTACACTCACCACACTGCATGGCTGAGAGGGACTATTGTCAGCCCCTCTACTGCTCCTCCTCTTACAGATCTCCCTTGAAATCAGCCGGCAGCCGCGATGCGGAGATGCTTAAGTATGAATGTCCCTTAGGAGAAGGTGTGGGGAGTTCAGATGCAGCCAGGCATCCTCAAAGAGGCCACTCTTGCTGTCAAAGAGCGGTGTCTTTCAGAGATGTGGCTTGATGACTAAATAGGCCTCTGGAGTTCATTGTTAAATCAGTACCTGATCCTGCCTCACGTCAGCAAATTTAGCCTGATTTATTTGCCAAAAGGGCAGAAGTACTTGATAGGGTAAGTGGACAGAGCAAACAGGAAAATCATCTGAGAGCTGTTGTAGCTGTGTCTTTAATGAAACATGGTCAACATGGGAGATGAATCGACCCCTGGTGAGGCAGCAGCGGCAGAGGGGCATTTTCTGAGAGAGAGGAGAGGTTCCTGACCTCCAGAGAAGGCGGAAAGATTTATGACCTCCAGAGATGGAGGTGATGTTCCTGACCTTCAGAGAGGGAGGAGAGGTTCCTGACCTTCAGAGAGGGAGGAGAGGTTCCTGACTTCCATAGAGGGGGGAGAGATTTATGAACTCCAGGGAGGGAGGAGAGATTCCTAATCTCCCAAGATGGAGGAGATCTTCCTGACCTCCAGAGAGGGTTCCTGACCTCCAGAGAAGGAGGAGAGATTCATAACCTCCAGTGATGGAGGAGATGCTCCTGTCCTTCAGAGAGGGATGAGAGGTTCCTGACCTCCATAGAGGGAGGAGAGGTTTATGAGCTCCAGAGAGGGATGAGAGGTTCCTGACCTCTATAGAGGGAGGAAAGGTTAATGAGCTCCAAAAAGGGTGGAGAGGTTTATGACCTCTAAGATAGAGGAGAGTGTCACAACCTCTAAGATGGAGTAGCAGGTCATATCCCATCAGTGCCACTCTGGAGAACAGAACTGCATCCTGAACTGAGCTGTTTTCACTAACAGGCGGCTCGACAGGGAGCCTCAAGGTCAGTCGGATTGAGTTGTGACACCTTCAGACTCCCACAAAGCAATGGATGTTTAGCAGGAACCGTACAGCCCACGGTTAAAACCTGTGAAAGGAACAACCTGCTTGCTGAGAGACTAGGAACAGATTGTGCTGGTACTGCTCCTTTCTTCAGGACTGGAAATGATGATCCACCAAATAGAACATCTCAAAGTCAACACATATAAATCTCTTCTTCAACCTGCATTCAGCTTTACAAATAGATGTCAGAGTGTTAGTCGTTAGGTTTGGGGGGCGGGGAGGGGGGCAGGGGCAGGGGCAGGGGCTGGGTGCAGAACTTGGAGATAATTAAACAAAGACGGAATTTAATCTCCTGACTGTTCAATACCAAATGTGGACGTGTAACTCCTGGCTTGATGATTTCAGATCTGTTTTTCATGAGGCTGTTTAGGTTGATTTCAAAGGCAGTTCACCGGCAGACAGTCTGATATTGCTATATATCATATTGCATATATATTACATGGGGTGACCTGTGCTCTGGGAGCCAGAACGTGCCTCAGAAAGGATGGAATTTTGATGAGGTTTTCTCCGGGTTGGTTGTGAGCAAGGTGGCGGCGTGGGAGGGTGTTGGGGGACGATGTTGGAGGCTGTAAGGCTGTTCATTCAGCGTGTAAACCGAGCACTTTGCTGGATCACCGGCAGGGCTGGACTGAGATTAAAAATCAGCCCTGGACTTTGCGGAGTAAGTTCCACCCATGGTAAGTTTTGTTGACTGGCGGGTCCCCTCAATGAATTTACCAGATGGCCAGTCCAGCTCTGATCTCTGGAAGCAAGTCTGAGCAGTGGACCCTCAGATTTGACTAAGCTGTCATACCGGTGGCATGTTTTTGTAGGGTCAGTGTAATCACGCAGCATGGTGATGACAAGGCGGTACACGGGAAAGGGTGTCACTGAGGTGGGGGTATTGCAAAGACGTGCAGCAGAGTCTCAGCTCCCCAGGGACATAGCGGCCTGTAACTCCTCCCTGCTGCTCGTCACCCACAGTCACAGATATACGTGTCTGTTGGGTTTTGCAAATAGAATATTAATAATTTCTTTAAAATGGAAAAGAACATTTATCACAGCAAATATGAACGGTATTCCGTTTTTTGTGGGGCAGTGTTAGTTACTAAGCAATATTTATTAAATAAGTAAGTTTATTTTATTCATTCTCCCACTGGCAGCACATGTACGTGTCCTTAACATTTGACTCTCTGTTAACTCTGGGGTCTCCTTTGTGGTTGTATTCATGCAGGTGGCCATTATCGCCGGGAATTTCGACCTGGCTGAGATCATAAAGATCCACAAAGTATCCGATGTAGGTAAGTCAACAGTGGCCTTCAGTATGAATGGCTGTATATATCTCCATGACAACCGGGGCTCTGGTGCCGACCGCTAAATTTAAAACAGGTTGCGCTGCCCAGTCTTGACCAACATTGTGCATTTTGTGATGGTCACGGAATGGGATTGCTAGGGTTACTTTAACCCTGGCAGTGTTATTTTGAGTCTGGCTAGTAATCAAACTCACACTACCAGTTTTGCTCACCGAATACTCTAGATGGTGCTTTGCCAAGACCAGATGTCTTATCACAGTCACTGGATTCACAGGCGTCTGCCTCTAATTGCAATCATGTTAAACATACTTTCCATGGTGATTTAGTTACTGATAAACGTATCTTGCAGATAAACAGCTTTACAATAAAAGTTGGAATGAGCTTGCTATAATTAGAAAGTATGTTACAGGTACAGAGACTTACCATGGAAACAGGTTGCCATGGAAATAGGTGGTTTTTGCTGTTTTGTGTGAATTTGAGGTTATACACAGGATTTTTAAGTATAAATCCTTCAGACTTTTGTCTGACTTGGATTGTAATTTGATGACCTTTGTTTTTAACGTGTTGTTACCTTTGTCCTGGCAGCCCTTCACCGGCTGTCAGGTGACTGGCCGCTTTCTCGCATGGATACTCCTGCTAAGTTTAGGCAGTAAGAAGGAGCGAGCTGAGGCTGATTATACAGCCTCATCAGCCTGACGCTCGGCCATCAGGAGGGGCTCTCCTTCAGGTCCTCCACTGGCAGGCTTGATATCGCATCGGTGTCATCGGGACAGATTCTGGTACCATAATTCAGTGGCCTGCCAGTTATATATAGGGCCAGTGGTGCAGTGACAGAAGCACATAAAAGTGTTATATCATGCCTAAGGTGTGTCTGTTGGGTTAGTCGCCGTGTCTCGGGGCGAATGCAGTGGCACGAGGGCATTACTGGAAAACGGCAGCCCCTGCTGGGGGCCGTGTGCAAGCTCTGGGATCCCGTGGACTGAATTGCGCATCTCGGTTAGACTGCAGTATCCTGCACTAAGGTCTACTTGAAGATGTGTGGTTTTGGGGTGATTCACAGCCCAGGCTGAGAGGTGGAGCCTCCCCAAACCCAAACTCATCCCCACGTCACGGGGTTCCGGTCGCCGCTCCATGCGGAGCAGGTCTTGTGGAGATGTTCAGGATGGATCAGGGTGCTGGGCTTTCCTGTTACTCTTTAGCTTGAAAACTGACACTGGTTCTCTTTGAAATGCTGGTGTTAAAAGTTGGATGTCAATGTCAGTGGCTAGACCATGAAAGTGCAGTGTTCTGTAGTGATTTTAGGGCATTAGGGGGTTTCAGGTGTGTAGTTCCTGTGATTAACGCCCCCTCCTCATTGCCCCCCCAGTGCCTTTCAGGGAAACCCCGTCGTATACCAGCCGGCGGCGGGCCACAGGCACCGGCACGCTCACGTCGCCACGCTCGCTGCTGCGCTCCACCAGTGACAACAACCTGAACGCAGAGGGCCGGCCCGCCAACTCTCCGGCACCGTCGCTACGCAGCCTGCCCCCGCTGGCCGGGCCCCCGCCGCCGCCGCCCGACGTGGCCGACAGCAGCCTGCAGAGTACGGCCAGCTCTCGCAGCTCACACTCCCGCTCACCATCCCTGCAGTGCGTCCAGGAGGAGGCCGACAAGCTCAGCCTGCCCCGACCCGGCCGAGGCCGCCTCAGGTAGGTCCCATCACTCTATTTCCCTCTCCTCCTCAGTGCTCCTCTCTGCTCCTCTC
This sequence comes from Mormyrops attenuatus, assembly GCA_026777985.1. Lineage (NCBI taxonomy): Eukaryota > Metazoa > Chordata > Actinopteri > Osteoglossiformes > Mormyridae > Mormyrops > Mormyrops attenuatus. The sequence goes on from JAODKC010000001.1 coordinate 6,740,709, forward strand.
CACTCCTCAGTTCTCTTTTCTGCTCCTCTCTCCTTCTTGGTGCTCCTCTCTAAATTTCTCTCCTTCTCCTTGTTCCTTTCTCCATTTCTCTCCTCCTCAGTGCTCCTTTCTCCACTCCTCCTCAGTGCTCCTCCTTCATTTCCCCCCTCCTCACTGCTACACTCCCCCTACTCTACTCCTCAGTGTTCCTCTATGCTCCTTTCTGTTCCTCGGTGCTCCTCTCTCCTTTTCTCTCCTCCTCCGCGCTCCTCTGTCCTTTCCCCTTCTCCTTAGTGCTCCACTCTGTTCCTCTCTCCCTCTCAGTGCTACTCTTGCCTTTCCTCTTCTCCTCACTGGTCACCTTTCCTCAGTGTTCCCTAAGGATAGTGCTCCTTTCTGCTCCACTCCTCCTATCTGCTTTTCTCTGCTTAACTGTGTTCCTCTCTATTCCTCTCAGCTACTCTCAACTCCTCTCTACTTCCCTGTGTTCCACACCTTGTAATTTCTCTTTAACTCTTTCATTTAATTTTTTCTTATTTCCTTATTTAATTTAATTTCTCCTAATTCTACCTTGTCATCCCTACTCCCCATCCTCTGTGCCATTCTCTGGTAGCCTGTCTCCAAAATGGCTGTCACATCCTAAATGTGTCCCTGTGCCGGACGGGAATCATCACCAGGTCTGAAAGGGCAGTTTGTCCCCTTTGCCAAGTGAGTCATTGAGGGCCGTAGGACCTGCGTGCCGGCAAGGCACCCCCTGCTGGGGGCAGGAGGGCGGCACCACTCTGCAGAGAGCCAGATGACAGCTCCCCTAAGTTGCGAGAATGAGCACCAGATGGACACCTTTAATAATGATCACCGTGGAGAGCACAACAGTTTGCTGGCAAAGGGCGGCTCAGCCTTCATGTGGCGCCGTTGACTGGCAGGAGGGGCAGTGGGCAAGGTGCTGCATGAGGTGCGCCGCTTCGGAAGGGAGGCCTGGTTCCATCCGCTTGTATATCCCACTGATGGAGGGAGTCCCTCTGGTATTTAAATGCCGGCACAGTGGGCATAAGGAATGCCCAACAGACTGGAGATTTATATCATGTCTCGGTGCTGACGTTCTACACCCGAAGCTTCCTGTTGATTCCGTCAGCAGTCTCGGGCTGCTGGATCACAAACCCATTTTGCGTGAGTAAAAGGAAGACAGCGGCCAGCCCATGTCTTCAGAATGTCGCGACTTGCCGGATGCCAAGACGCATCCCTGACAGCCACGGAACATTCCACTACAGAGCCAGATCAGCTGTGGTTCATTTATGTGGGGGCCCTGTCCAGGGTCGCTCTGCGGGATAATAAGGTGCTTTTAAGACGCCACTTTGATTTGTTGACACGCCGATTATGCTGCGTAGGCCATGTGGCACTCCTGCTATGTGCAAATGGTCACCGTGGCAACGAGTGAAGCCCCCATCATTCGGTGTGGCCACCTCTCTCTGTAATTATGTTCCAGACCTACGATAACGGGTTACACGGAAGCAGGCACTCAGATGCTCTGGAGATCTGTAAGACATCACCTTCCAGGAGGTGGCCGGTACGCCTGTCCATACCAGAGTGACCATAATGATGTGTCCCCCCAGCGTCATCGAGGTCAGGAGTGGCATGCTATTACCACGACGTGTATGAAGGCCCTGTAGTCAAACCCTTCTCCTTCGAGGCAGAGCTTTTATAACAAGCTAGCAGGGACAGTATCCATCAGAGTGACGTATGGAGAGGGGTGCTCTTGGGGCGTCACAGGTAGAGCTCCAAGGTGAGATGAAAGGCAGGAGTTCAAGGATACTAGATACTAGAGCAGGAACATGTCGTTGCCCGATGATCGACCATGGAAGCTGCAGAGTGTCAATAATGGTCACTCAGCCACGAGTCATGGAAAAGCAGGCAGACATCGCGTGACGTTTGGTCGCACATTGGGCTGGTGGCCATGTTTCAATAACCCTGTGTTTGGAAGGTTGGCTTTTCTTTGGAAACATGACCCTTGGTAGAATAAACCTTCACGTTTCTGCTAAAACCCAGCTCTATCTCCTTATCTTTGAGGCAGCTTGAAAGTGCTCCCGCCCCCTGCGCTCCCCCCACTCCCCGTCCCATCTCTTGCCCTGGCCCCCCCGCCTTGGCCACACCCCCTGACTTCCCCGTAGCCCATTCTGTTGCTCCTTCTGTCAGTCGCTCCATTCCGGCTTGTTTTTAATTACGGCCATGGGGCCCTGCCGTCTGAAGGTGATCGCGCGCCCTTCCCCCTTGCTGCCACGGCAACCTGCCCCCCGGGTCCCCTGTCCGCTATCCGCCTGCCACCAGCTGTCCTCGCTCGCCCGCATCCAGATTGGGATACTGTAAAAGTATCTCCTGCAGGGCCGTGTGTAATGTGATGGGAGGTGGATCCGCACTCTCCAGAACGAAGGGGCCACGTCGATCCAGCGATCGCTGTGCTTTACGCTTAAATAGTCCTGAATTTCACATTGGCAATTTGGCATTCATCTTACTGCTGCCTCCTCTGATCTCCCGGTTTGGCGTTTCTGCCCCCAGATCACTCCTGATTCAGCATTCCTCTGCTTTCAGATCATTCCGGATTTAGCATTCCTCTGCTTTCAGATCATTCCTGATTCAGCATTCCTCTGCTTTCGGATCATTCCGGGTTTAGCATTTCTCTGCTCTCACATCATTCCTGGTTCAGCATTCCTCTGTTTTCATATCATTCCTGATTCAGCATTCCTCTGCTCTCCCATCATTCCTCATTCCAGCATTCCTCTACTTTCGGATCATTCCTGATTCAGCATTCCTCTGCTTTCGGATCATCCCTCATTCAGCATTCCTCTGCTCTCACATCATTCCTGGTTCAGCATTCCTTTACTTTCGGATCATTCCTGGTTCAGCATTTCTCTGCTCTCACATCATTCCTGGTTCAGCATTCCTCTGCTTTTGGATCATTCCTGGTTCAGCATTCCTCTGCTCTCACATCGTTCCTGGTTCAGCATTCCTCTGCTTTCGGATCATTCCTCATTCAGCATTCCTCTGCTCTCCCATCATTCCTCATTCAGCATTCCTCTGCTTTCGGGTCATTCCTGATTCAGCATTCCTCTGCTCTCACATCATTCCTGGTCCAGCATTCCTCTGTTTTCAGATCATTCCTGGTTCAGCATAGTATGATACTCTGTGCTGTATCTGGTTAATGGAATTTATTAGTTTGTTAGTAGAACAGTTTTATTGTTTTTTTTTCCTGTAAAAGATCATGTACATTTAGATCCGGACCGTAATTGAAGCTCCTTTAAATGGATGGGTAGCCCTAGGGCCTCGACGTGACCAGGGGAGACCTGAAGGCAGTTTTCAGCTGTGGTGCACACTGGCATATATTTCTCCCTACCGGCCTCGTCACTGGATCTTCAGCAGGGACTGACACAGGTTCTCTGATAGCACATCCATTTCAGGTTTGTGTGGCGTTTAAGTGCTGTGCCGGTCTCCACATAATATCTGAAGCAAATCTTGCAGCCCTAATGCGATATTGCTTGTGTGTGGCCTTTAATACAAACACAAAAAAGGCTTAAAAAGAAATATTTACACCTGTGGAGTTGTTGAGCGTATTAAGCAAGGCGTTTATCTTCAGATGAGCCGTGCACCTTGGAATCACCGTCATCAGGAAGCTTGAGTGAGAGGCATCACTGGGCAGGGATACAGCGGTCGGGTGATGATCTGCAAGGCTGGGGCTTCTCGGTAACACAGCAGATAGGGAGAAGGGATAATAGTGTGAGTAGCGGGCAGGGAGCACAGTAGGCCGTGTGCAGAGGCAGACGGGAGCCGACCCGGGCTTCCAGAACCATCCCGTAGATGTCCTTCTGCTAGGATCCAAGAAGGTCGTTTGCGAAAAACGTGAGGAGATTCTCGGCTGAAATGTTTGCACGGAAACCACGGGGTTAATTAGCATCGGAGGAGTACAACCCACCTCAGTTTTGCAATGGTGATAGTCCCGCGAGGGACCGAATCCAGCAGAGCCTCCTTGGAGGAGAAAGCAGATGCACATGAGGGCATGGAAGACCTGGCCCATCTGCAGCTCCTCCAAACATGCCTGATCGTGTACAAATAAAGAAGCTATTTGCACTCATTTCTGAAGCGAATCTCCTCCCAGGCCTGCGTGTCCTTTGATATTTTCAGCATCGTCTGAGGCAGGCTGGCCGTGTCAACGGCAGACTGTCGAAGCGTGTCTTTCCCAGCATGCCCCAGCCTATGCTAGGCGTCCCCTCCTCCCTAAAGCCGGCTTTCTGGTGATAGGCCAGCACGTCTCTCCAGCATGGCGGCCCCATCATGGGGCTATCAGACCCTGAGATGTTCATTATCCAGGAGCTGCGTCTTAACAGCTCGTTTCATCACCAGCCGTGTTCTGTGCCGTAGGGGAGAAGATTCTGCGCAGGTGTCTTTCAGTACTGGTCCAGGATCCTGGTGGCGCTCTCTCTCCGTCTTTTGGGCCTCTCGGCTGCTGAAAGATACAATTACTACATTTGTTCTTCCTCTAAAATAAGCATCTAGAGTTTCCAGGTATGATTCGGGGGGCCTTGATAGTGCTGGCGATGGCTGCGTGTGTGTCAGTTACACATTGTCAATGCACACCAGGGGGGTCATGACCCCATCACAACCCGGACACCTTCTGTTTTTTTATCAGGCACAGCCTTACTGCTGAGGTCCAACCTCCACACAGCTCTCGACCTCCACCGCTGCCTCGTTGCCGTATCGGCCGGCCCAGGAATGCAATGAAGCAGCTTCCACAAAACTGAGGCTCGGGGCACCCTTTGGAGGACATAGCTGTCCATTCATTTCCTGTAACCGCTTATTCAGTTCAATTCAGTTCAGTTGAATTCCGTTTTATTTGTATAGTGCATTTTCACAACATTACATTGTCCCAAAGCACTTTACGTTATCCCTACCCAAAGCCCCAATGAGCAAGCCCTAGAAGGAAGAAACCTTGGGAGGAACCAGACTCCAAAGGAGAGCTCATCCTGCAGGGGCCAGCAGATGAAGTAAAATTAACAAAATGACAGATCCCTAATTTATAGCATCCAAATTTTTTTATTTGAGTCAAAATGCAGAGGGCATACATGTGAAGGCAAGCAGGTGGTGTGGCTTCTGGTGGCAGGATAAATTATCTCGTCTTATCTCGGGATCCTGGAATGCTTCCCAGGGTGCAGAGGGCATAAGGCAGGGGACATCCTGGACAGCAGGCATATATTTTTATCATAAGAGAAACACACAAATGGTGTTATAAAAGAAGTTGCGGCGCCCCCTGGTGACAGGTGCAAGGCTGCACCGCCTCTCATGCCGTGTCTGTGGGACAGGAAGGTTAAGACAGGGTCCCGCATGGCCCCACGTGCATTTTTAGGCCTTGTGTTTTAAAACCCGGGGGGGTGGAACTGATTTGCTAAAGAAAGAAAGGATTCTGGGATGTGTTGAAGGCCGGGCTGGTGAGCAGGGAGGCTTAGGGTGATGCAGTATACGTCTCAGATGTCTGGGTCGCTGCGTCTGATTGGTCCACATCCCTGTCTCGTGTTTTAAGCTCCGTCCCCCATAGTGTGTTTAGGTCATTTGCATCTCAAGGAGATTTCATATTTTACCACAAAGTCTTACTTTTGATTCCCCTTAGAAGAGATAGTGAGCTTCTTACATAAGTGTGTGTATATTTCATAAATATATAACACATCCCATGGTAAAGTCATTTTCTTTACTCTTAGTTTTATTGATTTTTGGGGGGGGGTTTTTGTTTTTTTTTTTTGCTTTTGCGAATTTGACTGCAACCCCCACAGATGTGTAACCTAAGCACCTTTCGGCCACTCTGCCCCCGATACCACAGTGTGTATGGATTGCCTGAAATAGGATGATGTTTGTTTTCCCTCGCAGAAGAAATCGCTGCCAAGTTCTAGTACAAAATTTCCATATGGAATTTCTTTCTGAGTACAGATGGATGGACATAAAATATTAATTGCTGACCATAATGTCAGAGTGATATGATTAGACAGAAAGGGGGTCATGATTATTTGCATGCATTCTGGTCAGCAAGTACTGAAAATAAAAATCCCGTTTTAAACACAGGCCAGCAGGTCACCTGTAGAACAGCCAGTCGTTATCTGCTGGAAATATTGAGATCACCTTTAAACTATGCCGTGATCGCAAATGCAAATGCTTCATGCTTGATGGAAGCATTTCACAGCATTCTGAGTGATCAGACGAATATGCCATCAAGCCGTTAACGTTCTAATGTGTTGTTTGGCTCAGTAGGTAAGGAGGCTGCATTTGTGATTGGAAGGTTATCGGTTCAAATCTCAGTGTCGGCATAGTAATGTCACTGTTGGACCCTTGAGCGAGGTCCTTAAACCGCCAGTTGTTTTGAGGACTGGCTGACTGACCCTGTTAAAATGTAGGTCACTTTGGATAAAAGCAACTGCTAAATGTAAAGCACATTTTTATGTTTTTTATATGTTTTCTGCAACTTTGACCTTTCTTCTAAATCTTGACCTGGTAAAAATGTTTCATAATAGCCCTTGATTCGGTAAAACTGCCCAGTACTGGTTGAGTCAGATATATGATGCAAACAGACTCATTTCCTCAAGTTGCTCAGAACTTTCCTTATGGACTTTGGTCCATGACATTTTTGCACTTATGACTTTCGGTTTGGCTTCACCGAGTCCAGCCATTCTCCCCCGACCTCTCTCGTTAACTGTGTGTTTTCACACACAGAACTGCTGCCGAATCCTTTTTGTTTATCACACTATCCTCCACAGACACTGTGCTGAGTGAAAATCCCAGGAGGGCGGCTGTTTCTGAGATTCTGGAACCACCACGTCTGGCACCGACAATCATAACATGCTCTGAATCGCTTAGATCACGCATCTCGCCCATCCGAAAGCTCTGTCTGACAGGAAGTGAACCTCTGAGCCCTGTCTGTGATGTGGATACTGAGTCAGAAACACATGATTCGCTGGCATAAGCGAGCAGGTCTGCCAAAAAGTGTGATTGTTTACAAAAGAAAACAACGTCCACAGAATCATGAGTTTTTAAGAGACTTCAGAATGTTTCTTCATAAACATGTAAATAGTTGATCTTCCTGTTTCCTTCCACCCGGGTTCTCCCCGGAATCCCAGCATTCCTCTCTTGTAACGGCGTTCTGTCGGATTTGGCTCTGCCCTGACAAGGGGGTGCTGGTTTAATTTCATGGTGGATGGAGAGAACAGCTGATTGACGAGCTTGTAGCACTTTTCGCTGTCTGCTTTAATCACGCTGCAGTGTGCTTCCTGTCACATGATGAAGAATCGTGTCACTGATACACTGGGGAGGGAGGGAGGGAGGG
>JAODKC010000001.1:6753347-6774301 GCA_026777985.1 Mormyrops attenuatus
CCCCCCCCCCCCCAATTTCTTATCTCCCTGCTTCTTATACAGATTCGATACTGCAGTGATTCCCAATCCGGTCCATGTTTCTGCTCCCTCTGAGCTCCCTGCCAACCAGTCCACATTTTTGCTCCCTTCCTGCTCCCGGTAAACATGGACTGTCTGTGGGTCCCTGAGGATCGGATTGGGAAACACTGCCTTTATGGACTGAATATACTGTAATAGCCTAGTCTTTCTTTGATGAGTTCATAGAGGCATGTATGTTACAACTGTGAGGGTGAGGCCATAATAGCTGAAGTTCATGATCCAGATCTTTACTCTGTGGTGGCCAAGGGGTCAGTAAGTTCCTCCGACCCCCGTCTCCTCTGTAGCACTCCCAGGAGCAAGTTAAACATTCATACTGCTGCTCTGCTAGGGCCGCCGCTCTGTCATTAGCCGGCTGTACCTATGAGCCATTGATCTGCCTCTATCTGGGGACGGCATTGGTGGGGGGATTTATGACTGGCAGGTAATCTGGGTCCTGTCAGAACGACGTGCCCCAGGCTGGCAAACCGTGTGTTATTTAAAGCGCACCCATGCCAGTCAGTCGCTGCCGCCGACGTCTCTATTACACGACGCGCCAGCAAGACTCGAAGGACGGGAGCTCCAAGCTTAAATGCCGTTTGACGGGGGGGATCCAATCAGGCGGCTCGATGGGGGCGGGCAGAGGCTGTTTCCAGCGTGCTGTGAGCCTCTCCCCCAATATTATGGATCGATCTGTTTCTTCATGTTCCTTTCCAGCCTTTTGGTTCCTGTCCCCATCTCTTCGTCTCTCCGTCTCACTCCCCGCTCGGTGTAGATTTTCGTCGTAGGAACTTTCCTTGCATGTATATCCTGTCCATTTGTAGTCCGCAGTGGACGTTGAACTCTAAATGCTCAGTGCTGCTGCATCATTCACGTAGTCTTGCTCTGACACGATCATGCAGCATTTCAGACAGATTTTTGTCATGAATGTGACTCATCCATATATCTGCATATGAAAGAGTGGCATTTGATGGAGGCTGGCTGACAGCACAGAGGCTGGACTGGCCAGCAGACAGTGCCGTTGGGGCCGTGCCAGCCAGGGGGAGGCGCTCTCCCATTGTCAGCCGGTCATAGGCTCTTGTCATTTACCAACAAGCAGGAGGTGTAATGTCTCTCCAGGGTTTCCATCCTCGGATGGGTAGCCTCTCCATTTTGAGCACCCTAGCCCCCTCCGCATGCCCTTTATCCATCTGAAGGACCTCATCCAAGCATCCAACATAGAGATCGATACTGTGTGAGAGGCGCACCTCCCGCCTTGGGCTACAGGCCTGTGCATGGATGCTGTTGTCAGGGGAAACAACAGCGTTCAGAGCGCTGGTGAAGTTTGGGGCCCCGGGCCTTAAGTTTGGGGCCCCGGGCCTTAAGTTTGGGGCCCCGGGCCTTTAAATCAGCCTATAAATAATTAAGTAAAAGGTGCATCAGTCAGTTGTGTGGCAGTTATGATGTAGTATCTTAATCAGCTTGAATAAAGGGATTTGCTTGTTTAGTGGCACTAATGCATGCAAAATTTGTCTGCTGCCTACGATTGCTCTAACTGATATACCATATAAAACCTGGTCAGACCTATTAAACCTTACTGGTCTGTGAGCGTCTGCCCAACGCCCCCACTGTAATTTAACTGACCTCAGGTGTGATTTTGGTTCCCGCTGAATATGTTATTATGGCCTGCCTTCGCAAGCTGCCCTGCCGTCAAGGGATTTACGATCCCTGTTAAACCCGTCCAATCAGCAACTCATCCTGATCTGTGCAGACCTAAAGCTCAGCTTCATGCGGGATGGGACCCAAAGCCCCGGCAAGGACGCTTTCCTGGTTTTCCCCTGCGGGGGCAGCATTGGCTGGGGTCGCTGGGGGCCATTTGCCCAGCAGGATCGTAGAATGAAGCATTAGAACGCCGTCATTACATCATAGCGTGACTTTAACACGACACTGTACAGCTCCAATACCGTCCAGCGCTGTGTCTGTTATAACCCAGCAAAGTGTTATTCTTCAAAGCCCTATTATATATGTGCCTTTAAAAGTGTATGTGAAGCACATGACGCAGCCTGGCCCCTTGAATAAACATAACAAGATGTTAAAGGCGTCACTTGGGTCCTCGCTACCTCTTACTCAAGGGCTTTGTAGATGTCAGATTAGTCCAATCAAGACTGCAGATTCAGTGGCATTTAAGTTGAGCCCTTTTCCGACTGGCGTATTTTAATCGGCATAACACCGAAAAGCGGGAATCTGATAACCTGACGGGGCAAAGAACGCGGAAGCAGGTTCTTCACATGTCAGCCTGACCGACTGTGGCGGAGTTTCGATATTTCAGTGAGGAGTCATGACGTTAGAATGAAGAGTTGTGACATCTCAGCATTGAGTCGCGCCATTGCAGTAAACAGTTGTGACATTACAGTGAAGAGTCATGGCATTTCAGTGAAGAGTTCTGACATTACAGTGAAGAGTTCTGACATTACAGTGAAGAGTCATGACATTACAGTGAAGAGTTCTGACATTACAGTGAAGAGTCATGACATTTCAGTGAAGAGTTCTGACATTTCAGTGAAGAGTTCTGACATTACAGTGAAGAGTTCTGACATTACAGTGAAGAGTCATGACATTAGCATGGAGACTATACCACAGTGTGCAAAGAGCATTAAATTTACCCACTGACAGTGAGACCTGATCAGTTCAGACCACAGGTGACTATGATATTGACAGAACTGATATGTTTAAGTACAAAGTAGCATAAAAATATCAATTAAATACTAATCTTTTCAATTGATATCCACCTGATATAGATTCTGTTACTGATTCTGATTTTTATCAAACATTATTTCTCTTAGAAGCACAAGAAACCCAACTCAATTGTAAAAAAAATCTCAGAAAAACAAGACAATTAGTTTAGTTGGAAAGTCCTGTCATCGTCTAATTAAAACAATGTGCTGCAGTCAAATTAATGTGCTTCGTTTCAGCAGCTCTGAGCATCAGAAACACATTCAAAGCCAAGAGCTTTCTGAGTGGATTTCTGTCGCCTTAATTACCTGGCATTGTGTTGTATAACGGTACGTATTAATCAGGTCACATGTCTGCTCCTTTTGGCCGTAGGAATGGAGTCTTTCCACTGACTCAGCTTCATTTAGGAAGCTCGTTAGAAGCAAACAAACTTTCTATATGGAAGTGACATTTCAGAGGTTCCTGAATGTGCATTCTGTCATTCTTCCTGGGATAATACACCAATCTGGGGAAAACTTGGCCATCAGTGCCAGTCTTACTGCTCGATTTCATTAACCACAAAAGCACAATGGTGACCGGGGCTTTGACTTTGGGGACGTCATGAGTAATTGAAACCTTCATCCTCTCTGCCCTGAAACCCTAATCCGCGTGTAGAGTTAGCCATTTATTAGAAAAACACTGGAGTATGAAACGAAAGCTTTGAACATTCATCCCAAAAGGTCAGTCAGCAACAAGCCTCTGACATGGAACCCGGCTCACGTTCCACACATCAGAACGGGATTGTTCTAAACCAGTGAAGGCATTTGCCTTCCTGGTGCAACTGGGTGGTTCCCCATATCCCCAGCAGGAGTGACTGATGAAACAGCAGCACCGTTCTTTAAGAAAAAACACCAGCCTCCCTCTCTTGCTATCTTTACTGTTAGAAAAATAACACAAATGAGAATCGGTGAATATGTCTGCTTATCAGCTGGTGTATCGCACTGCAGATTGATGCTTGTGAGGCTGGGGGTTCCAGCTTCGTTGGGGTTAATTTTTTGGTGTTAATCTCATTCTACAGACCTTTATGCAAAACATTTAACTTTTAAAATTGTATTTAATTTTTTAATTGGAAGTGAAGTCAGTTGCTCATTAGAGTGCATGGAATATTGTCTCCAACTAATAAGGTAAAAGTATTTGAACTTTTTTGATTATCCTTTATTACCGGTTATTATTCCCCTTATTCTCTCCCACCCCCCCAAGAGCTCAGCAGTTCAGTGGCAGAGGGAGGACTGATTGAAGTCAGACCGAGGTGCTTTTAAAGAGAAGAAGAATTGGTTGGTCTCCATGGAAACGGAAACTTGCGGGCCCTACTTTCAGACTAGGAGCCCGCTGGAGCGCGGCTGGTGGGAAATAGGCAGGAAGATATAGTGAGGATCTGCTTACTGGCGACCATGGTATCTTCTGGAATTTGCTAAGGCAGCGTGTCATTGTTGCGGCAAAGCCGTGCATTATGTGACACGCATGTCGCTGTCTGCTCAGCTTATGAGATACTTTTCACTCTGGTATGAGTTATTCTATCTCCCCCCCTCCCCCCCCACGCAGCTGTGTTCAGTCATAGCAGCAGTAGGAAACTCCCCGCTGGGTCCCATGGTAAAATGTGGCCAGGGCAGGTTAGTTGTTTTTGGTGCCACCATTGGGGTCCCTCCTAGTGTGACGCTTTGTGGCCAGCAGGGGCCCCACACGGATGCAAGGTAGGAAATTCAATTCAATTCAATTCAATTTATTTTTATATAACGCCTTTCACAACAGAGTTGTCCCAAAGCGCTTTACAGGGTTTTGTTGTGATACATGAAACAGGAGTAGAGGGAGATACAGAATGGGAAAAAAAGGAAAGAAAGAAACTGAATAAAGAAAGTCAGAAGACAACGGAGAAGGGGAACCAAAAACTCCCAAGTAGGGAGAAAAAAAACCTCTGGGGGTCCAAGGTCAACTGGCTGCCCAACCCCCCCGGGCTTACTAACATTACTGAAAACAGAAAAGAGTGGACATGCTTGCTAAAAGGGAGGTATATACTGTGATTAAGAATGAAGACAAAGTCCATCAATGAGTCCGTTATCCATGTTGGTCTCTGAGGGGTGGCCAAGATCTTTTCTCCATGTTCTGCTGTGCCGGGAGGCACTGAAGGCTACACCCACGATGACATAGTTCGTATGGCCCATCTGCGATGTCACCCAACCATGGGACTGAACCAGGACTCCAGCTCAGATGGTGCCCACCCTGGGCACCACCCAGGCATGTGGGAAGGCGGAGAGCATGGATGGTCAGAACCTGCATTGACACATAAATGGACAAGCATAGTAGGTAAAAATGGCATGTACAGCAGCACCGGCAGCCATAGTTATGGTGTGGTAGGTTGCGGGTAATAAGCTAAACTGAAGTAATGGGTCTTCAGTCGAGATTTAAAGACCGAGACCGAATCGGCATCCCGAACATAGGCTGGTAAACCATTCCATAATATAGGGGCCCTGTAGCAGAATGCTTCACCGCCAACTGCCACTTTATTTATATATGGAACAACAAGGAAATCTGCATTCTGCGACCTGAATGGACGACGCAGCTTGTAAAGTTGAAGTAATTCTGTCAGGTAGGCAGGAGCTACAGTAGACCTTTAAGTGCCTTATATATAAGTAGGAGAACTTTGAAGTCAGCTCTAAACCTGACAGGAAGCCAATGCAGGGAACTAAGAACAGGGGTTATGTATTCAAACTTCCTGCTCCTGGTGACAATTCGAGATGCTGCATTTTGAGGAATTATGAGGTATTACAGCCCCCGACTCCCCAACTATATACAATCATAGCATTTGAGTTACTAGGTGCTGGCGATGACCCCCTCCCCGTTAAAGCCAGTTCATTTTTTGTAACTACTGCATTTCTTTATTTCTTTATAAAGTCAAACCACAGCATGACATCAGAGGAAGCTCCTCACTCTTCATGTTCACTATTAATTAGTAAGCTGGACTGTCTAATTGGCATTAATTATTAGTCAAGATAGATGGTCGCACTCGCTGTTAACAGACACTGTGAGGCGCTGTGGGCTATCTGAACTGTCTGTGATATTTTCAGCGTCCTTGCAATTTGCAGGGCTGCAGTCACCTGTGAAATCTTTCATCAAATGACTTATTGACCATGCCGCAGACGTAAAGCATCGTGGCGCTGCATTGCCATTCTCTGTGAATTTCCATCACAAGTTATTTGCTGACCTTGTTTCAGTATTAAATGTATTGCACTGTGGGTGGGATAAATGAATATTCTTTGTTTTGTTCTTATAGCCTTAGGTTTTGTCTCTTGAGGATGGGATTGTTGCTTTTCAGTTGAGCCCAGGAGCAGAACAGCCTTGACCCAACCGCAGAGGGCGGTGGTGTCAGTTTGTGAAACTTTGCTTGGGATGGTTAGACACTGCCAGATTCAGGGTTATTTTGGACCTCCAAAGATGCATGGTATGGCCTATTTACGCTATCATGCAAATGCATGAGTAAGGGGACCTTTAGATGCAAAGGGTCAATATGGATTATGACCCCTGTGCAGGAAACCCTTGAGTAAAACTTTGGATGATATGTGCATAAATGATCCAAAAGCATGATCCATTGACTGTTTATACTATGATGTAATGGCATGTATGCATTTTAATCTTGTAGTGGGGGAAACATTTTTTGTTAATAGCAATTAAGGCTGGGCGATATCATATCGATATTATATCGCGCATGTGCGATAATCGCCAGGGCTTCAGGTGACATGCGAAGCATTTGGCTAGATGCCAGCTTTTCGGCATGATACGGATGTTTATTTATGCCCATAATTTGGTAAGAAGATTAGTAGTATGGCTAAAATATTAATGAGGCCAAAAGTTAGTAATCAGTATATTCGGCATATCATTATGTTTAATAAATGTGTCAGACTTTAAACTGCAAAAAGTACCACCACACCACAGACGTCTGTACAGCACCAAAAAACTGGCCTCTGGCCAAATGCTTCAGCGTCATCTGAAGCCCTGGCAATGATTACGCATGCGCGATGTAATGTCGGTATGATGTCACCCAGCTCTAAAGGCTGTCCATGGCTGTTAGGATGCAGGTCATCGCATGTCTCGTGTGAGCCGTTTTATCCGATTCACCCTTCTCTATTTGAATCGCAACAGCAAGGCACTCCCTCAGCCTGGCTGGTAAATTCAGGCTGTGGAAATGAATCCGTCTCACTGCCATATCGGCTGTTTGTTGTGACAGAAGAGCTTCATAAAAGCGGATTTTTATACGGATGAATAATTCCACTCCCTCGTTTCCACCAACTCTGAGATGAGAGCAGATCAGGTTCCCCTTACCACCTCCTCTCTCGATTTCACTGTTTCTTCCTCACTGGGTTATTTCATAAAGGGAAGGATGGACAGATGGGACAATCAGTAGGACTCTCAGACAGACTCGGAAGTGGCATTGCTCTCTCAGAGATGTTACATAGCAGCAAAGGTTCATCTTGTGTGGCCTGTGGACTGGATGCAGTGAGTGTAGGATGTAGGTTGTTGAGTCATCTGTGATTACCGACCTTCTCTCACAAGTCTTCCCAGTATTTTTTTTTCACAAGGTAAATCAAAATAACATCCTCTAATGGATGTAAAAGACTCTGTGCCGACTCTCTCCAGGCTGACAGATTGCAAATGTTTCATCAAGCTTCTCGTCAGGTCTTGCTCAGGACCGGTGTGGTCTGCTGCAGCACACTGCCAACCCAGGGGGAGTCGACTGCTCTTCCAGCTGATCTCAGATCTTCCTTCGTCTGCGTGCACCAAAAACACACAGAGATCAAACAACCATATCAAGCTTGTTTTGTCCTCCATCCTATCATTAAAGGCCTATCCATCTCCCTCGTTCTCCATCTCCCTCGTTCTCCATCTCCCTCTATTTCATCCTTCACTGCGTTCTTTCCACCCAGCAGCCAGCATTCAGCATCCAGCCAGATTATTTTTAGTTTTGTCTTTACTCATTCTGTTATTTACAAATCCAACAGTTTGAGGAGAACATCCTCCAGTGTCTAGTAGAATACCGGACATGTGTGAGTGCTGCTCTGGGCAGAACCACAGATACAGAACTGGATCCAGCTGGGCCTCAGTGCTGAAGAATGGCCCAGGTGCCTGTTCCACACACAGGCATGACATTGAAGGCCAAGCTTTGGGCTTTTGTAGCTTTGTTATTTCCTACATGTTTTCATGCATCAATAACAAGAACTTGTAGACATAAGGACAAATAGAATGTTAAATGCTAATTCCCAGAAAAACAGAATATCGACTTTAGGGAACCGGTGTTCTCTGCTAGATGAATGAGCTGACCTGGTTTGATGGTGTTACTGAGGCCTCTGAAGGCAATAAGGCGGGTCCAGCTGCTTCAGCAACATCAGCAGGGATGACGTGATTCCTGCAGGTTAACTGGGGTCCAGCTTCCAGGAGAAGGTTCGTTTAATTCCGCCTCCTGGATCACGGGGTTCGCACTGATCACACGGTGACCAGAGAGCTCTTGGCAAAGAGAACGTAGCAGTAGGGGCATTTCAGCGGGCAGGTACCTGTGTCACCACGGGGCTTCAGTGGAGTAACGCCACAGCCAGATCCGCACTGTCAGCAGAAACACACGCTAAATTAAAAGCCAAATTGTGTTTTTTATCTTCATGACCGTCGCATCCGTGTGGCACTAAATTAACTGATCGTGCCGGTCTTTCCTGAATAAGATGAATTTTCCCAGGCAGGAAGATTTTGTCAGCAGGGTAGTTATGCTAACACCCGTCAACAGCCGTTTACTGACTAATTACAGGCCGCAGGAGCAAGCTAGGGGGGCAGGCGGGGGAGGTAGAGTCATGTGACTCAGTTCTGTGCCCATTAGTTATGTCTGTCTCTTTCTGCGAAGGATTATAAAGTGGTGTGCTGCATAACCTGGCTACATTTTAGGTGCCAGTACCCACATTTTCTATCTGTTAGTTTTTTTATTTCTTCTTTGTCAGCAGCTGTACCACCTACAGTTCAGACTAGGTAAAACCTGAAACTGAGCTGGTTTGGGCCTGGCCGGTACTTGGATGGGAGACCAACTAGGAAAACTGGGTTGCTGCTGGAAGAGGTGTTGATGTGGCCAGCAGGTTAGCCCATCCTGTGGTCTGTGTGGATCCCAATGCCCCAGCGCAGTGACGGGGACACTGGCCAGCAGGTTAGCCTATCCTGTGGTGTGTGGATCCCAATGCCCCAGCGCAGTGACGGGGACACTGGCCAGCAGGTTTGCCCATCCTGTGGTGTGTGGATCCCAATGCCCTAGTGCAGTGACGGGGATACTGGCCAGCAGGTTAGCCCATCTGCACTTTGGGTGTCGTGAAAAACGCTGCATAAATGCAACATTCAGTCATTGATTCAGGTGATGGGATGGCTTTTCTAGGGACAGAGCTTATGCTTGTGCCATGGCTGCCTCATCCCTGTCCTACACCCCGATGCCAGATCCCCATGTTGCTAGGGTTCTCTGTGACACCCTGACCAAAGCCAGTCCCTTAGGGAGCCTCTCTGAACATGGAGGTTTGAGCCACCGACACTGAGGTCGGTCTCGTCCCCTGGCCTTGAGTACGATCTACCAGCTTTGACAAACATCTGCCCGATGTACTCTGGAATCTCCCGAACTTTGCTCTAAAGCTACCCAATCATGCTGCTTAAACACCTTCTAATCAAGTTGAAACAGGATGTGCTGCTCACTGAAACAGGAAGTGCTGCCCAGTGTCGTGTAGGCACATGGTGAGACTTGCTTTGTGACCATGGCTTGTGCTGTACGTGAGGCCCTTACTGGCTCCAACCGCCCCCACCCCATGTGTGGCTCACAGAGTAACAGTCAGAGGTTATTTCTGGGCTGCGGTACTTAATTAACAGTGCTGCAGGAGGCTGCTCTGGGCTCCCAGCAGGGGCTGAACGCGTTGGAAGGAAACTTGAAGGTTAAAAGTTAGTTCGACCTGAGCGTTTATGCAAGCCAACAGCACACAACATGAGATTAGCAAACAGTAGCGGTGACTGCCTTCTACCAAGGCCACCAATCATCCCTGCCCAGGTATGAAGCACTATCTGTGGCAGGTCTTTGTTTCATCCTGGATGCCCATTTTCACTGGTGAATAATGTAGCAGGATGGTTCTAGTATGGGATTTCTCTGCAGCTAATGCTGGGTCGAGCCAGAACTGTTCGGGCTCCTGCGGCCGCCACATACTCCCAAGGTCCATTTGGGTCATTTTCATAACCATCTGATCGGTGTTGGTAGCGAATTTATGAAGCATTTAGTGATTATGTAAACCTCCCCAACTGAAGCCTATAGATGGACTTTACCAATCGACCCCCTTTAGGATAACGCCATTCCCTCTTGGCTATGTGGTTTAACGGTCAACTTACCTACAGTCAGAGCTGCCAAATGAAGAGCTGCCACATAAATACCCAGAGACGGGTCCCGTCAGTCTCGCTGCTGGCTGCTGACAGGGCGTGTCAGAGGACAGATGGGCGCTGGGCCCTCTGCCTCTCTCTGCTCCTGTCTGCCAGCTTTGCGTTCACCTGAAGGAGTGTGGCCCAGCTTGACACCATGCTATAGCAGGCCTGCAGTCCTAAAGGCACCGGTTTTCCCATGACTGCTGGGCCTCTCTGCTGTCATCGTTTATCCTGCAGCTTTTGTGTCTTTAAAATCCAAAGCACCCCTTGGAATATAGATCATAGCAGGTATCACAGGTGTGACAGCATGGGCACATTTATTCAAGAGAATTTACCAGACTTCATGGCCATATGCACAATAAACGGTCTTAAGAAACGTGTGAAATTTCCCCAAATCACCAGCAATAGCCAAGAAGCAAATCCGGTCCGGTTGTTAACATTAGGGGTTAGTGTGTCTAAAAAGCAAATGACAACAGAATTTTCATTCATGGGTGACCTCTCCCTTTAACATTCTAATCAAACACCAACAGAACTTTCTTCCCTGCCAGCCACATGGTTGCTTACAAGTCGCCGTAATCAGTAGTACCGTACTGCCCTGCACCTACTGACAACTTTGTGGCAGGAGAGGCTGTAGCTGCAGGTTGCTGGACATTTACGTGAAAAACCCAATACCTACTGGAGCTCAGTTTTTAACAGAAAATGCTGTTTCCGCCTTACAAAAAAGAGGCGTGCTTTTATAGACATGACCTCATTACTGTGATGACAATTTGTACTGGACTACTATGACCGAAAGAGGTCTCTGTCCACTGAAATATAAAAGGTAATTTGCTGCTAAATTTTTACTCCGGAGGCTTGTAATAATTACAGACATGGCAGATTCAGACTGGATTAAAATTACGAACCTCGTCTGTAATTAGTTCAGTTACATTACGTTCAGTGCTTAATTTGTGCCAGAACTCACCAGATCTCAGCTCTGGGACCTCCGGCTCAGAGCAGCCTGCACTCCACCACCTCGAACACTACACCCAAAATAATAAAAATTAATTTCAGTTAAAATTTAGAAGAAACTGAACTAAAGGAATGTATATCTATAAAATTGGTTTGTTGCACAATTTTTACACAAATCTTCTTAAATTGGTGTTTTACTCATCTGACTTTTAACGTGAAAGGGAAAAATCGCACCACGGGCACACAGAAAAATCCACTTTTTAACCACTGAACTAGATATAGTTACCCTATAGACCATTAAACTCATGTAATAGGGTAAGTCTTTCTTACAGTTGGGTGTAACTAACAGGTGTCCATAAAAATGTGTGTTTCAGTAATTAATAATGCAATTTGTGTGTGTGTGACTTACTCAAAGTCATATAACTCATATAACAGTGGCCATCATTGGTCTCTGTGCTCCATATGAACTCCGCCTCCTTATATAACAGTGGCCATAATTGGTCTCTGTGCTCTTTATGAACTCCGCCTTCTTATATAACAGTGGCCATAATTGGTCTCTGTGCTCTTTATGAACTCCGCCTCCTTATATAACAGTGGCCATAATTGGTCTCTGTGCTCTTTATGAGCTCTGCCTTGTCATATAACGGTGGTCATCGTTGGTCTCTGTGCTCTTTATGAGTTTCTCCTCCTGTTATAACGGTGGTCGCCGTTCGTCTCTGTGCTCATTATGAGCTTCTTTCATTTGTTTATTCCACTTTGTCACTGTGCTTGAAGTACGTTAGTCTAATGTGGCTGATTCAGAAACAATGGACAGAGTGCTGCGGCACTCAGGAGGCTCTGAGGGGGACTAGTTTGCTGATGATCCAGACAGGAGTACATGCATACATCACTCTGCATCACATAACATTGTCACTGGCTACTTGTCACCTTCATGGTCCCATCAGAGTATCTTTAACAGAGTAAGAACTTTAAGTGCAGAGGAATTACAAGGACCGACTTCGCCTTCGTGAGACTAAGGTCCATCCGCATAAGAGAGACCTGATGCAGAGTGATGATATCGACGGGCGGCCAGGCGATGGCTGTGAAAAATCGCCACCTCACCGGGCACAAATCCTCTCTTCCAGGGTTGCTGGATGAGCAGGGGGTGCACTACGCTTTTCAGATATAGCAGATTTGTCTGGGTATTCTCATGTGACTCAGGGTCCTGACTGACGGTCCCCTGCTCGTACCCTCGGAGACATCTGTATTGCCCTGCTGTACACATATGCTGAATATATGTACAGGATCATGTTTATTTGATGGAATGTCACTGAGCCTTTCTGGATTAATAGCATCCAGATAATAAAAATATGATTAAGAGTATTGGATGGTATTACTGAGACTCAGCGGTTTCGCATCCACTAGCAAAAATATCCTGCACCATTGATTCTTTTACCATAAAAAGAAGAAAATGTGGCATTTTCCCCATATGTAATTCCATCGCATGGTAAACAGATCCACTTATATCACATTTCCCAAGGCATATCAGGATATTGTGGCTTTTCGACTGGCTCTCATGATATTTCCTGCCGCCATCCGTGTTCCGGGCTTGCTCCCTGTATCCCGTCCACTGCGGCACCTGGCCGACCCCCCCTCCCAGCTGTGATGCCCCCCCCCACCCCATCACGGCACTCCGTTCCTCAAGTAAACGAGTGGAACAGACATCACCTTTAGCACGTAATTGGGGCGTCTCCTCGGCGGTCAGTCAGTAACCTCCATGTTATTCTGTGGCGCGCCACAGAATAACTGTCACCTTGGGGAAAGACTACTTCCTGTGCCTCTGTCCCCTGGTGTTTTTCGCAGCTAAAATCCAGTGCTGTGCAACGGAGGCAGCCTTCTGCATACTGCCTCTTAAACAATGGTATAATTGCAGCGCCATGGCTCAGTGGCGCCCCCTGCCTTTGTCCCTGTGTTCTTACCCATGAGGGTACGGCCTGTCTGTTGGTCCTGGGTAGCTTCAGGTGTGTCTATATGAGGGAGGCCTCATCCTGACACCGGGGGGACCTGCTTTTTCACAAAATTTGGAGGCTCTGTACCCCCGCCCCTCCGACCTTCCCTCGAATCGTCCAATCAGGTAACCGGTTAGTCACGAGGTGCACCTGTACCTCTAGTGACAACCAGACGGTTCCCGGAGTTTTGGCACCTGGTCAGTCAGCAGGTCAGATGTTTCCGCAAGAGCCTGTGTTTCTGGTGACTAGTACTGCATTCTGATTGGCTGTCAGAGTCCAGAGGGGAGTGAATAGAACCCTGCATTCTCCAAAAGAGCTTCACCTAAAATATTCTGTTATACTTGCTGTGTTATTTATATCTTTTAATTTTAGGTCACAATTTCGGACATGAGACCTTTTGAATTTCTGAAAAGTACAGTGCGATGGATTGAAAGTCTGCGATGGTACACATCCTTCTTTTAGCTGTCAGATAACGTCCTGCTCTGTTTGGAGCCAAGTTACTCCATGTTTTACTCCGTTAAGATGCTCAGCATTTAGTGTTAATTTGTGAAAGCGACCCTGCCGTTGGCATATTAGAATGTGGCTGCGCTGTGCGGGTTCGTAGAGCCTATTATGAAACTTCACCGATCCCCTGGGACCCCAAGGCGCTTTGGAGACTCGCGTCCATTTAATTGATAAATTGAATTGTAACTAAAGCTGTAAGAAATGAATTCGGAGGTCTTTTGGGATTAGCTCAGCGCTTGTGGAGAGGATCGTGGGCGCATCTCGCCTGCTGGGTAATAACGATAAGCTGGGCGGAAATGCTGATTTGGCGATCCCTTTGTCACGACAACGTCAGGCAGCAGGTCAAATGTCATGGAAATCGCAGGACCCATTTTACTCCCGTCCTGCCACTATGATTAAAAAGATCAAAGAACAGCATAAGGTTGTATAGGCTTTAGAATACATTTCGGAGGTTAGTAATGGTGGGGGAGGCAGTGTGGCAGTGCATGTCTTAGTGAGTTACAAGTCTGCACCCACGTCCGGCAGGTTATGAGGTCAAAGCCCAGGACCAGCAGAGTCGGGCCCTTGAGCAAGGCCCTTATCCCCAAAAACTGCTCCAGGAGCACTAGTTGACCATGCTGTCTTATCCTCACTTGTAGGGTTCTTTGGAAAGAAGTGTCTGCTGAGGAAATAAATGTAGGTAATGCTGCGAAAACCTTGATTGACACAATCTGAGTAAATGTGCATGAAGTTAACTGCTGGTGTGTTGATGCATGGCTCAACGCTGGCCAACTAATTGCCTCCGCAGTTCGGGACCCACCTGGACGTTCCGCACCTCCCTTCTGGTCTGTCCCACCTGTAGCAGTTGTGAGTCGGGGGGCGGTCTTGCAGAGATTAAATCGCTTGCCTAGAGGGATGCATATCTGCCCTGGGGCGCTCTCACCCACAAACACAGCTCACTGAAATGTTTCAATTTATTGCACTAATTTCATAGATGCCTTTATCTAAAACAACGTACGTTTTTAAGAGAAGGCCGGGTCAGACAGTGTGTGGCTAAGCGATTAGCATGCTGCACCTGTGATCACAAGGTCTCCAGTTCAAATCCCAGGGTCAGCAGAGTGATTTCTGCTTTGGGCCCCAAGGCCCTTAACCCCCAATTGCTCCAGGACCCGTGTAAGCCTGCTTTCTCATGCAAAAAGATGTATGTTGCTTTGGATTAAAGCATCTGATAAATAAACCAAACATAATGAAAATGACAGGTTGAATTTTTCTGTGGACATCACGCTTTCCGGCTGACCGTCCAGACGGGCGGCCTCACAGGCTGCTTCCGTGTAATTATGTCCTGTTTCTGAAAGTGTGTAGCGTGGGAGATAAATGGATTTTCCCTCAGCATCTGTTTAGCACCTTCTCTGCAGTGGGAGTGGGATCCTCTGACTAGCTAGTGAAAGCTGGGCTTGACCGGGGGGGGCATGCAGTGTTTAAATCAGCTTACATCCCTGGCTCGCCCTGCCGGATGCC
Source organism: Mormyrops attenuatus (assembly GCA_026777985.1). Lineage (NCBI taxonomy): Eukaryota > Metazoa > Chordata > Actinopteri > Osteoglossiformes > Mormyridae > Mormyrops > Mormyrops attenuatus. The sequence continues at coordinate 6,768,500 of JAODKC010000001.1, forward strand.
CACTTTGCCTTCCCTTGACGGCTGTCATTCCTCCTCCTCATGCCTCTGCTGTGTGTGTTTCTCAGCTGTTTTCGGTGTAAATGTTTCCAGATGCCTTGTTTCCGGTTACGGCCGCTCTGCTGAATTCGGTATTAACGGCCGAACGTTCGCACCGTTCCCTCAATCTGGCGCCAACATACCGCAGCGTATGGGCATTAAAGGCCAGGCGATTTACACATGTGATGTCACAGAGACGTGTTCATCATGGCGAACACAACGCGATTAGAGAGTCTCTCCATGCGGCATCAGTCATCCAGCGCAAATCCTGTTTGTGTGCGTCCCGCACACTTAGGGCAGTCAGGCTAATTATGCAGGTCAGCTGCTGCTGCTCTCTGGGGCTGTTGAATATTGTTGGTCTTGAGAGCCACAGCACTGACAGTAACACTTAACGCGCTATGCACCCTGCGACCCCACCAGTGCCTCTGAGCCTTAGTACCGGGCCGGCCCTGGTCACTGGTCCCTGGTAAGACACGTTTTTCTTTCTTCCTTATTCTTAAATGGTTCATCTGAGCCATTTTATGTATAACATATTCGATCTGGGAGAAATTCACGGATTGAATATTCACGGATACAGGCTGTAAGGGCTTCCAGTACCAAAGCAGAACGTTAATACGCAGAATTCTTGTCTTGACGGAGAACCTGATGGCATGTTGTTCAGAAGGATATGAGGCAGCGTCTGGGATCTCTGTTCCCTCACTTACCTCTCATGTAACGTTTTTACATGTTCCCAGCCCTGGGATTTGAACACAAGCAGTGTCCTAACCTTCTGAGCCATACACTGCCCCCCCCCGATTATGTACGACCTTCTTTAAGATGCTGATTTAAAGCATCGCCTTCTGACGATCCATGCTCGTTAACAAGCCTCCATCGTGCAGTGTAATTAGCAAAGGATGTCTCAGTGTTAACACGAGGCTCTCTCCCCCACAGCTGCTGCCTTTGGGTGTCTCTGACAAACGGGCTGCCCCCAGAACACTGGGACAAAGGCAAAGGCAAAATTAGAAACAGCTCTCCCAGCCAGACCTGCGATTCTCCGTTTGGCTGGTCGGCGAGGAGGAGGCCCTGGGTCTATGAATATCTGCGTGTCGGCTCCTGTGTGCAGCTCAAAGATCGACTCGCCTCCAAACAGCAGGGTTGTCACTCCTTTGGGGTGCCCTGACATTTATATAACAGATGCTTCTGTCTAAAGCCATGCAGAGTTAAGAAAGCAGAGTCAGCTAGTCCCTGGGGCAGTTGGAGTTTAAGGGCCTCGCTCAGGGGCCCAAAGATGAAATCACTCTGCCAACCCTGGGATGTGAACCCGCTGACCTTCCGGACACAGGCACTAACCTGCTGAGTCCCACACCGACGTGGTCCCGTTTTGTTTTCTGTTTGGTACCAGGCTGCAGCAGAGGTGACTGCTGTGTGTGCCATGCCCAGGAGGAAACTGTTAAGTGGGAAGTGACCTTCCAGGGTCTGGGGCTGGGTGGCGGGGCTGGGGGGGACTCAGGGGATCTGGCCTGTGCTTCCCCCACATGGCCCCAGATCCTGCTCTTCCTTGTTAATGGGAAAGGCTCCCTGCCCCGTCTCTGTGACACTGATTATCCAAAGGCATCTCATTTTCATGCTCAAGGGCCCCCTGCAGGCATGGTATGGAATTAGAGGGACACCATACATGCAGCCCGCCGAGGAGGGGGGGGATGCCAAACAGCACAGGCGCAGGCATCGCACCCGGGGGCGTGGGCTCCGAGTGGCGATCGCATTAATGTAGGCCGTCTGTGTGACATTAAAGGGTGTTCTCTTTATGTTCTGCTGTAGTCGGGGCTTCACAACACAGAGCTGCACTAATAACAAGTTTGTTACTGTCACTCCCAAGTACCTGCGAGTAGGAATGTACCCTCTTGGTGGCTGAATCAGCACAGGCGGGACATCCAGAGCAAAGCAGGTTCACAGCAACCTTTGGTCCCAGTCGAGACACCCCACCCTGTACGGGCATAACAATCTGAAACAGTGTTTTTTCCTTTCTTTGTTTTCTCTGGGGCTCTCTCAAGAGAGATTAAAAAAGTAATAACCACCAGATTGGGTGGGGGGGGGGTCGATGGAGCCTGACTGTGCTTTTTATAGTCAGGTAGACAGGGGGCGCCCTTTTCCCCTCATCCCTCTGGCCCTCTGAGGCTGCAGGGATCCTTCTGGATTGCTTGATGGTGCAGGAAGTCAGCTGCAGTCACAGTAAAGTGGCTGCGTCTGAAATTAGCGAGCCGGGTGCCTTTGAGTGTCCGTGAAGATGCATGGGACGCATCCCTCTCTAAAGGGCACGGCGGATGATCTCAGCTCCCACCTCGCGAGGCGATGAGCACTGTAAAGTCAGCTGCCCTTTTATCACCGCCACTTGCATTTGCATCTATTTTTTTTGTAAATTTGCTAATCAGCAGAGAAAGCTCATTTTCAGAGGTTCCTACTGATGAATTCTGCTGCCGTTTGGGTCCCGGCCACCCTCAGACACCGGGCCACCGACGGCGAGGCTTGTGCAAGCGCCTCAAATCCTCACCGGGGTGAGATCCAAGGGAACAAATCTCCGCAAAACAGATGGCCGGACCCAGCGAAAGGTTCTGCAGTCAGAGCTTTCTGCGCCCGCAGCCCACACTGTACCTGTAATGCGTATCAGCTGTGTGAGTGATGGCAGAGGAAGAGTTCAGAAGAAATATGGCCGCAGTGCTGTCAGTGCTGCTCGAAGACAGAGGGAGGAAGGGCGGTGCTACGGATATAAATGTGTTTTTTTGGCGACTTGGTGATTCGTTATTGTTGGATTTACCTTAAAATCGGGGGTGAAACTGCACCCAGCTGCTCGGGGTGAGGCTGCCAGCATTTTGGGTATGGGCAGACAGGCCAGCCCACTCATGGTGTTAGATTGCATCAGAAAGACATAGAAGATCTGTCCCCTGAACATGCGCCCCCCAGAGGTCCGACATTCTGTAATATCCAACCCCAAGCTGTATAAACGCATGCAGAGTGACTCCCGGCATCTTCCACGAAACGCCGAGCTGAGGTTTCATTTTTCTGGATGTAAGTACATCATTTTCAGCCTCCTCTGCCTCCGTTTAGTGAGTCGCCCCGCCATGCTGTAGCTGTCCTGACATCCCGTTGTATCGAGAAGCGCCACAGACTCCATTTTAATCTGGAAGTGGGATCCGCAGTGTCCAGCCAGCCGCTCCACCGGACCATGCTAAGGGACGCACCTGTTCCACTCGCTGTGCTGCCGGGTTTCCCAGGTAACGGCACGCAGGCTTTTGTGCCACCTGGCCTTCATTAGGTCCCCGAGGTGGCCCGAGGCTGTACAGGCTGGAGCTGCCAGTGCCTGATTGGACCTGACCCATTAATGTACCCCCCACACACACGACACCCACCCCGAGGAATTCATCCTCGGCAAACCTGTGCTGTCCATGTGGATGCTGTCAGGGCCCAGGCAGGGGGTGGAGCAGACCCGTAGGTGCTGAGGCCGGGCATGTGCCAGTCTGGGCTGTTGCAGGTTCGAACCACTTGCCCCGGTCATGGTCATCCTTGAGCAAGCGAGGCGGGTTTTTCTGAGTTCCTAGCTTGACAGCGAAGGCCGCAGTGACCTTAGCGAAGGTGATTTGACCTCCGTGGGCTCCACGTGTCATTAGCACCCTGGGTTCTGCCTTCCAAGCTCATCACGGCCCCCGGTGGAGAAATCTGTGAGCCAGGTCCATCCCCACGTCGACTTGAAAATGTGTCATTAGCCGATTGCTTCATCGATTGCTGTTTGTGTGGTTAATATAATTAAACAGTGAGTCGATTATGTCTTTAGAGAGCCAGAATCATCAAAGCAGGTCTGAATCATTAGGAAGAGAAACCATTATACTGTAGCTCGGTGAGCTGTAGGCTCTTGCTCCTCCGCTGCTTATTATTATTACTATTAGGGTCATTATTAAGCTCCCCCCACACCCCTCACCCCATGGTGGCCCAGATGGTCTCTGAATGCTACTTGAACAGTACTGAAAGGTCACTTTGTGCGTTGGTTGTGTGTGGTCACTGTCCCTGGTGCTAAAGGTCGCTGTGTGTGACCACTGTGTGTGGTCACTGTCCCTGGTGCTGAAAAGTTGCTGTGTGTGGTCACTGTCCCTGGTGCTGAAAGGTCACTGTGTGTGGTCATTGCATGTGGTCACTGTCCCTGGTGCTGAAAAGTCGCTGTGTGTGGTCACCGTCCCTGGTGCTAAAAGGTCACTGTGTGTGGTCACTGTGTGTGGTTACTGTCCCTGGTGCTGAAAGGTTGCTGTGTGTGGTTACTGTCCCTGGTGCTGAAAGGTCACTGTGTGTGGTCTCTGTCCCTGAGGTTGAAAGGTCACGGTCTGTGGTCACTGTGTTTGATCGCTGTCCCTGGGGCTGAAACGTCACTGCTTGTGGTCGCTGTCCCTGAGGCTGAAAGGTCACTGTCTGTGGTCACTGTCTGTGGTTACTGTGTTGTCGCTGTCCCTGAGGCTGAAAGGTCACTGTCTGTGGTCACTGTCTGTGGTTACTGTGTGTTGTCGCTGTCCCTGGTGCTGAAAGGTCACTGCCTGTGGTCACTGTCTGTGGTTACTGTGTGTTGTCGCTGTCCCTGGTGCTGAAAGGTCACTGTCCATGCTTCTAGTAGGAGATTCTGGTTGATCCCAGCTGCATTTTCACAAAGTAAAGGTCAGAGTTATACATCCTGTGCCTTTTAAGTAACATCATCCTACTACAGCCTTTGTGATTACCACTATGAGCCTGCGATTTAAAAAACACACAAGCCGCCTCCTTTGCACGCAAGTTGCGTGTTTTCAGTCGGCAGCTTGGCATCGCAGGGTGTTGAAGGTAAGGTCTGCCACGGGGCGGGACGCCCGTGGGACTCACGGGACGCGGCGCAAAAGCATGCGGCGTGGGTCTACATTTGGGAGTTTCTTGCGGGAGCGGGGCAGAAACTTGCGGGAGCGGGATGAAAAATCAGTCCCGTGCAGACCTCTAGTTGGAACAAACACAGAGCCGCGCCACAAATTTCTGTGTTTCCCTATATTTCTCTCATTTTGACTGTGAAATGTTTCTATTGAGACTGTTTAGGTATTTTTTAATTCAGGTCTGTAGCCTAGTTAGAAACGTTGTTGGTTGTATTTTTTTGTGGAAAACTGCTTAGCCAAATCTACCCTTATATCAAAGACATCTTTAATCCGCAGCCGGAGTCGTGCCCACATAATATAGCCTATGTTTCATAAATTCCTGTATGTCAGTGAGGCAACAAATAAATTTGGTACCTTATTTAATTTTTATAAGCCAAGATATTATAGCATTTTAAATGTGTCCAGTATTTTTGGCCCACCCTATACTCCACCAGCCTTGCTTGCGGGATTCAGCGGGCGGGAGCGGGACAAAGCATAACAGATGCGGGCGGGAGCGGGACCAACCATAACAGATGCGGGCAGGAGCGGGTTGAAACATTACACATTTCTGCGGGAGCGGGACAAACCATAACAGATGCGGGCGGGAGCGGGTTGAAACATTACACATTTCTGCGGGAGCGGGTGGGAGCGGGACAAAGCATAACAGATGCGGGCAGGAGCGGGTTGAAACATTACACATTTCTGCCAGAGCGGGCGGGAGCGGGACAAAGCATAACAGATGCGGGCGGGAGCGGGACAAAGCATAACAGATGCGGGCGGGAGCGGGTTGAAACATTACACATTTCTTCCGGAGCGGGAGGGAGCGGGACAAAGCATGACAGAAGAGGGCGGGAGCGGGACAAAGCATAACAGATCC
>JAODKC010000001.1:6774401-6785608 GCA_026777985.1 Mormyrops attenuatus
GGGCAGGAGCGTGTTGATACATTACACTCTTCTGCCGGAGCTGGCGGGAGCGGGACAAAGCATAACAGATGCGGGCGGGAGCGGGACAAACTATAACAGATGCGGGCAGGAGCGGGTTGAAACATTACACATTTCTGCGGGAGCGGGCGGGAGCGGGATGAAAAATCAGTCCCGCGCAGACCTCTAGTTGAAGGCTCTGCTGTGCTTCATCACCTACGGCAGTTCGGGTGGATTTTACTCTGGCAAGATGCCGGGAATTGTGTCTGGAAGTTTCTGCCTCTGCATGAGTTACATGTTGCTTTAAAAGTATGATATTGCATTGCAGTATTTGCATGTTTGCTGTGATCATAAAGCCTGGCCTCTTGAAGCATGTGCTTCTTTTGTTCTGGACCTTGATGTGTGTGTGTGTGTCTGTGTGTGTGTGTGTGTGTGTGTGTGTGTGTGTGTGTGTGTGTGTGTTGAGCCATGGCTTATGCATGACCGGCTACACGCTGCATCTGGCTGCCTTGTTGTTTTCATGGTAACCATGACGACATTCTGGCAGGCACACTGAGGTACATTTGTACATGGACACTTCATAAACCTTTTATGTGCATTTTTAGCTTAAATTTCCTCAGAGCTGTATTTTTTATTTATTTTATTGTCATATTCTCCCCAGGGTGGGGTTTTACTTAGTTTTCTGTCAATAAATAGATACCCTTCTTCATGTCAGTGTGATTGACGTGCAGTGTAGCAGGATAATAGGTTTCCCCTAATTGCCCATAGTGTTTCACAGCCCCCCCCCCCCCACACACACAGACACTCGTGCCCCTGTAGTAGATAAGCGGGGTGGACCCGGATGATCCATCTTGAAGTCACCATAATGATGCCCACATGCAGCTGGTTTCTGAAGTGACCACTGGCACTGGCGTAGCTGCTGATAAAGCCGGCCTCGTCAGAGCAGTACGTACCCTGAGCCTGCAATGGGCTGATCAATTCCCTCTTACACTGACTGCGTAACAGAAACAGTCATTGTTCTGGACTTATGAGGGCTCCCCCTCCTGGCAAGGAGGGCTTTCAGGGTTTCAGTGACTGCTCTGGACCCGGGGCGGGGGCACCATGTGATTCTGTCCCAGTACGATTCTGTTCCCTCAGTGTACATCTGATAATATGTAACATCTCATATCGGGAATATAAACTCCCGGAATTGTACGGGTACCATCAGTGTATGAGGGTTCTTCCTCATACGTGACCGCCATGCGCTCCACATGAGGCCGTCGAGAGTTCGAGTGGCTCTCAGAGAGACTCTTAAAGAAAACACGCTGCTCTCCCCCCTCCTGTGCTCATGTTCAGGTGGGGGGGGCCCAGAGGCGGGGACCATGCATATGATTGGCTGGGTCATAAATCTGCTGCGGCGTAACCTAGCAACCACTGAATTAACTGGCGTCGGGGACAGATGTCACCTGCTTTGATGTAGCTGGTGTAAACACTCAATTCAGGTGTCAAACACGCTTTCTGTCTTATGTCGGTAGATTATCCTAAACCCTGCCATTATCTGTCACTAAATCCTGATTTTGCTCAGGAATGATTTTGCTTTGTTTAGTCACCCTCTGTGCATGTTTTTTATGCACCATAATGTTTACGTTGAAGCAGATGTGGACCCAGGTGCTGAATGTTCAGTGCATCACAGGTTTTCCCCACAGTATCAGTTAATTTCCTACATTCCCTCTCATCCGTGATAAACCAGCACTTATGACTTCTGATTACTGTGTTCAAATCGCACTAGTTTGTGTGTTTAGTTGCTTAGCAACAACATTATTACCCATTTAAGCAATCTGATGTTTAATTTGGCTCTAGTACCCAGGAACTTGAAGTTTCAAAGCCATGTTCTTATCTACTTCACTACCTGCTGTCTGTATTACACGTTACATATTTGCATTTTCCTTGCTGCACATTTACCCTGAGGTAATAAGTTTGCATTTCAATCTGATGGCTGGTGATCCGTCAGCTTACAGTCTTGAGAGATGTATGTTGTTTGTTAAAAGTGTTCTGTCACTAATTCCTACTCCTTCAACCCCCTCCCCCCTTTTCTCCTCCTCAGTGCTGAGCATCGGCGAGGGGGGATTCTGGGAAGGCACCGTCAAGGGCCGGACTGGCTGGTTCCCCGCGGAATGTGTGGAGGAGGTGCAGATGCGACAGTATGACCCACGACTGGGTAAGAATCCGGGCCCGCCTTCCGGAGAGCCCCTGAGCCTGCCATTGGGGCCCACACTCATCCCAGACAGGCCCTCTCTGAAGCAGCCTTCTTTGGGAGGAGGGCGGGGGGGTGATTCCGGGAAACCTGGCCAAATATCAGTCCGTTTACAAGCATAATAGGTTCGCCAAAGGTTGACCGTAGTGACCAAGAACGGAGAGGCGTGAAGGTGTCCCCGAGCTTCTTAGAGGGAGGAGATGCAGGACTCGTGCGTCTCTGCATCAAGGTTCAGGAGGTGAAGCCGTGAAGCTGTGTGATGCTGGTCATGCTGTCCAGCGACCAGTGAAGCTGCCCAGTAAAGCAACCAGAAATCAGTGGTGGGGTATCAGCTGGCCCCGTTTGCGTCTGGTGTTACAGAACTGGCCCGTATTTCCTGGCTGTCAGCCATCGAGGGCTTAGCCCACCCCGCTGGGGAAGGAATCCCATTAAAGGAGGTGCATAAATCAAGTGCAAGAGGTATTAGCCAGGGAGGCGGCTCACGGCGCTCTCTCAGGCAGGCACTCCTGGGCCTCCAGCTACCGTGCAATTATGGGATGGCCAAAGTGGATGTTCTTAATGCGGGGGGAGGAAGGAGACTTGTAGCATAAAAATAATTCCAGGGCGCCAGCAAACTTTCAAGATTTGATATCGTTTATAGTGTTTGATCTACTGTTTGGCTTCTCGCGTTTGAGGAAGATTAACTCTGAAGAGCCAAGATGGTAGCGTCCTGGCTGGATTTACATGCCGAATAGAGAACATCAGTCATGTACTTTCTGTTCCGCTCTTAACACACAAACCTGTTTCCACGATGGCATCATTTCACCATCTTGCAATCACGGTCCCCCAGTATTTTTACAGATTGCCCTTCACAGCGCAGATTGTACTACAATGCATTATTAGTTTTATGGATGTTAAAGGAGTATGAAAATATTGAAAATATATTATATAAGCTGAGAAACATCAGACTTTGCCACAGCAACAAGTGAAACTGATTTAACTGTTCAACTGAGCAAATGTCCCCTCGTCTCAGAATGACTTGGGTGTCCGTTTCTGCATGTTGTGCATAAGAGCGCCCCCTGTTGGCAGGATAAAACAAATGCAGGATGCCTCAGGTCTCTGGAGTGCAACATGAGGTCAAGTAGTAAGATCAGCCAGGGGTGACAATCAGGGTCAGGGTGTTCCTGTTTCCTCCACCGGTTAATCAATGTCCGGAGCGATGTCAGAGATAATTGGGAAGAGGAGCAGAGGAAATGCCTCCCTCTGTGCGCGGGGCAGCTACCTGATGGCTGTAGAGATGAGCCGTGCCCCTGGAATGACCTCGTTTCCCTGGCGACAACCTATGCCAGCCGGTCATGTCACCCCCAAGTGGAGTTGCATCCCCCTCAGCCAGCTGCTCCATGTAAATGAAAAGAGCGGGAGGGCGAATCCGCCAGCGACCAGACCCACAGGGACACAGCCAGTCCTGGCATTCCTGTGCAGAGGGACGGAATGGATCCAATCCAGGTGCTAGCAGGTGCTTTGGCTGATCCCATTTTTATTAAAAGGAGCATTGTCTGATGTTTTGGGTGTTCTTGCAGTCCTGCAAGGGGGGACATCCTTCTGAGTTATTATGATCTTCAGTGACTTGGGGGGGGGGGGGGGTGTTTTTGACCAGCAAGCAGAAGTGTAGTAGTAGATGGCCTAGGAAGTGGAGCCACAGGGCCAGATCTCCAGGGTATCTACTGGACTGATTCGTGGGGGGGCATTGTGAAACTGGCAGATCTTTTCCAGAAACCTCCAGCGGTGCGGTGGCCTTGAGTCTGGCACTCAGTGGATCAGTGTAGAGGAGGGGAATCCTTACCTGAATAAAGACGGAACATGGATGTGAGGCATTAATACCCGAGTAAAGATGCGGTCGTCGCCGCGCAGGAGTGGTGCACTGGGACAGTGACCCAGACTGGGACAGTCACCCAGCGCCCCCTTTTATTCCTCCTCATTCATTGGTTGTCTTTAATAAGGTCCTTGTCGCTGTTAACGCTCAGATCGTCATGGCCGTGTGCAATCTTCATCTGCGGGACGCTCATGTGCAGAAGCCAAAAGTGATTTCCGGAAATTTAACACCAGGGGTCCAGCTGATTGGAAGCTTCTTTTTCGGGGCTGAAACACTGCACCCTCAGGCCCCCGTAGGTGGCTTGTAATAGAATATTTTTAAGTCTGTATCAATGTTTGAATTTTGCATTTCAGGACAGTGCATGTGGTCACTGTGGTTTGACCTTAGCAGAAGATTCCAGCAAATGTGTGGTTTCCGCTGTTGAGGAAGTAGGATATTATGCAGTCCCTCCGGTTAATTACTAAGAAATCAACCACCAGGGCCTGGTCACCAGGTGAATTACTGTCACCACTGCCAGTCCCACACTCCCCTGTTACACAGGAAACACACACACACACTCTTTTGGGCTCCGAGGGGCCAGCTGAGGTTTCTAACTTCTGCTAAATGTACAGGAGGTACGCATCCCTGTAGCCCATGGCCTAATCATTTGGCACTCCTTTTCATTTATCATTATTATTATACAGCTCACATTAAGTTTTCTTAGATAAATAAAGCAGAACCAGAACTTCCGGACCTGTGAAAGGCAGCCCCCTAGGCTTCGTACCCGGGGACAGGCCCGTGCATTTTCACAACAACTCTGTGTCTGCACAGGTGTGAGCAGGAGTGCGCAGATAGGACACGCATACACGCTACGTACTCTGTGCGGATATTCCAGGCCTCGATTCAGCGAGCAGCCAGCCTGCTGGCTCTGCCTTCACTTTCACGCCCTCGGCCCAATGATGAAAAATCACCACAATCGGCGTCCAGGTTTCTGAAGAGATATCGGACACCTGATCTAAGTCAGAGGCCTTAAATCACTGGAACTTTCTGGCTGAGTTGGGTGACAGGGCACCCTGTCAGCCAGCCAGCATGGGGACGTCCTCGGGGGGGAGGCTCTCATTCTGCAATTTGCTCCCCTCCCTGTGTCCTTCCCCAGCTCCCAGGGGGAATCCTGTCTTTGATTTAAATGGCCTTTATGTTAATCATGCATGTAAATCAAAGGCTGTTTTCCATATTTGGAGCTATATTTGGGTAAATAATTAATCCATCTTTAGTGGATCACTGCCAGCTTTCAGGTCCTCATCGGCTTTCGGACAAGACCAGACTGCTTCATCTGCTCATTTGCATTTAGCGCCATCCCGCTAAAGTGCCCGCATAACTGATATCGTACAAATTATACCATCCATCCTCATCCATCCATCCCTCATCCATTCATCCCTCATTCATCCATTCATCCCTCATTCATCCATCCATCCCTCATTCATCCATCCATCCCTCATTCATCCATCAATCCATCCCTCACCCATCCGTCCCTCATCCATCCATCGATCCCTCATTCATCCACCCATCCATAACTGCATGTCCAGTTCAGGTGTTTGCTGATAAGTAAGTGATTTGCTTGACAACAGCAGAAAACCAAATCTGTTAAGACACAGACCATTCTACATTTCTTATTCAGGGAGCATTACGGAGCTGTTGCCTTCTGGGCTTCCAGTGCTGCAAGGGCCCATTCTTTGAGTATGTCGGGACACTGTGTCCCCTGTCTTATCCACTGTGTCCATGATGTGCTACTCACTCCAATATCTGTGGTCATTAGCAGTTCCTCAATTGTCACATGACCCAGTGCAGACATCCGGTACCGACCTGCTTCACCAAATCAAAACAGTCAGTGTAGGATTCCCCTCATTTGACTTGTAAGCCCCCCCCCCCACCCCGGGGCAATGAGTCACCCTGCCATGAATCACCATAACCAGAACTCAGACTGGCTCGTTTTTTAAATCACAGATTTATGTTTATGGGACTTTAAGAACATTCACACTTCCATCTCATCAACCCTCTCCTGCCTCCCCTTCTCTGTAGTCATCCTGTTTTGACTGAAAGCTTTAAAGCATCATTCAGTTTTCTGTAGAGAGATTAGTTCAGCGCAATGTGTCCTAAAAGAAGAGTTTGGGGAAAGTACCTCTATCTCAGGTGGTTAACACACCCCTGCCCTTTAATCGGGAGATAAGGAGACGGTGTTCTTGGACGGACTCAGATCTCCCTCCGGCTTTCCACTTTGGACAGAAGCCCAGTGTTCATCTAGACAAAGTGTCCTCAGTCAGCCGTCTAGAACGGACATTATGTCAGAAGTGCAGATGGTGAAGCCAGTGCTTCTTTAGGGACTGAGATCACACGCATATGGTGCCTTCACTAACATGTGCACTGTAACGGCAGCACATCTGTGATTACCGGACAGTTTTGTGGAGCTACAAGTCATGTTTCTGTACAATGAGCTCCAAGAGGATCAGAGGTCTGTGTTGGACTTATGTAATACGCAAAGGGTAGAGGTACAGGTGAAGCTTCAGCCAGCAGGTCGAATTCTCACTGGCACTGTAACAGCAGCTGTCTTCCTAACTTAAAGATAAATACTGTCCTATCCAGGGAATGTTTGATATCTCCCAGGAGCACCTGATTTATCTTAGGATTTGTAGTCCGAGGACTGCCTCACCTTTCCTAGATTTGCCTGGCCTATCCCAGGCATGTCTCACCTTTCCTTGATTTGCTCGGCCTATCCCAGGCCTGCCTCACTTTTCCTAGATTTACCTGATCTATCCCAGGCCTGTCTCACCTTTCCTAGATTTGCTTGGCCATCCCAGGCCTGCCTCACTTTTCCTCGTTTTACCTGGCTTGTCCCAGGACCGCCTCACCTTTCCTAGAGTTACCTGGCTTAGGGCCTAGGGCCGATATCACAAAGCTTAGCTGGATAAAGTATTCCTTGCTTAGCTGGATAATTTCGAGGATAAGTAGTGATAACTCTTCTTAGCGGGATACATCACCACGGTAACTTCACCACCATCACCACGGCAGGTTACATTTCAGGAAAACAAATCTCAAACAGTGCTTGGACCAATCAAAGATAAAAAGTTGTATATTAACTGATGTAACAAATGGGCTTTCCAAAACTCTTGGAATGGCTTGACCACGAGATTCCCTTCATTGCAGTAACGTTAGCTGTATATTCACTATTCAGTCTTCCAGCTGTAGTATCTTTCATCAAGCCAGCCAGGCAGTTTTTAATCACAGACCTTTGATGTCCACAGGCAGAGATGCACACTGATAATTTTTGCGTTTCAAACCCTTTTGCTATGTGTGCTAAATACACAATCTGAAAATCAAGTGGTGTGCATTGTACCCGATAGTCCATTCCTGAAGCCACACTTTATTGAGCATGTCTATGTCATTTAGTTTTATGGTCATTAGTCCATTAATTCTACCCTTTCCACATGAATGGTGTAAATTACCATGGGTGTTGCTCTCCTAAAATATGCCAGCGCCTTTGTCATCTTCCCTGGCCACAAACCCAGTCTGTATGCGTGTGATGAATGGAAGGAATATTGAATTGGTTTTGAAGGGGGACAAGTCTGGCGTGTCCCAGGACTGCCTGACCTTTCCTAGGTCTGCCTGTTTTATCCCAGGATTGCCTGGCCTGTCCCAGGACTGCCTGACCTTTCCTAGGTCTGCCTGGTTTATCCCAGGATTGCCTCACTTCTCCCAAGACTACCTGACCTTTCCTAGGTCTGCCTGTTTTATCCCAGGATTGCCTGGCTTGTCCCAGGACTGCCTGACCTTTCCTAGGTCTGCCTGTTTTATCCCAGGATTGCCTGGCTTGTCCCAAGACTACCTGACCTTTCCTAGGTCTGCCTGGCCTATCCCAGATATATCTCTTATCTCTTTTTTCATTAAAGTCTCTGAATTCAGTTGAACATCCAAGCAAATTGTTTTTCAATGTATTCAAGCTGTGTATAGAAAAGCCAGACCCATCATACTGCATGTCACATATCATGCTAAATGTCAGGGGTCTTCATTTCTTCACTTCCTAGTTGCACAGAAAGGATTTGCTTGGATTTTATTGAATTTATAAGCTGCGATGAAATTTCCATATTTCCCAAGTTACTGGGCTGAGATCTGCAGTGAATATACCAGCGCAGAGTATTACCACAGAGTATTATTGGGAATCACTTCAGCTACCAATACTATAAAACGGTACATTCAGCACTGGCGTTGCATAAGAGAAGCTAATTCATCTTGTTAGAGTCCCACAAGGGCCTCTTTAGATCTGTGGTTCGAATACTCTGAACTCCCTTCCAGCTCCATGTAGAGTCAGTCTGAGTGCCAGTATTCAGCGATGGATTTTCATTCATACTGAATGTCCTGTGTCCTGTTCTGGTGTGCACCAACTCTCCAATCCAAACCAGCACCGGCTGACGTGCCGTGTACATGAATAATTTATGGCTTCACTGTGTTTGCGTGCTGACTCAAAGCACGCAAAGCATCCCTGCCTAATTCTCTGTCTTCATTATATGGTGGACTTCCAGCTTGTTGCGGTGATTGAAATCTGACACCAGCTAACTGCTCATTGTTTTATGTCTCCAGTAAATGTGAAAAGCAATTTAATATGTCTGAATTTGCTGCACATGATGTGAAAACAGCCCCGTTTAGTGAGTGACAGGGTACCTTACAGGTGGACGTCAGAGCGAGTGCTGATGATCCCAGAGAGCTTGCATTTAACCACAGACTAATGGCCTTTCCTGAGATGCATTAATAGCAGTCAAGCAGTGCTGGTAGCGATTAGCATGATTTTAAGTGATGGTGGCTCAGTGGGTAGCACTGTTGCTTGCACCCCCAAGGCTTGGGGTCTGCTGCGTTTGCATGTTCTCCCTGTGTTGTGTGGGTTTCCTGCCGATACTGCCTGCAGTTTGCTCCCACAGTCCATTGCCATGAAGCTAAGTTAATTGGTGTCTCCTGTAGTGTGTTTTGTATTTGGATGGACTGGCATCCCATACTGGGTGTACCCCAGCCTTGTGCCCTGTGCTTTTGGGGTAGAATCAAGCCACCAACTAACCCTAACCCTAACCCTTGTGATCCTGACAGCAGTAAGTGGTTAGAAGATGGACGAGCAGTAGATCTTTTCTGGTACCAGGGCAGAGGAACAGGAGGGCGATGTGGGTAATCAAGGCATGAGTCTGTGTATTAACATGGATCACATACGAGGACGAGAGGCTGTGAACCTGTGGATTTTCAAACCCTGAAGTGCTGGAATGGAATATGCATCACCTGAGAGCCAGAGAGGTGTGTCTGTTTGTGTTGTTCTCATTTATTAGGCCGGAATAGAGAGGCCGTGATGGACCACTCTTCTGGAACGGTGCTCGCGGGAAAGATAAATGACACATTGGCTTCGGTCGAGGTTGAGGAGGCTGTTTCTGTTAACCAGACCGAATGGGCACCATGTGTCTGTTTGGCTTTGTGTCATTGACATCACTTAGGATCCAAGCTTGTCAGCGTAATATCAGCATTTGGGCAGTGTGTGGCTTAGTGGGCTAAACCTCAATGCCTGTGGTCAGAAGGTCGCTGGGTCGAGCCCAGCTTCGACAGAATAGTCACATGTCTGTAGGCCCTTGAGCAAGGCCCTTAACCCTCAGCACCATGGGCACCGCTGCAGGTGGCTGCCCTTCACTGCAAAGCTTACTTTCAATTGTCAGGGTCAGCACCCGTTTGTCCCAGTATGTCGTGTCTTCTCCCTCGTTTGGCCAGCAGGTGTCGCTGTCCTCCCTGTTAAAGTCTCTAGTGTGTTTCCACCTGTTCCCTGGACTTTGCACACTAGAGACTTTAACAGGGAGGACAGGATGGCCAGTGACACCTGCTGTCCAAACAGGTAAAAGACACAAAAGACTGGGACAAACGGGTGCTGACCCTGACACTCACCTACATATGTATCCGTGTGTCATGGAGAGCAGGATTTGGTAGGTGAAAAGAGAATTTTCCCACAGGGATCCATAAATTGTTTTGATTTTTATTAAAAGGATGAACTTCTCTTGCTATTAGGCTAATGCTAAAATTAACATAATCGGATTCCGTTTCCCCACCAGGGTGCCATCACTGTCCACTGTACTCTTTAAATATTGACTTGCCACTTACTATTTTTATACAGGTGAATTAGTCCAAGGGTAGCTTGAACAATATAAGCTATAGCGATGTGCTTCGGGCAGTCACAGTTAGTAGGCATCTAAGCCTCTTATCATAAATAGATGATGATAAGGTTACCTCTGAAGGATTGGACTTTTAATGGGATTAGATCAGCCATACCATGGGCTGAGTCTCCAGTACCTGCTTCTAATCAAGGCCCGTGAATCCATCCTGGAGAGATATGGACAGCAACGTTGAAGGAGATGGCTCAGAAAATCAACAAACATGCTGATTGATTCCACAGACATCCAGACTTGAATCCTGGCCATTAGGTCAGAGGTCCATAGGCATCCAGGCTTACTGTAAGAGACCTGGCCATTGGGTCAGAGGTCTACAGGCATCCAGGCTTACTGTAAGAGACCTGGCCATTGGGTCAGAGGTCTACGGGCATCCAGGCTTACTGTAAGAGACCTGGCCATTAGGTCAGAGGTCTACAGGCATCCAGGCTTACTGTAAGAGACCTGGCCATTGGGTCAGAGGTCTACAGGCATCCAGGCTTACTGTAAGAGGCCTGGCCATTGGGTCAGAGGTCTATAGGCATCCAGGCTTACTGCAAGAGGCCTGGCCATTGGGTCAGAGGTCCATAGCCATCCAGGCTTACTATAAGAATCCCAGTCATTGGGTCAGAGGTCCATGGCCAGTCAGGCTTACTGTAAGAGGCCTGGTCATTGAACCAGAGGACTATAGGCATCCAGGCTTACTGTAAGAGTTCTAGCCTTTGAGTCAGAGCTCCATGGCCATCCAGGCTTACTGTAAAAGGCCTGGCCATTGGATCAGAGATCTATAGGCATCCAGGCTTACTGTAAGAGGCCTGGCCATTGGGTCAGAGGTCTATAAGCATCCAGGCTTACTGTAAGAAGCCCAGCCATTGGGTCAGAGGTCCATGGCCAGTCAGGCTTACTGTAAGAGGCCTGGCCATTGAAC
>JAODKC010000001.1:6795770-6814218 GCA_026777985.1 Mormyrops attenuatus
CAAGTAACAGCTACACACGTCTTTATAATGAGCTGAAATCCGAGAATGGAAAGCAGACTTAGGAATGAGATTATCCATTATTCTAGTCTCTGCCCCTCATCTGCAGCTGGAACTAGTCCTCACCTGACTGGGTCTGATTTATGTTTCTGGTCTTCAGCTTTTCTTTGGTGGTTTTCTTTGGTCTTCATGAAGTGCTAGTAATGTTATAATAAGGATCGATTTAGTCAGTTCTGCACCAGTAGTGATTTCTTTACAATGGAGCTTTCGCCCTCTTGCTGTGGACCACTTTCCAATGATGGGACAGTGTTATTTAACTTCAACACCAGTGTGACAGCCTTGGACGTCTATTGCGCACTCATGTTAATCGGCCCATTCTGTTGAGGGAATCCAGAAAACATCTGAGGAGGAGAGAAGGAATTGCACCTAAGCTTCCCTATTCTTGTCCTGGAGTGGTTTATTTACAGATCATTGAGAGGAATATTTTCCTATGATCCTTCACTGGATAAGCAGCCAAAAGATGATTGGATGGACATGTTCGGATAAGAGAACCAGCTCTCGGTTCTGTCCAGCAGGTGTGAGTCCTACGTCTCTCCTTCTCAGCCGCCCTGCAGTCTGTGTGCGGCACACATGGTGCAACCCCTCAGGATTTGTGGGGCTTTATTGTCTTTATTCACTGCCTTTTCACTGGACTTCTTGTTTCCAGTTGTGGTGGATCCAGCATGACAGCGACCTGCACTGGGGTGCAGTCTCCAGGTTTATCAGCTTGCACTCGGTGTTACCGTCGAGCAGCAGTGCTGGTCCTCAAGTGACTCCATGTGTGTAGCATGTAGCGCATAGCATGTAGCCCGTAGCGTGTGGGCAGTTTGTGTGCCCCGACGCCGCTGGTTTCCCGGACACGCCCAGAAAAGTGTCAGCTGTGCAGCTTTGCTGTGTTCATTTCACTTTATTCCATCTTATTGAAGAAATGATGTGAGTGAGGGGTGGGTCCAGGTAACAGGGGGCCATTACTCACCAATAAGCTGAGCAGGTTTAGGCCATGTGGGGGACAGCTCAACTGCACCGGCGGCTGATTGGATGTCAGTTGGGCCTTCCTTGGGTCTGGCTGTATCACTGCCTGACTAAAATCCCTCAGGGACAGCTAAGGAAGGCCCGCTTTTGGATGTCAGTTGGGCCTTCCTTGGGTCTGGCTGTATCACTGCCTGACTAAAATCCCTCAGGGACAGCTAAGGAAGGCCCGCTTCTTACATCATAGGGGCACCTCTGGAAATTTCCCCTGGTGAGGGCAGGTACGTTCGCAGTGTTCTAATAATGCTGGTTTTGTCTTGGGCAAAATCTGATGACTTTTCCGTTGCTCGAATGCTTATTCTTCAGCTCCTGGGCCTGAGACACTGGCAGCCATTAGCTGACATAACGAAAATGATTCCCACAAAAAACGCACCATATTGCAGGAGAAGCAAGCAGTCCCATCTTGTCAGAGATCTTCTCTGATTTTCTCGCTATGGTGAGAGTTGTTTATGGTGGAAAAACCTAAAATCTCATTTTAAAGATTAAAAAAAAAGGATGATACTAATTTTGAGGTTTTTGCAAAATTCTGGCAGTTTTGTTAACAATGTAATTCTAATCCATTTCTTTCTGTGTGATCAGTATAAATCCAAATTAAGGGAATCTAAAGGATTGTTATTGTTGATTAAAAATGATAATGGTGATGCCTAAATGGCTTGAACGCTTGTTATGTAAAGAAAGTATAATCACATTGTCTAATTGTGAGTGAAAGAAATTTGTATTGATTTTCTCATGTTTAACCTTTTTTGTTACAATCAATCAAAATTAGCCACGTGTCTAAAACATAGATCAATGGAAAAGAGAGAACTGGATGAACACATGAAACATTTTCAACCCACTAAAATAAATATTCCAGAAAACAGCAGCTCTTCGCACTGGTAGAGACTAGCACTCCTGATATATGCTGTAGTGTGTAGTATTGGTACTGTCTGTTCCCTGGAATGTGAGGTAACTGGTCACAGCTACTGAAATAACAGCAGCTGTGTGGCAGATCCAGCAAATTACATAAGAGACTAAATGTTGCAGTAATTTCCAGACTTGGAAGCCTTATTGCCATGTGAGTCACCTAAACGCTGTCCTCCTGTCACAGTCCATCCATCCTCGCAGCCTCTATTCATCTCTCTCCTCTGCATGCCTTTCAGAAGATCACCCCCCTTCCACTGCTACGTTCTTGTGTTCCCCTTCTTCATTCCCCCCTGATCAGCTTCCGCCCCCCGCCATCCCCTCACATCCCCAACCCCCCCCGCCCCTCCCACCCCTCATCCCCCGTCGGCTGTATCCTCCCTTCTTCCCTCCCGGTCTCACGGGCACCCCCTCGCTGTCAGCCCCGGCCACTCTCCTCCTCTCCCGCTGCCCTCCGGTGAGTCATTGCTTCTCTGGAGACGGCTCCCCGCCTCAGAGCCGGGCGGGCACAACTCCGACGGATGGCGGGTGCAGCGGCGAGACCGAACGGCAGGCGGACCAAGCCGTGATGCCGCTCTTCCTCCTGACGCTGTCCATCAGGGGGCAGGGGGAGACCATCCTGAGGGCCGCCGCCGATCCCGCACTGGGGTAGAGGGTGTGTGTGGGAGTGAATGGTGTATCCGCGTGTGGGTGTGTGTGCCTCTCGCTCTCTCTCCCTCTCTCTCTCTCTCTCTCTCTCCCTCTCCCTGTTCTCCATGCTGTCACAGTAAATGGAATGGCATCATTTTCTGTCGCTCCACACTTACCGGAAGCCTCCGCTCGCCCAGATTTGGCCGTGCAGACAAGGGGGGTGGGGGGGGGGCATCGTTACCGCAGAGCCTGTGCTCCAGGGAACCAGGATTTATTTGTTATCGAGCTCACAATCCGTCGCGTCTCGGTCTCCTGAAATGTGCCGTCTCTGAGCGCGTGCAGGGACTGCAGGAGGCTGTGAATGAATTTGCTTTGCTTCAGTGTTTCTTTAAGGATGCTGTTAGCACGCCGAGAGTTTTGTTTTGTTGCCATAGCTTAAAGGTGGGCCAGGACTAGGAGCTTCTGCCTTAATTTCCTTTACCAGTATTGGCCCATTGCCAAAGGAATAAACAGAGAGTGGGTGTGCAGAGTTTTTTTTTGTTGTGGTGGTCATCATCTGCCCACCTTCTGGCCATCACCCAGGCCACCCACCTGCTCCAGCCATCTACATCTGGGATGGTGCTCAACTCTGATCTGGAGGCCCTCTTCTCTTTCCTCTACAGCGACTACATCATCGAGGAGAAGAATGCCGTCCTGCAGAAGAAGGAAAATGAGGGATTTGGCTTTGTCTTGCGAGGAGCCAAAGGTGAGAGGGTCCTCAGACCGGCCCAGCTCCCTGTTATTCTGTATGAAGAGACACCGCGCATGGATGCTAGTGTGTGATCTCCCTAATGCTCCTGAGGATGCTGTGTCGTCGTATGTCACTGAGGATGTCCTCTACGTCGACTCGGTGCTCCACAAATACCCAGTGCCCTGTAGAGTGTTGCCACGGTCACGCTGTGCGGTTGATGTATTTATCTCGAGCTGGTTTCAGCAAGGCCGTAGTGATTCTTTTCATGGTGTGTGAGCAGTGTTTATAGGGTCGGGCACGGCTGTATCGGCAGGTCTGGCCCACAGATCTGGGGTCGCATTGGAATCTTGGCCAGAGGAAGGCGGCCTCCCTGCCAGCTCGGTTCACAGCTGCCCCCGGGTTGCCCCATCTTGTGGGGGCTTCCATCTGTTCCCCACACTGCATGCCGATGGCAGAGCAGATGAAGGGGGCAGCACACGCAGACGCGCGCTCACTCCCATCGCGGCATTTTTACTCACTGCTGCTTTCCTACTCTGTTATTGTCCTTCCCATGAGCCTCTGTGATGTTCATCACTAAGGTGAATCACTCACATGATTAGGCAGCTGCCTGACATCCAATCAGGACCCCAACAGTGGATGATAGAAAGAAGATTTTGTTTGTACATTTTGTGCTCAGAGAAAGAAATATCTCAAAATCCTCTGAACTTTATTTCCAGAGTCAGGTGGATGTTTCTTCCTTCTGGACACTCCTAGAGAAGAAAGGTTCTGAATGATGTTTGAAATAAAAACATTTGTCTTTATTTTAAGTCAGATGCAGTTTACTTATATCCATCTTGGAGTCTTGGCCCCCTCCATCTGATTGGCCAGCTCAGAAAATGGAGGGAAAAAGAATGGTGACCAGCATCACTAGAGAGGGAACAAAACTGTCTTTGCTTCCTGCATGCCTGCATATTTTCTGAACAACTTTATGTGAGTTTTTTTACCATTGTTTTAAGGGTAATTATATTCCAGTTACAGATGTGCTGGATTCACACCATTTTCTCTGTTGTTCAAATGCAGATATCTGAGAGACAGGGCTTCACTGTACCTTCTTTACCTAAAGGGTTGGCCGTGTGTCACATGACCGGGCTGCCACTGGGTTCAGTGAATGTGATTGGCTGGTAACCGGCCGTTTCCATTTTGGCAACTTCAAGCTGAGTCCCATTGCCATTCAGGAGCAGAGATGGAACAGAAATCACCGTCTGGCACGTTCTCTGGCGTACGGCAGTGGAGTTGTTCCAATGTGATCACCAGTGCACCCTTAAGGCACACAAAAGGCATGCTTTCTGTGCGGTTGATCGAACCACAAAGTGCCCTTCCAGGGTAACATTTGCCATTTTCTGTTTCTGTTTGGTGAGCAGGCTTGTAGCGTTCTCTGCGGTTTTTTTTTTTTCTCCAGAATTAAACTGCACTTGACCACATCGATTCTGCTCCTTTTAATCATGTGGCTGTAACTGTACTGGGTCCTGTAACTATAGTAACGCGGGCAGTGCCTAAGCATGGATCCTGAAATACATCAACACTAATGGACCGTAACTGCAGCACCACGCAGCCGGAACTCAAGTGTGAGCAATTTGCTCTTAATAGCAAAATAGTTATTCCATCATTTTTTGTCAATAGTCACTTCCTCTGTATCATCAGAAAGTTTGATGCTAATTGAAGGCAGCTTTCACAGGTGAGATGGTGTGAACAGATGCACAGACATGGTCATGGAGCTACCTTACCTGGGCACAGGAGACCTGTTCCATGTTTTAGAGGAAAATGCTCTGGGGAAATTATCACTGACCTGGTCGTTACTATGATTAGTGTGATGTTTACTAGCATGACCTATAAGTTTGTAGTTGCCATGTCCATACTTGAGCATTACTGCAAAATTTCAGTATCACTGAGATGGTGCTTTGTTGTTTGCCGTCAGTCTAAGGTGGTGTGTGTTAAACACTGCCAGTTCCGGGGGGGGCTTCAGGTGTGAACCCCCGGCCATCAATATGAAGGTGTGGCAGGCAGCGTTTTCTGTCTAGCATCCCTTAGCAGGTGAATGCAGGCCAATGTCTTTCATTGGCCAGGTCACTCAGCTGATCAGTCCTTTTGTCCAATAAAAATGTGCCACATAATTTACTCACGTTACACCTGTATATCATCCTCAGATGTTGCTCAGTCTCTTTTGCCATAAATCTTTCTGTCTTCTTTGTTTAAGTGCTCAGCTTGATGTGGCAGGGTGTATGTCAAGCATTAATTGCTCTTGAAATAGAACATAATTACATCAGTCTGCAAGCAAGTGTCATGTAACCTTTGCGAAAGGTCAGACAGATTATTTCATAATAATTATCATCGGACTGGGTCTGGAAGATGGGTCGGTTGGCGTTGAAGAAGCATTAAAGTAGTTTAGAGTAGTTTAATAATAGATAACAGATTTCCATTAACCATATAAGCACTTCTAGAATCCATCGGAAGTATGTTTAACAACTGGATTTAGGATTTGGCCACAGTATCGTGGTCTCCTAAAGTGAAAAAATGCTCCAAGTATTCAAAAGGATTCAAAATAGGGCTGCACAGCATATCGTTTCAGCTTCGTCATCATGATGTGTGCATGCACAGTAATCACATCGTAGGACGTGCAATGTCAAGTAAGGCAAATTAAATTAAACACGTCACGCCAATACTTTTTTGCACACAGTTTTCATTTTACATGACTAATCTACAAGACAAGTCTGTCTGATATAACATTACTTACTGCGATATAAGGGATTTTGGACACACAGAGTAGCGATACAATAGTCAGCTAGGTTAAGAGAACAAGTTACACGAAAACATCTTTTGTCGCAGGAAGTGAAACTTAGCAAGCCTTGCAACTTCAATGATCATTTCAAGATAATGGAGTATATGTTAAAAAAGCAGTTTAAACTTTACTGCCACTCCTTTTGCATGAGCTCTCCAAGCCAATGATAATCATTTTTGTCCTTGCTGTCAGACACTCTCATTGACAGTGTGGTGCATTTGAGGGAAAAGAATACATACAAGAACTGGTCACCAAAAGGCATTAATTTCCCTGTTATATGAAAATATTTTGTATTCCAGGGAGACAATATTGAGCAAACACAAGTGATTTGTCGGCACTGCTTTCTGTCTGTTGACACACCTCGAGGCAATACCACCACCTTATTTGACACACTCTAAATTTCGTCGGCTTTTTACTTTATAAATATCACAATATCAATCGCAAAAATTTCAAATGTCCCAATATGCTTTTTTTGATATCATGGCAAAAGTTTATTGTCATTTGTACTGGTACAAGTACTGAGTACAATGAGGTTCTTACTTGCGTGTTTCCTGCAGACAGACACAGGGTAGCAAGACATAGAATAAACACTTAGTAATAGGATATAGGACAACCCTTAGTAAAAATAAATATGAATATGTAAATACAAATATGGATATGGAGATGTAGCAGAGGTGGGGACTCGAGTGACTGACTCACAACTCAAATCGGACTTAAGTCACAAATTTGATGACTTGTGACTCGACTCGGCAAAACTTATGGAAAGACTTGGACTCGACTTGGACTTGAGGGCAGATGACTAGTGACTTGGACCGGACTTGGACCCTATGACTCGAGAAGACTTGAGGTTATAGTCCCCCCTCTGGATACAGTAATGTTAATTTTATTATTTTAGTGTGTATTAATTCTATGCTGTCTGTATTTTCATTTGGCTGAATGCAAGGTCTCCTGTGATGGTTTGTTAGAAAGAGGCATCACTCCCATAAATACACGAATGTAAAAACTGTGTGAGGTCAACCGTGAATGGAGACTCTCTCTTCAACCTATCTCTGCTTATGAAAGACTTAACCTGCAGTGTACTGTGATGGGTTTTTGCTGCAGCAAGTTTTAATCACTAAAGGTAAAAAAAAATTACATAGGTAGGGACTCAGGTTACATGGCTCACAACTCAACTTGGACTTGAGTCACAAATTTGATGACTTGTGACTCGACACCAAAACTTGGACTTGACTTGAACTTGAGGGCATATGACTTGAGACTTGACTTAGAATTGCAATGTTTTGACTAGAGACTTTACTTGGACTCACCAAGGAGTGACTTGTTCCCATGCCTAAGATATAGATGTTTCTTGGAAAATAAATACGGTAGGTACAATATACAGTCGTGGCCAAAAGTTTTGAGAATGACGCAAGTAATGGTTTTCACAAAGTCTGCTGCCTCAATATTTGTGACGGCAATTTGCATATGCTCCAGAATGTTTTGAAGAGTGATCAGATGAATTGCAATTAATTGCAAAATCCCTCTTTGCTACAAAAATGAACTTAATTCTGAAAAAAAAACATTTCCACTGCATTTCAGCCCTGCCACAAAAGGACCTGCTGACATCATTTCAGTGATTCTCTTGTTAACACAGGTGAGAGTGTTGACAAAGACAAGGCTGGATATCACTCTGTCATGCTGATTGAATTAGAATAGCAGACTGGATGCTTTAAAAGGAGGGTGGTGCTTGAAATCATTGTTCTTCCTCTGGTAACCATGGTTACCTACAAGGAAACACGTGCAGTCATCATTGCTTTGCACAAAAGGGGCTTCATAGGCAAGATATTTCTGCTAGTAAGATTGCACCTAAATCAACCATTTATCAGATCATCAAGAACTTCAAGGAGAGACATTCAACTGTTGTGAAGAAGGCTTCAGGGCGCCCGAGAAAGTCCAGCAAGCGCCAGGACCGTCTCCTAAAGTTGATTCAGCTGCGGGATCGGGGCACCACCAGTGCAGAGCTTGCTCAGAAATGTCAGGAGGCAGGTGTGAGTGCATCTGTACGCACAGTGAGGTGAAGACTTTTTGGCCTGGTGTCAAGAAGGGCAGCAAAGAAGCCACTTCTCTCCAAGAAAAACACCAGGGACAGACTGATATTCTGCAAAAGGTATGGGGATTGGACTGCTGAGGACTGGGGTAAAGTCATTTTCTCTGATGA
Organism: Mormyrops attenuatus; assembly: GCA_026777985.1. NCBI lineage: Eukaryota > Metazoa > Chordata > Actinopteri > Osteoglossiformes > Mormyridae > Mormyrops > Mormyrops attenuatus. The sequence continues at coordinate 6,804,108 of JAODKC010000001.1, forward strand.
ATCCCCTTTCTGAATGTTTGGGGCATCCGGAAAAAAGATTATCCAGAGAAGAAAAGGTGAGCGCTACCATCAGTCCTGTGTCTCGCCAACAGTAAAGCATCCTGAGAACATTCATGTGTGGGGTTGCTTCTCAGCCAAGGGAGTGGGCTCATTCACAATTTTGCCTAAGAACACAGCCATGAATAAAGAATGGTACCAAAACATCCTCGGAGAGCAACTTCTCCCAACCATCCAAGAACAGTTTGGTAGCGAACAATGCCTTTTCCAGCATGATGGAGCACCGTGCCATAAGGTAAAAGTGATAACTAAGTGGCTCGGGGAACAAAACATCAACAGTTTGGGTCCATTGCCAGGAAATTCCCCAGACCTTAATCCCATTGAGAACTTGAGCGGGTGGACAAACAAAAACCCACAAATTCTGACAAACTCCAAGCATTGATTATGCAGGAATGGGCTGCCATGACTCAGGATTTGGCCCAGATGTTGATTGACAACATGCCAGGGTGAATTGCAGAGGTCTTGAAAAAGAAGGGCCAACACTGCCAATATTGACTCTTTGCATAAACTTAATGTAATTGTCAATAAAAGCCTTTGACACTTATGAAATGCTTGTAATTATACTTCAGTATACCATAGAAACATCTGACAAAAAGTTCTACTAACACTGAAGCAGCAAACTTTGTAAAAACCAATACTTCTGTCATTCTCAAAACTTTTGGTCATGACTGTACATGCATAGCAGCAGACAAGAGTGCAAATCCAGCAATACTACTCATGCAGAATAACAGATATATAGACATGGAAAGAGCACCGTTTGGGACAGTAAGTCCTGCAGGGCCCTCCTGGGTTTGATGTACTGTCAGTTATGGCTTTAAGAACCCGCTCACAACAAAGAGATTGATTCTTAGTCAGCGGACGGGTGCGGTTAAGAAAGACATGGTACCCTTCGGGGGGTTCAGAGAGACAGCAGTATCCCGGGAAACAGCCGACAATAATGGAACCCCCCCCCCAGCTCCGTATACGCTGTTCTGTCTGCCCACTGAGGTCCCAAGTCACACAGCTAATCAGCTCCATGCTTCCTTGTCCATGAGTTTGTTCACAGCCATGGAATCAAAGGTGTTCCTGTTACTTGTATGGCTGGGAAGAGGGGCCAGAAAGTGTAGTCCCACAAAGTCCACTCTGTTTGGGGCCAGAGCTTTAGTTAATCCCTCCCCCTTAATTAAAATTTCCCATATGTCCACAGCCTTCCACACTGTGCCGTTGTCGCAGGCAGCTTCAGCTTCATAAGCTCAATTTTCACACCTCATGATGGAGGTGAGATTGTTTTCAGTGACCCCACAGATGGCCCCAAACATGTAAGCTGTGATCTGTTGACATCTTGTGGTGGTGGCATGATCCAGTACAGGGTTGTGCAGCCATTGTCTGGTTTGTGCTTTGAATCAGTGGTGTCTTGCACAGATGGAGCACGAAGGTAAGTTCGTTTGGGGCTGTGGTTGCACCACTGTGAACCTGTAAATGGCAGCAGTGTGTCTGTGCATGTTAACCTGTGCCAAGCTTCCTGTCTCCAGCGGAGACGCCCATTGAGGAGTTCACACCCACACCGGCCTTCCCGGCACTGCAGTACCTGGAGTCCGTGGATGTGGAAGGCGTGGCCTGGAGGGCTGGGCTTCGGACTGGAGATTTCCTCATCGAGGTAAGCCGTCCTCCAAAGTTCCTGTTCCTTTTGGAGAAGCTTGGTTTGTAGATGGCAGCCTGCCACACAATGAGATATACCTTTGAAAAGTGGGGTAGGAAATGTACCTGCAAAACCCAACATAGATGGGGCTGTCATCTACAATCAATCACCAGCAGGTTGAATTTTCCATTGGTTACTTTTTATTGGCTACCACCAGAGTGCACCAAGAAGTGATTGACAATGTACCTTAGTCCCTCCCACCAGGAGCTATTTGCTATATGGTTAGTTAAGGTATTGGGTTATGGAAAAACTGGCCGCTTCTACATTAATAGCAGGCTGTTACCCACAAACTGCACATCCCACTGTTGGTCTGACAGGCAGCGCACAAAGGAAGATGCCCTTCCTTGATCTGCACCGTCACATACAAGACAGCTCGCATCACTTTTTTCTTAACTTCCTTCCGTAATGATCACTATGACAACGCTGGGAGCAGGCAGAGCCATGATCGGCCTTTTGGTCGTTTGTTAAGGGCTCGGGCTTCAGTGTCAGAGCTCTCATGTCCAGCCACAGAAGCCCCTTACCATCTTCCTCCAGATCTGTCTGTTTCACAGTGGTTAAAGTTAGCTGTTCTAACTGCCATGTTTCTAAAGAACTCTCTGTAACGCGCATGCTAAAGATACTTCCAAAGGGATTGGACGTCACATATGCTTCTAAACCTGACAGGCTTCCACCGTGCTCACTCTGTTCGGCAGTTCTGATGTCCATGAGTCTTAAAAGACGGGATGGAAGCTTTGCTGTAGGCTCCATCCTTCGGCGAGATGTTGCTGATGTTTCTGTGGAGCCTGTTCTTCAGTTTGCCAGCAGCACACAGCTGAGCGCTGGGTGACTCACGCATGCACTGTGACGAAGCCCAGCCATGTGGGTGGCTAGTACTCATGCCACTGGGGCCCAGCTGTACATGACTCAGGACTACGGTCAATGAGATGAGCTTTTAGCCGGCTGCAATTGGCTGATATTTGCAGTATTCCTTTACTCAAGAAGCATTTTCTGTGGAGGGGTATCAACTGGAGTGTACCTGTCCTAATGGAGCATAAAATGTAGCCTAGCAAGGTTTTTAAAAAAATTACATTTGTTTAATTTTACAAAAATACAGCACAACAGTCCAATTTGCCAGACTAATGTTAGCGTGACAAGTACGAGATCTTGGAAGATGGCAGGCAGGGCGGAGCGAAAATGAAACGGCTCACAAGTTCAGAAAGGCATCCCTGGGATGTAGACTGTTGTGCACCAATCCACCCACGCCCATACCCAACAGAAATACATGTACACATTTCCCAGACCCTCAAGGAAATACCAGTTTGGTAGAAACCAGGTAAAGACAGCTTCAGGCTCTGCGCTGTGTTCCTCTGGACATCTCACTCCATCACAAACCACATCTGCTCTTCTCTCAGAGGAGGAAGAGTCTGCAGTGGAAAAGCCTGTTTAGTACACTTGGCTGGCTTTAATGAAGGTCCCCAAAGATGCCCGCTCTCTGAGTCATCGACGCCACCACCGCTGCTCGTCTGACTTGAAAAAGCAGCATCTCTTTAATCAGGGGTTTTCAAGTGGTGGTAGTGGGGGAGGGGGGGTATCTAGCACCTCCAGAATAGGGTGTCGCCATAAACGTCCTCAGTGACTGGTCTGGTCAAGACCAAAATCGGTAGGGAGGTTTTAGCTTGGTCCGTACATCCAATCAGTGCCGCCTTCGGTTCAATCTCCTTCAGTTGCTGGAGGCAGCTCAAACCTGACCCGATTCTGTCACTCTCGCATCACTGAAACCGTTTCCCTGAAAGATGTGTGGGGGTGCTGCTCCGCTCCAAAATACGTTGGGTGCTGGTACCCTTGTAGTGTGTATCTCTGCCAGGGTGCAGTCCAGGGTTCAGTGAAACATGCCTGACTACCAGTTCTGAAAGCCCCTTATATAGTCATAATTCCCCCACTGCTTCCAGGTGAACGGCGTCAACGTGGTGAAGGTGGGCCATAAGCAGGTGGTCTCACTCATCCGCCAAGGGGGCAACCACCTCCTCATGAAAGTGGTCTCCGTAACCCGAAAGCCAGAGTCGGAAGAGGTTGTTCGAAAGAAAGGTAAGGGTTACTCCCTTCACTGATCTTAGCTGACAAATGAGCGCAGGACAAGCATGTTAAAATATGGGGGCTGAAGGTCTATTGACAGCCAGAGCTTTAGGAAGCTGTTTCTGTGTGGCCGTTGATTGGTGTCCCTGTGGTGCAGGTTTGAGGTATTCAGACTGCTCTGCTGCTTTGGTGTACATGTCCATTTCTGTCCATGCTCAAATTTTGTGTTATTTAGGGACATTTTCTCACAGTGGAGTCATACATTAATTTGGGACCTGATTGGACATTGGCCATTAGCACCAGGCTCTCTTGAGAAAAGCTGCCCTGTGCCTGGATATTAGCCAGATGCAGCCCTGGTTTGCTGGTAGTTGGGACACCTTCAGTGCCGCTTCACTTTGCCGTCTGTCATGGTATTTTTTTTGCACAAACTACCTCATGAGACTCATAAATGAATGCAGAGTAACAGCTGTTAACCCCTTCCACCTATTTTAACTATATTACAGTGAGCATGTGGTCCATTAACAATACCTACCATCTCCAACTCCTACCCTCCATACCTCGCACCTCAAACTCCTACCCTCCATACCTCCCACCTCAAACTCCTAGCACCCATACCTCCTACCTCAAACTCCTACTGTACCTTCCATACCTACCATCTCCAACTCCTACCCCCATACTGTACCTACCACCTCAAACTCCTACCCTCCATACCTCCCACCTCAAACTCCTACCCTCCATACCTCCCATCTCCAGCTCCTACCCCCATACCTACCACCTCAAACTCCTACCCTCCATACCTTCCACCTCACTTACCCCCACTTACCCATATTGTCATACTCCCCTGTACTCTGATGTCGGGCTTAATATAGTTGGGTAATATTATAGGGGCCTTTTCTCTGGTTAAAAGGGCCTGTTCTGCCCGTGAACTAGATGCATTGTTCCACCGAAACAGGCAGGGTCTGTTTGCACTTCTTCCAGCATTGCAGTCTTTACTGATCTGCCTGCATATTCCAGAGTTTGATCCCCAGACCAGACGGTAACGCACAGTTCAGCATCAATTGGAGAAGCAGCCCACGCACAAGCGTGAACATGGGCGACACAAAGGCTCCGTGTTCCCTTGCATGAAAGAGCAAACACAGATCCTCCACCAGGCCCCCGGAACGGGTGGCCGTCTGATCCGCCCGGGCGGCCGTCTGATCTGCCCAAGCCGTAACTGATGCATGTTTTCACCCTGATATGAAATAGTGTAAAATCCATATTTAATATTGAAGCGTAATGGGATCGTGGTGTGTGAGGGAGTAATAATTTGCTTGGCCTCGGGCAGGACAGGTGCTGTAAATTATATAGCAGGCTAATCTGCACACATCCACAGGCCTCACTTGGGTGAGGTGGGGGGGGGGGGGGTGTTCAGGTGACCGGGAAGCAAACCGAGCCGTCACTATCCGGTGTCAGCGGGGTCAGGGCCCCTTATGGTTGCACAGCCAGCCCAGGAATCTGAAGCCCAATACTTGGGCACTGAAGCTTAAGATCACAGTCATGTCTGTAGACCATTTTCACTCTGTTGTAAGAGTCTGAATGCTGTTGAACCAGAGTTTTATTTTCTGTTTGCTAGACTCCTGCAACAGAGCAAAGAGGTTAAAATCACATATTCTACCTCTTAGTCATTTCTGTGCCTTCATGGAAGAACATATGATGCATTCATCAGAATTGCAGCAGACTAACATGGCCACTTGCAAACCCAGTGTGGAATCCAGGGGTTCAATAGTCTTTTTCAATCCAGTCCTAGGGCACCCACAGACAGTCCACATTTTTGCTCCCTCCCAGCTCCCAGCACACCTGTACCAGGTATTTGGTGTTCTTGATTGCTTGATCGTTTAGTTCAGGTGTGCTGGGTACTGGGAGGGAGAAAAATGTGGACAGTCTGGGGGTTCCTGAAGACTGGGCTGAGAAGCATTGCCCTGTAGGATTTGTGAAGGCGGGGAGTTCGAGGTGGGTGTTTTTGTTTACAGAGGGTGTCCACATTGATATGTTAAACTGCACTGTCTATATGGGGGTCCTGAAAAAAGAACAGGACAGAACGTGCAATGTGTTGGAGGAAAACAAACGGTACAGCTAGCATTGGATCGATGGCGGAAGGGCGATTGGAAAGCGGGGCTTGGAGCTGCCTGCACGTACTGCTTTCGACACAGAATCCAAATGCGTTGTGCACCTCGCCCCAGCAGGAGAGGGAGAGATGTGTTTGGGGGAGGGTGCGGGGGGCACATATCAGCTAGCCACAGCGGGTAGACAGCAGCAGTAGCTCTGACCTACTTCTCCGGCTCCCCCTGCAGAGTCGACACCAGATACTACCACCACACTGCCCTGCCTCCATTCAAAAGCTTGTGCCAAGAAGCTCGGGGGGGTGGGGGGGCGTCGGTGAGCACAGTCAGTGAGGGACTCGCATGCGAGTTGCGGCTGCAGGCAAGGTGTTCCCTGAAGGATTGGGAACTGCGAGGACTTACTTTCCACTGAGGTGGGGGAGGAAGACCGTGGGGGCCACCAGGAGTGAACAGAGCAGCGCTTGTTACTCATCACACTTCGACAAGTCGTCACCGCGACAATAATTGCTTTGTTTCCCACTGCTTCCGAGTCTCGCAGAGTCAAAATGGATCTAAGCTGCCGCAGTGTCCCTGAGGTAGCCCTGCGCTGTCGGCTGCACCTGGGACACGTTCATGCGGTGCCGTTCCTCTAAAGGATTTGCTCTCTTTTTTTTTCAAACTCTGTGCTCGGGGGCCATTTGATGTCTGAGATCTTGTCGTTAAGGGTGTTTCCTCTGATTTGTCCGCATTTCAAAAAGCAGAGTACCTCCTGGTGTGGCGTTGTATCATCAGATTGGACTGCCTGTGGACCAAAAGGCATCTTTCTGAGGCCACTGTCCAGGAGAAGCCATCGTGTAAACGATCCAGTGGAGCAGACAGAGCCTGACACTCTGCGCTGGCTGGGGAGCAGCTGGGGGAAAGGAGTTCAGGCTCACCCTGGGCTGAGAAGAAAGAGGAAAGAAAGGACTGGATAGGCTATCTGTCACCCTGTAAGGTAGAGTGCCAAAGTGTGAATTTGACAGGGTAGGTGCTACACCAGAAGTATATTCTCAGCTTAACTAACCATCAGTAACTGCCTCAAAGCCTGCCTCGGGAAGGTGCCTCAGAACCTGCCTCTAGAAGGAGCCTCAAAATCTGCCACTGGATGGAGCCTCAAAACCTGCCTTGGGAAGGTGCATCAAGACCTCAGTTGGCTGTGGTACCAGAAAACCACTTTCATGGGTCTATTCACATTTTGGATGGAGACTCTAATTAGAAACTTCAAGAACATTAGCACCAGGAATGGGTGATTGCTGTGGCTTTTGTGGAGCCGTTGTGATCTTCAGTCGCCCTGTGACACAGACTGAAATTGACTCTGGGAAATGAATGCTTCGCATTCGCTTTGGTGTGACGGTTTTAATGCTAGCAAACGGTCTGTGGTCGTACCTCTTTCCATGGTGCCATTGGTCCTGGAAATGCCAGACAGTGGCACGTATGTGAACTCCGTGCTCCTTTCTGTGCACAGCCTGGATTCCAGCCTTTGCGATAGTCCGCCCACCACCCAGCAGAGGGAACGAATCGTCTTGCAGCACTGGTGCTGCCGCTCAAACCTGCGCCTCTCTTTCCTGCCAGAGTTACCATGGTTACCACAATGAACGTTTGAATTCAGCCTTGCATTAGAGCCTGGGAATTTCTCACTCACTCTCTCTCCATCTCTCGCGTTATCCCTCTCTCTCTCTCTCTCTCTCTCTCTCTCTCTTCTCACTCACTCCCATCACTGTTTCTCCCTCTTCCGTACTTGTTTTCTTCCCCCTCCTCTTTCTCTCAACCTCTCTCACCGCCTGAGACTTACTCTCTGCTGAAATCCGTTTTATTACACCGCTGCCGCTGCTCCTGCTCCTGGGAGTGCCTCTTAACTAGAGACTTGATGAATAATTGCGATATTTGTTACGTAAGAACACGGAGGTGGGAATAGGTGTACTTCTCAGGATTCTTGTCACATTGCCAAGGTCAGGCCTGACAGTAGTCACCATCCGACAGTAAGCCGAACTACCCCACTGGGAGTGCATTTCTGAGAGCCAAATGGAAACCCGGACAGAGGAAGCAACAGTCTTTTTCAAAATTAACATTTTAGTCCTTCACCATCGTTAGAAGCAGAACAGGACATGGACGGCTGTCTTCTCTGAGCAGTCATTTTGGATGACGGCGGGTCGGCGTGATTTTTGGTATGGTCATGTGAATCGGGGACTGGGAGCGTCACCGCAGCCGGAGGAAATGGAAATGGTCCGAGCAGCTTTAGCGGCAGGGTCCAGAACAAAGTTTTGTTTCATCGCGCCTGCGAATGGGTCTGTACGGGTAGGGTAGGGCCACCCCGCCAACTGTGTGCCAGCCGACAAGCCAGTCCCCAGCTGGCCATGAAGAAGTTCGCATCAACCCGCAGCCTCAACAAGGTCCTGCAGCAGTGTGAGGCATCCAGCTCGCCCGAGTATGACGAGATCAAGTCGGTGAAGAAGAAGTGGCACCTCCACCTGGGCAGTGCCCGCAAGGTCCTGGCCAGGAGGTCCAAAGTCACTTCATCTTCACTTTTCTTTGCAGCACCTCCGCCACCCAAGCGGGCCCCCAGCACCACGTTGACGCTGCGCTCCAAGTCCATGACCGCCGAGTTGGAGGAACTGGGTGAGTGTCCCCCCCCAACACCCCCTTTCCCCCAGCTCGCTTCTCTCCAAACATCAGATCAGTGACCGCGACGTATTGACGAAAGAGCAGGTTTGACTCAGAGTCAAGCTCCTACCTCTCTGTTTTTTGTTAACTGTTTCAGGGTAATTAACCTGAATTGCTTCGGTGAAATATGGATGTAGGCCAGCATGGAAATGTTTGCTAGCTAAATATTGATCAAGAAAACATCTACTGGTGCTTCTCCAGAGTTTTAATTAGTAAGTAATGAAAAAGGGAGGAATGCTGTGACAAAGGCCTTAAAGCAGGGCTTCCCCGTGTCCCCTCGACGTGACACCATCCGTTACACGTCACCATGTGGTCCATTACTAGCCACGTGCTCGGGGGAGGTTTAGGAACATGTAAGACGTGTGGTTTTCTGAGCTTCTCATTTTAATCATGACATCTAAGTGGCTATTGGAAAGCACCTAGGAAACTCTTACTATATACAATTTTTGAGGTTAGCTAAAATGTATTAATGATGTGCAAAGGCAGCTATAGGTTATAGCTGTCTGCATCTAATATCTTTGATATATAATCAGCCAGGTTTTTTCCTCCCTATATTTCCTCCAAGCTTCCGCAAGGAGAAGAAGAGGTGGTAAGTAACACTGAGGCTCCATAGTGCAGACCTCATGCAAAGCAATGATCATTAATCACTACTGATATTGATACTGATACTGAGTCGAAAAAATTCTCAAAACAAGTAATTAGCATTAACCGTTGAAGGTGTGCATTGGGTTTAAGGGCGGGATTCTCGGCGTGGTGTCGTGTTAGTGCCGTGAGCTTGGGTCCTTCTGTCCATATGCGCAGAAAGGCTGGATGAGGTGCTGGGCTCCCCAGAGACCGGGCTACGGCCCCAGGCCACGGAGGCAGACTACAGGGCCGCCACCGTGAAGCAGCGACCAACCAGCAGGAGAATCACACCAGCAGAGATCAGTGTGAGTTCGGGTGTGCCATCTACCTACCATCAACGATATTCGTCATGCTGTTTTAGCTGACACTTGCTGTTATTGTCTCTCCTGTTGGTCAAGCCCTCTCCTTGTGATCACGTTTTTTTTCCCTTAACGCTTTGATCTTGCTCTGTTCTCTGAAACGCAGTCACTGTTTGAGCGCCAGGGAATGGCCATACATGGCGAATTCCCCCCGAGCATGGAGAAGACCCACATTCCATTGCCGAAAGGGATGTCCAGAACCAAGTCGTTTGGTAAGGAATTTGTAGCACTGATGTTTACACTCTGGGGTGACCTGACATTCTTAAATACAGCAGTTAAGCCCATCAAATTCAATCAGGCACATCAGAAAATTCTGCTGCTACTTACAAGTCTGCATTGATTACTTTACTTGTCTGCATAGTTATTAGTGACCATGTGAAATTGTACCGTCAAGGCTTTGGGTGTCTCACACTAATGCCGTGTCAATTAATAGGGGCAACAGAAGAGGATCGACTGTCGGCACTGGCAGGGGAGCATCGGTTTCCAAGGAGCTCGTCGATGACAGACAGCCTCAGAGAGAGTCACAGCATTCCTCCCCCTCCCCAAACTGCACCCCCTCCACC
>JAODKC010000001.1:6823623-6834756 GCA_026777985.1 Mormyrops attenuatus
CCCCCCCCCCCCCCCCCCCCCCCCCCCCCCCCCCCCCCCCCCCCCCCCCCCCCCCCCCCCCAGTTTGTAACTCTCAGACCCTTTTATTGACAGTGTCTGTTCTGTTAGGAGAATGTTTAACCAAAACTAGTGGCTTTGAAAAGAATTTACAGCTGAAATAATAAGTAGATAAGGCTTACGTATTTAGATAACAGCAAAGAGATATTTAAAAAAAATCCTGAAAAAATACGTAATCACTTGTGTCCTACTACAAGTTTGAGGGTATACAAGTAAAAATATATAGTCCACCAATTCAGTGTTTTTACCAATTATATATATATATTATATATGAATATATTTGAAAGAAAATGATAAGTATAAAATTTTGTTACAGTTTTACTAAATGTATTTACGGTGTTATATAAAGGTCTCAGATGGATCTTCCCAGGGCGAACCGGTGTCTGGGTGGCGTGGGCTGCACAGCATGGCTGGATGGATCTGATCATGCGTTCCTGCTCCTGTCAAACACGCAGTCTTCCGTGGTGGAGGACAGTGGGACAGCCATGTGTCTCACCACTCCCCCGGCAACCCCCATCACCTCCCGCCCATGGCAGGGCCCCCCCCCACCTCATAGGATAGACCCCTCCCTCTTTGGCCCCCGCCTCCTCCATCTGGGTCACTGGCCATCGCCTGGCTCCCTTACTGACCCAGCCAGGAAGTCATGTGAGTCCCAGCCCTGACCTACGCTGCACCGCATGCTTTTGCTCGACTCGGAAGCTCATCCTGCTGCACGGCTCACATCACACACAATCTGCCTGGAAGACGACGATGCCACTACAGCCTACAGCTACCCAGCAAAGGCAACTTCCTGAAAGGCGCGGGCACACTTGGATGAGTGTGGGCGTGGCCACATGCGGAGTACGCCAGTGATTGGTTACCCCACGCATCACATGGCAATAAAGGGGCATGGGGCTGAGAGAGCCCTGTTGTCATGCGCTGCTGCTTCTCCCTCTGAAAAGACCTTTACCTGCAGGCAAGGAAGTGAGTTTCCAAGTGTCAACCGTACGGAAAAAACTATATAAGTAACACCCTGGGGGAAAAAACACATCAATATAAAATCTACAATTGTAACAGATTATCATTGAGGGTTTTCTCGCAGAGACAATGTAATTAAAATAATTTTAGACTCCCACGTTCTTTGCTAATTTATCTGGATTTTTGATTTATTTCTGTTTATTTTCTCATTGGTGGGTTTTGTAGCTTGTGGAAAATGATGCTTAGAGGTTAAAAAGATTTTGTATCCATTTGTTAAGTCCAGTTTCTGAGTGAAATTAAGACTTGGTTATAAACTCCTGCTACAGCTCCGTAAACATGTAAATATGAAGAAATTACAGTTATTTGCTTTTTATATTAATCACAAGTAATGTAAATATAATAGTTTTCATATACATTTTTAAAAATTAATGATATATATATATAGATATATATGTATGAATGTTTGGCATATATGCATAGCTAACCACCAGTAAAATATGGTGAGAAACTTTTATTATTTATATGAACTATAAAATTGAGGATGATTTGCACAAAACAAGGTGCTAACAAACCCATCCATTGTCTAAGAAGCTTAGCGCTCTCCTGTCCACACAGCTGACTCACCTCAGCCCGGTCTAAAGAAAGCTGGTCATTCCTATTAGCTTCTGCTGTGCCGTGTCTCCCTGGGTGAGAACAATACCTTACTGTACACGTCTTAGCTTACAGGCTGTGGTCCCACTCAGGCAGTAGGAAGCGCCGTTATCGGTGTTTTGTGCGCCCTCTGGTGGCCAGGTTAATGTCTCTCTCTCTCTCTCTCTCTCTCTCTCTCTGCGTTTCCCTCCATTTACGAGTCGAGTGTCTTTTTTCGGGGGCTGACACCTGTTGACCGAAGCTCACTGCCAACGCACTGGTTCCCTGTCACGCAGGAGCTCCGTGAAGGTAGTGATGCTGACCCCTTGTGGTGGAGTGTGAGGTAGCGCACCGCCAAGCCCAGATATCGGTTTGGGAAATGGGGCATACTGTTGCGCAAACGACACTCAGAAAACAAGGATGGAAGTTCATTTAAAAATGCGTTGTGACATCAGTCTGATTTTAGCAACGCTGGATATCTTGTTCCTGAATAATGAGAGTTTCAGAAGGCAAAACACGCGGATGTCGCGATGATAAACAGGCGAGTGCGAGTTAAATGGACCGTGCTCATTTAATTTGTAGATAATTAATGAAATTAAGGTCAGCTTCACCCAGATCTGTCCAGTATGCGCTGCCGTGTTGTTATCCATTTATGCCTAGGTACAATTTAGGGAGAAGAGGACTACACTGATCACATGAGTCCACTGAGCTTCAGAAACGACATTAAAACGTTAATGAAATCACACAACGTACTTCTCAGTGCTCTGCTGGACCGGAGCTTGTGCAACAGAAACGCTGAACTTTCGTGAATCTTCTGCTGTACACCTTTTCCCCACCATGCAGGAAACGCTAAATAGTTTCCCTTCATAGACATTACGTGTTTTGGAGGATAGACATGGTGTGATAATTGCTGTAAAGAAAAAAAGGGAAAAAATGTGCCAAAAGTGTTGGACTTTCAATTTCTCTGCATTTAAAAATATTTCTGTTGAAATAGCTTCTAAACGATCAGGACTAGCACTGCAGTGCCCCCTCCTGAAATTGTCGAGTACTACTGACACCTGCTAATATAATTTACTTTATGTACAGAACTCGTTTTAGTTTATTTTATTGGTGGGTTTTCTGTAAAGGAGTGTATATATACATATACACACACGCATATAAAATTACATTCTTGTGTGGGGTTTTTCACAAACAATTTTATCGATATTATCAGATATTATGAAGTGTTGAGGCATCTTTTGTTTGAAGTACAATTGAGGTTTCGCGGATTTGACAGTCATAGAAGAAAGTGAATCATCCTGCTGCTCTCCCCAGCCACCACCCCCACAGCCCATGAGAGCCCAGCGTGGGCCCAGAGGAGCAAAATGTAGCTACTGTCTGCTTTTAAGGTGTCGGAGACATGCTCCTTCCGCGTCATTTAATGGCTTTCATGCACATGCAAACAACTGGCAAAAAACCTAAAAAATACATCTATCATATACATCTTCTTTAAGCTTGATTCACTTTGTCAGTCTCATTGTAAAACTACAAAGCACAAAATGAACAGCAAAGATGCCAAACTTGAGGATCCCACTTGATAGTATACCAGGGTGGGTATTGGGTCATTACCCAGACGGCTGCGTGACGTTCGGAGGTTTCTTCTCTTGCACTGTGAGCCGAGGTCGCGGGCTGGTCGACCTGGTGTTTCTCACCGGCCGGTCAGACCGGCGCCTCTGTAGACTTCCTTGCACTTTGTCCGTACAGCCCACCAGACGGTACCTCCAGAGGGCAGTTTGCTCCTCCTGATTGGCTGAGGAGTGAAGGTCGTTAAACCTGATTGAGTTTCCTCTGGGTCATAGTGTCAGAAATGAAGACGGAGCAAGCAAAGATGTGCTTATGAAAAGTGTGATACGTGACGTTGTGACATATGAGGCTTTTAAGGAAGGTGTGTAGAGACACATGAGACACGATTGTAATAAAGTTATGATTGATTAAAGAAAAAGTGTTATCAGTACCCTTGTCATTCCTGAACTCAGCTACTTGAAATAAAATGTCTGACCTGTGATGGAAACCAATTTAAAACAAATATATCCTTTGTATTCAGATGGTCCTTAAAAGACAACTGCAGCCCATCACTGACTTGTCGTCTTTGTTTTTATTGATTTTTCACCTGCAGCTGAAATGAAGACATGACATAAACAAATGAAATGCACACATTCAGAACTGGTGACATTTTATGTGGTAACATTTGGGACATGGACAATGTTCTCTCTGCAGACAGACCTGGCTGTTATTTTAGACAAACATGCAGAATATTTTTTTCACCTCCAGTTCAGTGATAATTTCAGCACAACACCTTAGTCTGTATCTCAATAAACTGTGACAAGGATTCTAACACTGACATTTCTAGAATATACTATGTATCACATGCAACATTGAATTCTAATTCTTTAGTCAATAGCATGTCAGTTTGAAAGCTGGCCATTGAAATCAAGAAGTATTGCTTAAAAACAATGATAAAGGTTCTGTTACACACAAGAGAGATTTCAGCACAGTGAGGAAGAAAGTTATTACTGTTGGGAACCCAACTATACATAACTGGGTATAAAACTGAAGAGGCGCCTGCTTCCACGTTTCAGCGTAGAACACAGTGTTGCTGTTTTTTATTGTAGGGTTACTGTAAGCCTTTTTAATCAAAGTCATCAATAAATATTAAAACGGCTTTATGCCAGAATCTATCTCAAAAATCTATTCCTTGGTACTTTTGGACTGAATGAATGAATGTTCAATGTCTGCACCCTGACTGGTTGAATGTATTAGTGAACCCGGCTTGTTAGCCTTTTAAAATTGGGCCCATTATATTGAGCAAAGAACCCAGAGATTTAGCAAGTGAGAAGCAAAACTGTTTCTTTTCAACTAAAAAAAATCACAGAGTAAGTTTCAATGTTATTACATAAATACTGAAAAACTATAATTCTCACTGGGCCTTTGGATGTTTTATTTACATCAAGAATCATATTTTCAAAGTATTTATGTGGTTGTTTAATTTTTAATAGAAAATCATTTTAGAACTGTCTGAACAACAGATCCCTGTGCTATTGAGACTAAGAAATATTCAGAACCAAATCAGTGTTTCTGGATTTTTTTCACAGTTCACCTCCTGACATCTTACAAGAAAATAAATAGAAAAGAAAATATTACATTTTCCAAACCATTCTAGCTGACCCATCAGTATTTTTAAATCTGTGTGAATTAAATTACTATGTAATTTTGTCATTTTTGTTTTTATCAGTAAATATCATTAATTAAAAGAATAAACATATTAAAAATACACCATGATTGATCCTTGTGGGGAAATCCTTTTCATGTCTCCCCCAACTTGCTCTTTGTAAATGATTTACATGTAACATAACCTCTCTGTAGATGAGAGCAGGCTGGCAGTGAAGGGCAGCCACCCATAGCAGCACCCAGGGAGCAGGGACAAAACACAATAAGACATTGTTCTTGTAGCTTATTTTAAATATAAGTAGACTGATTGTCTACAATAAATGAACCTCACAGAATGAGTAATATGTTAATGAGATGGGTAAATAGAGAAACAGAAACAAATGCAGTTTTCATTTGCTTGACATCAAAGACGAGTAATTAATCTCTGTTATGGACTTGTGCTGAATAGACTATTGACTATAATCCATTTCACTTGCATATAAAAATATAAATTACAAATGAGAACATAGTAGTCTGCATTGTGCGGTTATATGATTAGGTGTTCTTTAGACAGTGTGAAAAAGCCTCACGACGTTCATGCTGAGAATTTCTCCATAAGCATGTTGTTGGATTGTTTGAATTACAGCCCATCTCATTGCATCCTAGCCGCGTGCATAGAGGGCTTATGTCACCTGCGTCCTTAAAGACGGGTGACAAGCACTCATGTCCTTTGTTAAATCTTGGCTATTTTAAAAGGATCATTAATTACACTGGACTTTTACACGATTATACAGTTGACACATTTTATTGTTTTATCACAAGTGTAGAAAGATAACAAGATCCTGACCTGTAATAACATTCAGGTACGTACACAACTGTACACGTTTGTGCAAATTTCAAAAACAAATGACAGGACAACCAAGTTCGAACCAAAATAGTTCTGCTTCACAGTAGACAAAATGGTAACAGACAGACTCCCCCTAATGTGACCTTTTTACTCCCTGTTACACTCGCTAGTCATTCAAATCTTTGGGTATGATGACTGACAATATCACAGAACTCACACAGTATGATGTGCAGCCTGACACACATCAGATACAAACACGCCTGTGATCTTACATAGAAATCTCATTAAAAACATTGAAGTGCGGTGCATCTAGTTCAACTCTATTGGAGACTTCATTACAGCACATTCCTCTACCCAGTACCCAAGGTCTCCGCCCGGCTTCTGAGAACACAGAACCTACACTGCTTATAATGGATTATTCTTCAGTGTTTGGGCTGGCTTGGTGGTGTATTATTTGTCTGTTACAAATAAAGAGATACAGGCCAGGAAGTGGCACCTCCTCATTTGGCCTTCCACATATGTTGTGACCCGTGTTGTGACCCATATTCCTTTAGAGCCCCTCCCCTTGTGTGTCTGACCTAATAAATACTCAGTGTATGTCCAGAAAGTCTCCCGAGGACAGACAGTTCCTGTGGATGAATCAGCAACCAGCCAGGGCATATTAGCGTACAACATAATGGCTACCACAGCACTGCGGAGATGAACGGACGAATGGACGGACGGATGGACGGACGGACAGATGTGTGATAAACAGCTCCCCGGTTTCTTCAAGAGGCTGCTCAGGAGCATCCTGATGAGGGAACCTCAAGAAAACTGCTGGTCCATCTCCTGGAGAAGATCATCTTCCTTATCTGAGGTACCTTCCTTCTTCTCTAGTTCAAAATTCTGCTTAGTAAACAACAAGTCGATGCATTACAAAGCATATTCCAATGAAAAAGGTGTAAACTGCACAACAAAAACAGATTAACATTTCCCAAACCATCATAAAATCAACCTGACCCGCCACCTAAGTAAATCATCGGAAAAAGCCTTAATATTTAAGAGTTAATCATTTTTCATGCAAAATTAAAATGATTCTGTAATTAATTAATGTAGACTATTTTATGAATGTGTTAAACAAACACTTTTAAAGTCCGTGTAGACTTAAGTTCATAAGATGATTAAGTTCTGTTGATTGTCATTAACATCAGCACCTCTAATTCCTGCAGAACCTCGTCCATGAAATCACTGGAGTTCTGCTTGTAGGACATGGCCAGCTTGATGGCATCCTTGAACAGCTGTTGGGAAAATAAGCTCTAAATCACGTCAATGCGGTTTAGGAGAAGGTCTTACCGTTAAGGCTAACTCGCTATGTCTGAATGTGACGCATTCTACTAGGTATTACAATAAACAGCACAAGTGGGAAACGTTTGGGCCGGACATAAAACACAAATCAAACTGCCTTGACGTTTTGTATTTCGGTTTTACCTTCACAACGTTGGTTCCATCAGCGGCGGAAACATAATATAGAGGTAGGCCCTGCTTCTTCGCAAAATTGAAGTTTCTTTGAGTTACCTTCATATCAGCTAGAACAAAACAGAGCAGAAAACTGATTTATTTTTCCATTCTCCTGCTGATTTCCCTGGAGGTAATACAACTTCAGTTACTGCAGTCTGCATTATTGTGGTGGGAAAACTCAGAGGCACTGCATTCATCCAGCACCAATCATTGAGGTTATCAGCAAAACATGCCTGCTGATTCGTGTTTTCATGTCACCCTGCCAGTTCTCCATGTTGTGTGACATGTATACAGAGTCTATACTCAATTTTAGAGAGAGTGAACCATGAGGCAGCAATCATGAGGCCATGTGCTTAGACATACCTAGATCCAAATACATAACGTTTTGATCCAGTGGACATTTGTAAGACAGATATTCAAACATCCAAAAAATTCCCCAAAGTGGCTTCTTAAAATTACCAGTACCTTGAAAAAGATGTTCAGTTACGCAGCTCAACGTACCGTCTATTTTGTTTGCGACCACTATACAGGGAATCTCTGGCCGGTATTCCCTAAGCTCTCTATACCAGTTCGTAAGGTTTTTATATGTGATCTTCCTCTGAACGTCAAACACCTGCAGAGGTTAAAAGAACGTCAACACAGTAACAAACCTAAACAAATACTTTCAGAGTACTCATCACTGGGGTTTCTGTGTACCCCGTAATCCAAAAAGATGAATGGTGATGAAAATACAAAAATAATACAGAAACACTGCTGGAGCTGAGATTTTGAGGACCTAAGGACGTCACTCACCATGATGCATGCGTGGGCCTTGTGGTAATAGGATGGGTGCATGCTCTGGAAGCGCTCCTGTCCTGCCGTGTCCCAGAAATCTGTGGGCAGACGAGCGCCTTTACACTGCAGCCATTCCAGACAACTCCATTTTGTTCAGCTGATAAAGATGATGTCACAGACCTACCTACTAGTACTGTCTTCCCATCAATTGTGGTGGAGTACTTGTAGAGTGTCAGAGCGTAAGTAGACAGCTGCTGGGGTCGACTACAGACCATGTTAAGGATTTGAAAATCACAGCAGGTTATTTAGCAGCTTTTACCCAAAGTGACATACACTTTTTGAGAGAGCAGAGTCAGACAGTCCCTGGAGCAGCTGGGGGTTAAGGGCCTCGCTCAGGGGCCCAATAGTGACATCATTCGGCCAACCCTGGGATTTGAACTAGTGACCTTCTGATCACAGACACCTAACAAACTGTGCCACACACTGCCCCATCACAACTACAACGTTAAAGAAATTTTAGTACTCAGTAACATTAAAATAACCAGGAGGACAGTGTACATTCATAATTACTTTTTCGTACACCAGTTAATATCGCAGTTAATAACTAATGGCTGAAGACATCGATCAGAGCAGGAAAGTAAAAGTTCGTAAAGGATGCTATCCGTCCATGAGGAATCTCTCCATTAACCTAAAAGCAAATGCAAATACATTCGATTACTTCGTTCACATAAAACAAACATATGCGGTTTACTTTGAAACAATTTCAGTAAATTTAACCAGCGAATCAAACAATCAACCAGCCATCCACCTTCCAATTGGTTATGGAGAAATGCGAATTGATTAAAACTGGTTTCCATTAGACTGCTGCTTACTGGGATTGGCTCCAGGCTGCTGGGAACCAGTTTAAATCAGCTCGCAGTTTAGCACCTGCGCTTACTGCCGGTCGCCGGGGAGAAGCAACGCAGTAGCGTAAGCAGGGGCTCCCCACATGTGCTCACTTGGATTTCCCGACGGCGCTGTCTCCCAGGCAGATGATCTTGATTTTTTCGTCTGCGTCGTATTTCGCCTGGTCAAAGTCAAAGAGGCTCCCCCCATCCTCGCCAGCCATCCCTCTCCCTTGAGATGGAGAGACTCCCGCTGGTGCGTCGTCACTTACTGGCGCGATTAGGGATGTTTTGACTATACCTTTAAACGTCCAACCACCGCGCAGAGTCGTATATCAAATATATCCCATATATATGCACATAGATTGAAACGTCAGGATTTAATGGCAACGAAAGTCCGACGTTTGACCCTACCCTGCACTTACGACTTTAGCTAGCAATAACGATTAGCCAGCCGGTTTAACTCCAGCCCGTACGACATGATGGGCAGCTTAAGGTTGCCTTAACTTGTACGCGCGTTTCTTGCCTTTAAACTCGAGGTTCGGTGAATAAAAAAAAAAAAATGCCAGGATATAAAGTGAATGTTGAATTGGTGATATACTAGCCGCTTTCCCCCCTGCCTTTCCAGTGATCGCTTCGGCGAGTTGAATCGGTTCCTACGCAACGCGGGGACGCCACTAGGACCCCTTTTTCGCATCAGGGCTGTTCAGTGTCCTGCCTGAATTTATCGGGTTTAATTTTTTTTATTTTTGATATAATTTCACTTTTTCGTTTAATTGAGTTGCTGGAGGGGAATGGGTTTCCCGTAAATTGGATAGCGTATGAAGTACACGAACACTTGAACAGTTGTAATTGTTTATGGTATTTATTTGACGTATTCAGAGTAATGGAATGCGGCAATCGTAAGCAATACGTGATTTCCTTAAATTCTCTGAATATTTGAACAACGTGCTCTTACGGCTTTTTCCAAAAGTTTTGTATGTTAGTAGATAGCAAAATGTTGTGAAAATAAACGGAAATGAAGTGTAGGTGATCTCCCGAGAATGTCTTTAAATTGCCCATAGCAAGTTAATGCTTGTTTTAAGTGTATGGATACCATAAGACTATGCTGTCTGCAATAGACTCCAGGCCCCCCGCGATGCTGACCAGGATAAGCGGTTTGTGATGGATGGATGGATGGGTTGGTTGGTTTGATAAGAAACAAGTTTTACAGGACAAAATGTGGCTGCCACTCTCAGTATTGACATATCTGTAGTACTTTTCCACAGAGGAGATGTCTTCTTAGTGAAACACATGCCTTGAGTAACATGCGAAGGACACCTAATTTTATGTAGTGAACAATGATTGCCTCTAGCAATTCACCAAACATTCGATTTTTATCAATGGACTAGATGCACTATATGGATTAAAGTACGGGCTCAGCTGGCCATTACAACTGCAGGAACGTTTGATATCCCATTCTAAATCCACGGGCATCAATATTGAGTTGATTTCCCCCCCCCTCATCTGGGAAGGCCTTCCCCAAGATTTGAGTGTGTCTGTGGTGAATTTTTGCCAATTTATGTTGAATGTGAAAGCCTGGCTTGTAGTCTCCATTCTAGTTAATTCCAAAGGTGTTTGATGGGGTTGAGGTCAGGGCTCGGTGTGGGCCCAGTCAAGTTCTTCACAGCAAGCTCACCCAACCATGTCTTTATT
This sequence comes from Mormyrops attenuatus, assembly GCA_026777985.1. NCBI lineage: Eukaryota > Metazoa > Chordata > Actinopteri > Osteoglossiformes > Mormyridae > Mormyrops > Mormyrops attenuatus. The sequence continues at coordinate 6,834,151 of JAODKC010000001.1, forward strand.
GACCTTGCTTTGTGCACTGGGGCACCGTCATGCCAGAACAGAAAGGGGCCTTCCCCAAACTGCTCCCACAAAGTTGGAAGCATAAAATTGTCCAAAATGTCTTAGTATGCTGAAGCATTGAGTTCCCTTCACTGGAACTAAAGACCTAGCAAAACCCCTGAAAAACACCCCCACACCATTATCCCTCCTCCACCAAACTTTACATTTGGCACCATGCAGTCAGACAGGTAATGGTCTCCTGGCATCTGCCAAACCCAGACTCGTCCATCAGTCTGCCAGACGGAGAAGTGTGATTCGTCACTCCACAGAACACGTTTCCACAGTCCAGTGTCAGCATGCTTTACACCACTGCATCTGATGCCTACCATTGCGCTTGGTGATGTGAGGCTTGCATGCAGCTGCCCGGCCATGTAAGCCCGTTCCATGAAGCTCCCAGTGCAGTTTTTGTGCTGAGGTTAATGCCAGAGGAAGTTTGGAACTCTGCTGTTATTGAATCACCAGGAAGTTTGTAACTTTTATGCTGTATATGCCTCAGCGGGGGGGGGGGGGGGGGGGGGGGGGGGGGGGGGGGGGGGGGGGGGGGGGGGGGGGGGGGGGGGGGGGGGG
>JAODKC010000001.1:6834856-6846314 GCA_026777985.1 Mormyrops attenuatus
AAAAAAAATATTTCCAATGCCTTTTTCAGAATAACTATTTTCAAATTTTAGACGCTGCTCACTGGTGAGTTGTGCTATTTTTAGAACAGGTCTGTGGGCGACTCATGTGGTCCTTGGGGGCACCATGTTGGTGACCCCTGCTATAGACCACAGCCTTAGGCGCATGGTCAGGTCAGCTGGCTGAAGGAACATGAACATGGAATGAAGTCTACATGAGTTTGACATGCTAACCTTAAAAGCTTCAGCCACTATAAGTGTGCAGGAGCCGGGCGACTTACAGTTCTGCTGCAAAGATTCCGCAGGCCTAGTTTCTCAGTCAGATCGCTCACCGCCATGGCGTTGGGCAGGTCCTGCTTGTTCGCGAACACCAGTAAGACAGCGTCCCGGAGCTCATCCTCCTGCAGCTACAGAGAAAGGCAGCAAACCAAGTTGTAAACCGTCGCTGAGGAGCTGCGCCCCAGGACGAACCCTAAAGGGGGCGCTATTTTTCCCGCTCAACCTCAGATCGCATTCTACAGACATCTTCTTTAAACAAGCATGCATTTGCATGCAAACACCTACCATTTTTGCGAGCTCCTCTGCAGACTCGGCTACACGCTCCCTGTCATTGCTGTCGACTACGAAGATGAGGCCCTGGGTGAGTACAGTCACAGTCAGAGCAGCAGACAGAACAGGCATGCTAACACAGGGTCGGCAAAGGGCACTAGCTTCAAGGTCAAGATGGCCACTACAGTTTGACTGCATAGGTGTTAGATTACGCAATACCCACTGCCTCCTATAGTGGGAGCTGCTATCCCCACCAAATCCACTTTGTTCATCACAATCAATCGCATCACGTCTGTGTCGCTACAATAATGCGATTAAGACCATCCACAGAATAACTAAAAGGTGGCGATCGATCCGGTACCTGTGTGTTCTGGAAGTAGTGTCTCCACAGAGGACGTATTTTGTCCTGACCACCCACGTCCCACACAGTGAAGCAGATGTTCTTGTACTCTACTGTCTCCACATTGAAGCCTGTCAAGGAAGAGAGGAACAGTCAGAAGCTCGGCAGCAGCAATTGGGCAGGACTACCAAGTGCACACATCCACATCTACCCTCAGTCATCGATGCGTAACACATCTCCCTCTGTCTACGGCAAACAGGACTCGGAAAGTGCGGCAAAGTATGGCTGCTTCTCCAGGAAAATTTAACAGGGAACATAATTCATCAGGGAATCTGTACCATCCATAAAAGCATCACCAGAAAGGGGCATCCAGTGACACTCCAGCCTGTCACCATAAGATGGACGGAGCAGTTTGACCAGGAAAGACCCTTCAGACTGTAAACAGCAAACAGCCATTGGCCGTTCACCCCTGTTTTCATATGTTAAGGATGCTACTGGCACTCTACTGTAATGACAGTGACTATGGACATCTCCAGTTCTCCTGCGTGATGCATACATACATATACATTATACACACACACACAGACACACACACATATATATAGATATAAATATTAAAAAAAGCCTTAAGAAAACGTTCCCATTAATTTTACCAATTGTTGGAATAGTGGTCACAATCTCTCCCAGCTTCAGTTTGTACAAGATGGTGGTCTTTCCTGCTGCATCTAGACCAACTGGGAAAACGAGGAACAGAAAAGTTCAGGAGTGACAGGAGTCAAAAAGCAACAATCAGTGTAGGTGACACTAATGTTTTATAACATGGTCCAGGAAGACTGATTAAGTCTTAAGTTCCTGATTTGTGCTGTTAGGCAAATAGCCCTATAAGTAAATATGGATGTTAGGACCGTGAAAAGCAGTAAGGTTACCAGCTCTCCATGGTCCCTTTAAAGTTCTTAAAGTGTCCTAATAAATCAAAGAGTAAATCTGAAAGAGGGACATTTGCCCAGTCCCCTGCTAACTAACGCTAAGCAGGCAGGGCCTTCACAATAAAGACCTGGCAGTGGAATATATCCAACTCTGACTGGTAACCATGTGGTGTCACCATCACAACCGGCCCCACACTGCAATGCACTGAGGAATTCTGCGAGTTTATAAAGGGATCTTAGAAACCAGCTTAGTGCAATGAGTTATGTAGTTAGATCATTTGTAGGGTCATGGCAAGCAATTTCACGACGACTTTGTCAAAGCGAATAAAGCAGCTAGGAGAAGACCAAATATAAAATTATATAAACATTGGGAAAAAGAGCTTATCAGCAATACAATAACGGGCTCTAAAAAATATATTGCTACACTTCTAACACATGGTTTCATAATACAAAGTCAGATCAATTATAACTAGAGACACGTTGGTACAGCACTGTGATATTCACACAGATGAATATAAAGTTAAGGGAAAGTTACCAGACAGCCAGCTACCTGACCATAACTGCTCAAGAAATATTCTGGAAAATATAGACTTCAGCTATTCCTAGGGACCCCAGATAGCAGCTAAGCTGACAACATAAAGACATGTAATATAAAAGTCCCTGGACCTGCCTCCCCATCCTTGGCTACAATCTGGCTACCCGCTGACCAGCTGTAACTCACCCATTAGTATTCGCATCTGCTTTTTGCCAAACAGCTTAGAAAAAAGCGACGATATGGTGAGTCCCATGCCGTGTTAAAAATGTCTTTCTTAAAAGGTAAAAATCCCGAAGTGGAATGCAATCTTAGCACTGTGTGGGCGATTCTATCGCCTTCCTTCCCTGCCACGTCCAGGCCAACGCGGAAGAAATTACGTCATCCTTTCACGAAACTTTATTGACAACAGTATAAACAAACAGTCCGCTGTTTGTTCCGGCAAAGTCGCTCGTCGAAGTGTGTCACGGAATATCTAATATTATATAAATACACACCTAACGTACCCTACTGAGCGGCTTGGGCATGAATAATTCTGTTGCATAAAGACATGCATTATTAGGGTGTATATAGGTTATATAAGCAACGGCGTTTGTTGATTATAGTTGTTTATGTACCGTACACAGTGTGCATTGTCAGGTCTTGGATGATCCAAGTAACTTGGAGTTCGCGTGGCTAGAAACTTATTGTATGATGTGATGATCACGATCAGGGGATATTGTAATTAAGCTCGCTATGCCACTATTATTAGGCTTTCAAAACGAATGAAAAGACACATAAAACCCCATCTGACCTTCTCAAAATGGCCTCATTCGAGTTCCGCCGGTGACGCTGAGCTTTATTGACAGCCAGCGCTGCTCTGTTAGTGGTTTAAGGAAGTGGCTGCGTAGAAGCGGACACATAACTTTAAGGCTTGTAGTATCGCAATGTAAGCAAATAAAGCGAAATAGCAGAATGATAGTGAGCGGTAATACGGAGCTGGGTGTATAGCGAAGGCTAATTTGTGCCGGAACGGAGGAATCAGCGCGTTTGGCGATACCCTGCCGGGCTGCTCCGCCTTGGCTGGTGCCTCTTCAACTTTTTAAATGTAAGGGGTCTTCACTGAATAAATAGCTTCTTCGTCCATTATGTTTATGGCTTAAAACTGTAAATCTGTGTGGATAATTGTGGTGTCGTAATTTCTATTAGCTTGTTGTTACTGAAAGAGATTCTAACGAAATCGACGGGAAGGTGCCTTCCTTCGTAGCCTAAAGCACCTTAGCTTGCGTTTCCTGTCCAACAGCGGCAGATGATAAATTTCCATGTTTTGCACCTGAATGATGCCAGCAATGTTTGCTGAACTATACAACTACTGCAGGTGACTGATCTGCTGTCATCACTTGGAGATGTCATTACTGTTAATGATATTTCTACAATTTATTGTTTTAACAGTGCTTCTTCGAGTTCCAGTTATGAAACCTTCCTAACAGCTATGGACAAGTTTGGCATGAACTTCGGAGGTGGACCCAGCAAGAAAGAGCTTCTGGATACCATAGAGGCACAGAAGAAGCAACTGATCCAGTATCAGACCCGTTTCAAAGATGTGGTTAGGGCATACAAAAGCCTCCTTAAGGAGAAGGAGGCTTTGGAAGCCAGCCTCAAAGTTCTGACCGTGTCTCAGGAGGCAGACCTCAGCCTGCGTGGGGAGACTTCAGCAGGGGAGCTTCCAGGTTTGGAACCACGTTCTCCAGAAGATCACTGCTCCCTCCACAGTGAGGACAGCGTTGACACTGCCAACTCTGGGGACACGGCCACCAGTATTACCAGCAGCAGTACAAAGGGTGACCTTGTGGAGGAAGATGGGAGCACTGGAGAAACGGGCACTGGGGCCTCTGGCGCCTCCCAAAGGTCTGAGGAGGCCAGTGGCTCGGAGAGCGGCATTAGTTCGGGCAGTGGGGAGCAGCAGAGTGTGGGCGAGGTGGATCGGCGGATCCTGCAGCTGAAGACCCAGCTCTCCACGCTGACCAGCTCCCTGGCCACGGTCACACAGGAGAAGTCACGCATGGAGGCCTCCTTCCAAGCCGACAGGAAGAAGATGAAGCAGGACTACGAGGAGCTGCAGCGCAAGCTGGAGGAGGCCGTCACCCAGAACGATGCAGAGCTGAGGACCCTGCAGGAGCAGCTGGCGGAGAGCAAGGCCCGTGTGATCACTCAGCAGCACGAGCGTGGCCAGGAGCAGAGCGACCACGCCCTGATGCTCCGCGAGCTGCAGAAGCTCCTGCAGGAGGAGCGGGAGATGCGGCAGGATGCCGAGCTGAAGCTGGAGGACACGAGGGAGGCCCTCTTAGAGAAGATGGCAGAGGCGGACAGGGGGGCGGAGTACCAGGTGCAGCTGCGGCGGCTCTCCCAGGAGCGGGAGGAGATGAGGAGGAACCTGCAGGCGGCCGAGGCGGAGAGGAGCAAACCGAACCCCCGTGTGGAGGAGCTGCAGCAGGAGATGGCTGAGCTTCGTCTGCACCTGGAGGGGCAGCTGCAGCAGGAGATCCGGAAGGTGCCGGGCCTCCCCGTCTTGGCGACCGTCAGCTAGATTTTAATTTAAAGTGTAAAATCCATGAGGTGATGCCACCCTGAGCTTTAGCATCCAGTTAGACAGCAGGTTTGAAAAACATAAATTGGGGGAAAGAAATTTGTTTTTTTTTTTTCTTCATGCCAAATTATCATCTTTGTATTGTACTGACTAAAAGAATAACGTTTAAAAGTGTATGATATTTCACTAAGGATTATATGTTCCGAATGTGGCACTTGTGAATCCAAGTTCATTAAATGTTCTGTTTCTGTTTTTTCAAATTTCACCCACTTTTAGTCAAAGCAGATTTTTATATATGTATTTATATTTAAATAGGTTTACCAGTTCTTACTTTTTAATTTATTTTGAGTTTTTACTAAAATGATTGAGGTTTTAATTCATTGGCTGCGATCCCAGTTGCACAGTTAACTGCTGGCTTTGTAGCACCTGTGTTAGCTGCTAGCCACGTAGCGCAGCCCATCCTGTGTTAGCTGCTGGCCACATAGCGCAGCCCAGCCATTAACACCACATTCCCTTGGCCATGTCCCTGCAGGCTGTCCAGGCAGAGGAGCGTCTCCGGGAGCAGGCCCAGCTAGAGGAGGGCCGCGTGGCCAGCCTGGAGGACCGGGTGTCAGAGTTGTCGGCGCTGGTGGGCACCTGTGAGAAGGCACGGCAGAAGGACCAGCAGGTGGCGCAGAAGTTACGCGAACGCATCCTGCAGCTGGACACGGAGAACAAGACGCTGGCCATTGCGGCTGCGGCCAGAGCCCCCGCCGACCTTGCGCTGGACGAGACCAACCTGGACGTCAACGTGCTGCGAGAGAAGATGGAGAAGCTGAAGAAGCTGCTGGTTCTGGCCTCGCAGAAGCCCTCAGCGCTGGAGATTGAGAAGACGGCCGAGGCGGAGCGCAGTGAGCCCTCCGACGGCGAGAAGGCCTCGGCACTCTACTACCAGCAGGAGCTGAAGCAGCTCAAGGAGGAGTTTGAGCGCTACAAGGCGCGCGCCCAGGTGGTGCTCAAAAACAAGAACGCCAAGGAAGGGGGCGTGGCCAGGGAGCTGGAGGCGGCCCGCGAGCAGCTGGCTGACCTCAAGGAGAAGTACATCGGGCTGCGGCTGCACTGCGACGAGGCGGAGGCGCAGCATGGGCACGAGCTGGAGATCCAGCGGCAGCAGGCCACTGCCCTGCAGCAGGGTCACCGGCAGGAGCTGGAGCGACTGGAGGCCCAGCACCGCGAGCGCTTCCTCCGTCTGGAAGAGGAGCTCCACCGACACCGGGACCGGACCGCCACCCTGCTGGCCGAGAAGGAGTTGGAGCTAGAGCAGCTGCGGGCCGGGGCTCTCAGGTCGAGCCGGGCCAAGGCCAGGGCAGCGGGGGTGGAGGAGGGCGCCAATCCTGACCAGGGAGATGTCATCGCCCAGGCGCTGAAGCTGGTGGGCCCCACCGAGCCGACACTGCTGCTGTATGCCGAGGAACTTGCCCGGCGCGAGCTGGAAGTCGGCACCCTGCGGAAACAGAAGCACCAGCTGGAAGCCGACATGCACCAGCTGCAGGCAAGGCTCATCTCGCAAGAGGAGCGTCACGAGGACGAGGTGTCCGTGCTCCAGGCCCAGCTGGAGAAGCTGGCCAGGGACCAGAGCCGCGAGGGGGCCAACCTGGAGTACCTGAAGAACATCATGTACCGCTTCCTTACGCTGCCCGATGCACACGGTCGTCGGCAGACCCTCACCGCCATCCTCACCATCCTGCATTTCAGCCCCCAGGAGAAGCAGGCGGTGGTGAAACTGCAGGAACAGAGCTGGTGGAGCCCAGCAATGAGATAATATCACTTGGGGGGGGGGGGGTACGGTAGTTATGAGAGGTGTGGGGGTCAAAACCCAACAGTGTGTGGTATTGCAGTGCACTGTCCATCGCCAGCTAGGTTACCCCACTCCACACGGCGGCCCAGTCTGTTCCCATTGGTTGCTGATTGACAACACAGCTTAGTCCCATTAACTAATGTACTGTATAATTCAGTGTTTCCTAAGCCAGTCCTTAGGGACCCTTAGAAAGTCCACGTTTTTGCTGAGAGCCAGGTGGTCTGGGTCCCAGAGAACCTGATTGGGAAATACTGGTATAATTCAAAAGATTATTGGTACTTTTTCTGACACTGCAAAATATTTTTATAGTGACATTTTACTAATCTGTTCTCTATTTATTTAAATTCCTGAGTGACAGGAGAAATTGCGACGTAAATTCCCAAACGATTGCCAAAGGTTCAGCCCGCCTTTACCGGCCGACATTTCTATCTTCACCTTGGCGCAGGAGTGAAGTTCCTTTTTGGGCCTGTGGGGGTCTCCATAAGAGGGTTCGAAACTGCGTTAGCCACTGTGCTTCGCCGCTCATGACACTGAAATAAAATTACACTGCCAGGGGGCTCGTAATTCCTTATCGCTCTGTACTTGGACTGTTTGCCGTTTGCAGATACTGATCTCACAGGGGCGCTATGCGCGATACCCGCTAATGAATATGATGCGTGTAGCAGTTCGAGCTCGCGCCTAACTACCCTCTCCGTTCACCACGACCTACATTTGACCTCTTTCCTCCGCAGCAATATTATCAGTTTGATTTGGCAATCCTTTTGTTCATGTTTAGATTGGGATTCGTTTATATTATTTAAAAAAACTAGGTGGGAAAATCTATAAAAGATTGTACTGTGTGTGTTTAGGCAGCATTGCCCAACACCCTGCCCACAGGTCACTTTACTGGGGCCGAGCACTGGGAATACAATAGGAATTTCCCAAGTATTATACCAATAATCTTGTTTGCTTAAGCTCTGGTTCTGTCGAGCTGTTTTGACGGCATTGCTACTGTGTTGGTTTGTGGTTGTGTTTGCTGAGTCCTTCATATCCTTAAGTTTCGCGCAACTGATTTCGAAAGTCAAGCCAGCTATGCGGTGAAAGGAAAATGTATTATTTGTTCAACTGTTGTTTTTATGTCCTGTGTAATTTATACAATATTATATTTAAAAGAAAATGGATCTTGCAGCACCCCGAAGGCGGTACAAACAGTACTGCCTGTAAACGCTGAGACGGGACTGATGCTGTATTTTTGACTGTTTTGTATGCATGTCCCACCCCCACGGGTCACGAGACTTTGCTGGCTCACCTGAGCGTTCCTGTAAACAGTCATGATTGCCCGGAGCCTTATAAAGATCAGAAGGTGATATGGCACCAGATCAAGGTGATATGGCACCCGGCAGACTCTGCAATGGCGCACCTATTCTGGTAGAACAGAGAGGTGCGTTTTGTCAGGTGCACGGTCAGAAATGGATTTAGACTATCAGAGTTGCTGATATGAGTATGAGAAACCCAGTGCAGGTGTGCATTTATGAGACGGCTGAACTATTAGAGGACTTACAGGAATGCAAAGAAGGTGGAACAAGTACTTACCTTGTGTACCCTTTGTTGTACTTTGAAGTATATGCAGTGTATATTTGCTTATCTACTTTGCACCGTTTGGAAACACTATTTAAGGGGCTTGAATGGTAAACATAAATTCACACCGATGTATATTTTAATAAGTGTTCAATCAAAATAAAATTATTTTCCCTAGTGAATGCTTAATTATTCGTCTTGATATATGTACCATATAGTTTTCATGTCATTAAATTGTGAATATGTTGATGACAATAGCCAGCATATATGGGGAATATTGGTATATTACTAGACAGGGATTCAACTAAATGTGTTCTGTTAGTATTATCTGATCTGATTGGGATCGGCCTTTTAGCTGGTAAGCACACAAACTGTGTAGTTCTGGAGTAATTTTGACACTTCGATTTCACCCGTAGCATCGGAAAACCGAAACTTGCTTTATTCCGTATTTATCAGCTCAGGATGCGTCCCGCCCGCGTCACGCAAAGATATAATTCCGCTTTTACTAGCTGACGGCAGTGTCGCCGGTCGCTTTCACCATGCAGTGACCGGCCATGGGCGGAGACCGAGTTAATGAACGCCAGAGGGAAATAAGAAAAGCTGCAGGTAGCACAGGATCGCTTTGTTTATCATCTGCTTGGCCATGGAGCCGCGGGACGACGGCGCGTTTCAGAGCGCGCTAACCAATGACCAGGTACCCAAAGCCTAACGCCTTACGCTCCGGCCACTGGGCGTCAAGTAGCAATTTAGAAAGTTTCATAATTAAATATGCTTTGCAAAGTTCTGAAAAACGTTTGAAAAGTTTTGTGTTTGCATTGTCGTACATTCTGTTTTACTTTTTTTTCTTATTTATATTGTCTCAATGATGTCTTTTAGATTGAAACCATATCTATCGTGTATTTATCATCGTTGTCATTAAGGTAAGGATGCCTTTTCCACGGGTTTTATTTACTTGGCGCCTAAATCACTCCATGTGAGCCATTACATGACACGTATGTTAAACATTGCTGTTCCAGCCCAGTGACAGTTTACTCTGTTAATGCTGGGGCTGAACGCGCGCTCAACGCGCGCCCCCCAGCCAGGTTTAATGTTTAGCAGTTAATGGCTGTTGTGCTACGTACCAGTAATTCCTAAAACAAAGTAGTGGATAAAGCATCTTCATTAAAGGGGCGGGTTAAAGCATATCACTCATTTGCGTCCTAGAATACTACTAACCACAAAAAAATGCCTAAAATAATGCGTCCAGAATTTTATCAGATTGTTATTAAATGTTATTAAACTTATGACTGCAGTATAATTTAAGCGCTTCATGCATCACTCGGTTTACACAGATGAGCAGACAGGTCCGGACACCCTCTTAATGTTCAGCACTCTATCCACCGGACAGCACCCGTTAAAATCCCCCCAGTTCTGCAGGCCTTGGATTATATCATTTATGCATGCAAATCTACGTACATATACACGCGGTGACCCCACTGAAGAAATATCCATGTTTTTTTTTCATATATATATATAAATCTAGGGGATATACCAAATCAGATGAAGTTGACCTGATTACTTTATCGTTCATTTTTTTCTTTATTATACAGATCACGATAAATGTTTCTACATATTAGCGCGAGGACACTTATATTATTCAAATCCTACTATTCAAGTATTTTTTCGTTTAATGTAATGCAGTAGTTCTTCAAACGTCTTCTGCAAGCGTATCTCGATAATGGGGAGTAAAACAAGAAAGATATGAATGCTTTAACGTGTTCTGTAATTGATCAAATAAAACATTTTTCTCATTTTCCTTGCTATTGATCAAATTTATATAATTGACGCTGTCGAGCGTCCAGGTCAGTGTGTCAGTAAAAATGTAGGTCAGGCTTTGTTATACTATTGCATAGTTAGGCGTCAATAAAAGATTAATGTAGGACAGTTGTTGATTATTCATAAATTTATTGCCGTGCAGTTTCATTGCCTTCGAGCGATACCATGATGACCAGGCTGCAGTATGTCCTGCTTTGTCAGCTGATGTTTCTTCTTATCTGTCACAGAGCTTGTGTTCTTCAACCCGTTTTGCTTTCTGTTGCAGTTTGCTCGGGAGCTCGTCTGTCCTGGTGGCAGCTGTCGTTAAGAGACGCCATCTGAACAAACAGGTGAGTCACACACAAACAAAAAAAAAAACACAATAAACTCCTTACCGAAATTCGATGATGATAATATCTAGCCGGATGTGTGGCTGGGCAATCTGTGACAACAAAAGACTGCGCTGGTTCAGCATGAGACAGCGGGAGATGCCTGTAAAATTCCCTTAATGCGTTTCACATGAGGCACACCTCTATCTCCATGCACCACAAATACCTGAGGTTCAAGCCAATATAATAGGCCTATACCGGGTGAAGCAATACTGTAGATTCCAGTATTAGGCAGCTGGATATTGCTGTAAAATTCCCACCACTTTATCAACATTCATCACAAATACCTGTAATTCAACTTAATATTATACCTGGTGAAGCAATACTGTATATTGTATTTTTTCAAGCCAATGTGTAAAGTAGGTTCGCTGTGTCTTTCTGCTGCAAATCTCACTGCAGACTCTCAGATGGGTGTTTCTCGTTTAACACAGCACTTCTTATCGCTTTGAGCCATGTCATCATTCTTTGCTCCCCACCAGTCAGAGATGCATTCAAACCCAGAAAGACCACATGCGCAAATATGGGTTCGATGCCCGGTGTCAGTAATTAAGAAGATCTTGGGATGGCTGGTGTTCTGAAGGCGCTGGACAGTAGAATCAGGATTTCTGGAACGCCGACCACTTGATCTGCCTCACAAACTGAGCAAGGCCGTTAAGCTAACATTTCCTTGGGTCTGTTTGTTCCCGCCCCCCCTCAGGCCTGGCCCCTGCTCCAGCTGGCCCTAGCAGACTTCCTGGCTACTGTCCTGCTGTTCCTCATGAACATCATGAACATGGTACCGTCCACCGAGTGGCCAGACAACCTCCTAGTCTGCGAGCGGCTGCTCCCCCTCTCTCTGGCAAGTGTGCCTCCCTCATGTGTGGGGGGGTTGGTTGTAGAATTCATATTTGCTTCATCTACAGAGCGACACTCACTTTGGGAGTTCAGTTAAAGCCGTGGGGGGGGGGGGGGGGGGGGGGGGGGGGGGGGGG
>JAODKC010000001.1:6853117-6871407 GCA_026777985.1 Mormyrops attenuatus
ACACACACACACACACATATATACACACACACACGCACACACACATATATATATATAAATTCTGCACCTGAACCAGAACTGGGATGTGGAATTCTCAATATCTTTGTGATGCTGAAAATTCAGCCAGTTCTATACCAATGAATCCACATTACTGTACTTACTCAGTTCCATTGAAGTCTTTTGATAATGTCTGACTACTAGTAATATTTTACTGTTTTTAGGTCACATTTCTGGGTGGATCTTTCCAATGATTTGAAAGACAGGAATCTCTTCAATGGTAGTAATGAGCATAAATAAATGGCACAGTTTGTCTTCATGGATACAGTACAGAGGGACCTCGATGAATGGAGGAGAAACAGATGATGTGCAGAATCCATCCTGTTAGTTTCATATTTGGCACCATGTTGCACAGTAAATTTTTAAGTATAAGGTGTCACTCATTTCTTATCTACACAGTCTATGGAAACACCGGAATCTAATCTTAAAAGTGTAAATAATGGTTACTGTAAGTTTTCAGTCCTCACTCAAGACAAATGTTAAATGAACGCTCGATTTCCATTTCTACGTATGAGGAAGCACTAGTGAGAAAAATATTAAGAGCTAAACAGGGAAAAAGTGTCCTCAAGTTTCAAAGAAACAAAGTTTCAAAGCTCTTATGAGAATTTTGTATAAAGAGCTTTGTAAATAAACCTACTTCAAGGAGGAATGTTCTTATGGTCTCACCAATTACATCTTCCACAGTGACTTCAGTATCAGTCTGCCTGTTAAGTGCTGATACAGGGTCTTGGAGAGGAAGTGAGGCCCTGGACAACTGTGAATTATGGAAGAGGCTATCGTCTTCCCAGCTAGAAAATACTCGTCACTCTGTGATGCTGGTTACAGTTTTTCTCAATTACTAATGTATCTATCAGCTTGACATTCTTCCATAATTACCATAAGTGTTCCATAAGTGTTCACAAAACCATACCGTGCCTCACAGTGGAGAGGTGGGTGCACAGTCAATGTTATATAAATAACATTATATATATTTATATAATATATTTATATGTTATATAATGCTTCTCAGTGCATTCACTCTCAATTAACTATATCAATTTACAAATACAGGTATGCAATACAAGTTAAAGAGTGTGGAAATAAACCTTATGTAGATATAGTGTATACTGTTGAACGTGATGAACTTGCTTTTCTGTGGATCTTCAAAGATTCTCTGGGTTCTGAGGCAGTTCATTAAAAGTGTCATGAACTCTCATTTTGGACCAGCCTCTTGTCAGCCGCCAGTGGATTGTCGCTTTCTTTCCCTCCTGCACTATGTTTTGCTGCAAAAATATCTTAATGTTTTTCTGGTCATTCTCACCCTGATGTTTCTTTGAAAAGAATGCCTTTCTCTCTCTCTTTAACTGCTCTAAATTTCATAAAAGACTGGACAACTGAGCTCCCTGATAAAAATATGAAAATACCAGTCAAGTGATTTTTTATGTAAAATAATACATATTAAACATTGACTTAATAATTTTACAAAGTGTGCAACCTAGTTGAATAAATTTCCATTCTGGAATTTTATAACCTACTTATGGGAGCCTGAGAAACCAGGAAAGAGAAAAGATTTGTTCTTACACGAACTACTGGGAGGCGCTTACAGCCATAGCTTGGCGATTGGTTGACCACAAGCACCGCGGCAAACTTGGAAGTTTCACAGAAGTGCAGAAAAAGAGATGTAGCGGAGTAAAAAAACCCAAGACAGTCTGACTGCAGTACCTGCACCTCTCTACCACAACGGGAAATGTATCCGTGGAATTGATCCGGATGACGATATGAAATTATATTCTTAATAATGTTAACACATGTACACAATTAAAATGCTGCTAAATAGGCTGCAACATACAGATGGAGGTCAAGTAAATTACAATTGTATACCATACTATTTAATAATTGTTTCAAATAAACTGGATACATAGCCATGAACTCATGCGGGCGTGTCCACATCATTAATTAGGCTAGATTAAATATACCCGATATTAGAGCTCATTTCATATCGTAAGTAGTAGAGCCCTGCGCGGGATTATTTTTTTAATCCCGCCCGCTCGCTCCCGCTGAATTTCTGATCATTACCGTCCGCTTCGTGTCCAACCCCGCCCACACCCGCAGAACCATTAATTGATATATTGTATGATGAAAGTTTATATGCATTTAATGTGCTATTTCAGTAGAACAAGAACAGAATAAATAAAAACAAATTCAACAAAAATCTCTCATCTTTGAATCGCAAATACACATGTAAACTGAGGCCAAAATCTAATCAGATGTGCAAATATCTGTGCAGTTATTAAACAAAAACAATAAAGAAATCTTAAAAACAAATGTGCACATATCACGTTATTATGAACAAGGACAGCTTAAAACCGTCACTGTACTGTAATGGTTTTTCTTGTAGCACTGTTCACTAGAGTGCGCTATACACACGTCTTTCCACAGATCCCAGAAGGTTCACTTCTTGTAAGATCGCCGCGAGTATAACTTAGTACAAGACTTTAAATAATTTAACAGAGTATGAGCAAGGCATGGCCTGCGATGGAAAGGCACCCCCATTCAGCGTGATTGACTGCCTTGTGCCCTGAGCTTCCTAAGATAGGCTCACCATGACCCTACTAAGCAGATGGAAGGTTGATTGATTGATTGATTGATTAATTAATTAATTAATTAATTAATTAATGGACGAATGAACTCATCATCTGTGTTTGATGGAAATGAAAAATTCACTAGCTGCTGTTAAATTCATAAAAGGAGACTGTTACACCAATCAGGCCGTACATAATTTCCTTAATTAGTTTTTGCTTTGATTTGCCTAGTAGCGTGACCACAGAATTTAAATGTTGCGGAGGTTGAATGGAATAGCCCTCAGTTTCATTCAGCCACAAGATACTGCATTTTTTACATCATGAGACTTATCAGGGGTAATTATCTGGACAATAAGTCACCCCATCATGTTTGGTATAGATGAGGATGAAATTAAAATTCCAAAACTGGACAGACTGACATCTGTGGTTGATGATTTCTGGACTCAGCACACAGTCCTGTGAAACACAACGGTTCAGCATGAATCAAGATGTTGATCTTCGTATTGAATTAATTATGGGTCCAAGTGCCAGTTAGAGATAGATAGATAGATAGATAGATAGATAGATAGATAGATAGATAGATATATTTGGCTGTCATTGTATCATTCGATATCAGTTAAATACCAATTAAAAAAATATTTCAGAGTAAAAACCCTTCCACACCCAAAAGATGCCATTTAAAGCTGAAATCCCAAAAGCTGAGCTTCCAAAACCTCTGGCTCAGGAAAAGACGCAGCTAGAGGGCATGACATCATCAGCACAGAGTGCTCCGTGTCTTGCCAGTATACTCCTTAAAAGCCCCGCTGAGGAAGGAGACACAACACATCACCAGACCTTAATGAAAAAAGCAGAGTTTACTGGTGGTTATTTGCAGTCCTAAAAACAGTGTTTTGGTCAGAGCTTTCTTCACTTTTACAAGTGGGGCAGTCTGACCTGAGTAAATGTCAAAAAAGAGCATTTGTTGCCGGTTTAAGGTGCAGCAAAGTCAGCAGTGAACACTGAGGCACAAAGACACCCAACAGCAAGATTTTAAAGGCTCAGTTTGTGAGAGACTCACAAACTATTGAGGAAAAGAACAGACGATGATGTGAATTCTTAGAAAGGGTCCAGTGTAAACATTCTGAACCTGGGGACAGATGAGGGACCCAGCACTTTCTGAGGAGCACACTGACGTGGGCGCCATAGTAACCAGCAGCTTTCCCAGAATCGCCAAACGCACCCAGCGCATCTGGATAGGACGGGAATGACCACAAGCACCTTGAACCACTAAAGGGTCACTTAGCAACCTTATCTGTAACCCTAATAGAGCCGTTCACCTGCTCTTATTTTTCAGGAGCCAGTGGAAGTTTGTGAATAATCTGACAGGAAAAACAGAAGTAATGAGGTGGATCGCATACACACGGGCAAACACGCCAGTGCTGTGAGGGGAGGACAGCGTCCGGTGAAGGTCAAATCGTACCACCGCTGGAATGACAACTTGGTGCTGTGACCAGCAGGAGAACCTGGGACTATTATAGGTACAGTGGGCGAGAAGGTTTCTTTGACTTGGTGCTAATGGCCTCGATCTCTTGGTCCACGATCACGATCCCCTGCTCTGAGAGGGAGAAGAGGGTGACAGCAGTGAAATGAGAAATGTCACCAGGAGCAGGAAGTTTGAACACATAACCCCTGATCTTAGTTCCCTGCACTGGCCTCCTGTCAGGTTCAGGACTGACTGTAAAGTTCTCCTACTTACATATAAGGCTAAATATAAAGGTCATATAAAGGTCTAGCGCCTGCTTACCTAACAGAACTAGTTCAAGTTTACAAGCTGCATCGTCCACTCTGATCACAGAATGCAGGCTCCCTTCTGCTACAGGACCCCTATATTGTGGAACAGTTTGCCAGCCCGTGTTCAGGATGCCGAATCGGTCTCAGTCTTTAAATCTTGATTGAAGACCTATTTCTTCAGTTTAGCTTACCTGCAACTTAACACATAACACACTGTAGCTATGGCTGCTGGTGTTGCTGTACATGCCTTTTTGAACTGTGTCCATTAATGTGTCTGTGCATGTTCTGATCCCCCATTCTCTCTGCCTTCCTTCCCACTCGTCCAGAAGGTGTCTGAGGTGGGCACCATCTGGGCTGGAATCCTGATTAAATCCCATGGAGGGGTGATATTGTGGATATAACTTATGAACTGGCTTGTTAATGGACTTTGGCTTTGACCTTGACCACAGTTTACCTTTTACTCTTAGGAAACACGTTCTCTCTTGTCTATAATTTTAGCATGCCTGGGGGGAGGGTTGGGCAGTCTGTTGACCTTGGACCCCCAGAAATTTTGGTTCCTCTCCTTTCTTTCTATCTTTCTTTCTTTCTTTCTTTCCTTTGTCTTCCCTTTCCCCTGTTTTTTAAAATTATTGTGTAGAAAAGATGTAGGACTTTATAACATTCATGTAAAGTGCCTTGGGGTAACTTGGTTGTGAAAGGCGCTATATAAAAATAAATTGAATTGAACTAACCAGCCCCATACACAAGACGCAAAAGGCCACTAAAAGACTTTACATCAGACACAAGCCTATGTCAATGGTGTGACTTGGTTGAGGCTAGTTAATAGATAACAGACCAGATAGTGAGATTATTCTAAACCCCAGGATATCTGAATTCGCTAGATACGTATTTTGCCATTGTAAGACAGAGCGTGACTCAGAAACGTCCCGATGAGGGTGTAGCCACTTGACATTCACTTCACCAGTGCCTTTAGGTTTGACTTTTGGCGCCCAGAACTCGATGCCCAAGCCTGCACATGCAAGACCCTTATGTGTTTTTCCTGACTTTTCATTTTGCCCCCCTGCCCCCCTTTGCTTTTGACTGGCTACCATGCTCGAATGGAGTCCCCATTCCTTGTTCCCCATGTCACATGACTCACAGAGAGCTGACCAATCAGATGAGCCTGCCGCTGTCACACAGCCTCCTGCCAGCTGACATCACATTCAGATCATTAACTCTATCACCTTTGGGCTGCTTTTATCAGCTGGTAGAGTGACTCAGTGGGCAGCATTGTTTTTGCACGCCTCCCAGATTGAGGATTTGAATACCGCCTCCACTCTGTAAGTGTGGAGTTCGCATCTTTTCTCCATGCTACACAGGTTTCCTCCAGGTCCTCATGCAGCAGTGCAAAAAATGCGCACCTAGATGAACTAGTGTCTCTCAATGGCAAGCAGCATGTGATGGGGTGTGTGTGTGTGTGTGTGTGTGTGTGTGTGGATTACGTTTATATCACATTGTGGGGACCAAATGATCTGTGAATGCAATCAAAAAACTAAAAATGTAGAACATTAAAGTCACGTATTTGGGTTGGTTACTTATGGATAAGGTTAGGGCTGGGTAGGGGTTAAGGTCGCCATGTTGGAATTAGGGTTAAGCCCATAGAAATGAATGAACAGTCCCCACAAAGATATAGATATCTAATGTGTGTGTGTGTGTGTGTGTGCGTGTGTGTGCATGGGCCCTGTGATGCACTGGCATCTCGTTATGGATGTCCCCTGCCGGATGCCCTGTGCTTCTTGGGTCTGGCTCACAGTTCCCAGTGACTCTGTACTGGATTAGATGTTGCAATATGGAGTGAAGGGTGTTGGCACTTTGGCCTCTGCCAATCTATGCCATGTGGGCAGCTGGATGTATTAGTCAAAGTTAGATATCATCTTCAAGGGAACAAAAGCATCCTGGGACCTGAACTGGTGACTGTGAAGGTTAGCAGTGCAGTGCCAGCGTCACGTCCTGCAGCCCGCATGACAACTCAATCACTGAGCCCCCAGTTTTAAATAAAGCATTCAGTGGAAGCTTCCAGATATCATGTAATTCGGGGTGCTCATAAACAGGAACCAGCTCCAGAGAAGGTATTCAAAAGGCAGTACTGAGATGTGCATGAGTGTCGATTCACATGAGTGCTTTGCTAAGGTGGAGACAGATATGGCATGGCAACCAAGAGGCCCTACGGTGCTTAAGCAAAACGACGCACCACTTCCTTCCTGCAGGCGCATATGAGGCGGCGTGGCGTGTTCACACAATACCCTCTGAGACGGGAGAAAAAATGCAAGTGCATTATGGGTAGTTTTAAGAAGCAGCTCTTACACGCCATGTAACACACTCTAGAGAAAGTGGAAGGCTGTTCCTCCAATGATGAATAATTCATAAAATAGTGATCAGCTATCAGGCTGATATGCAACTGGTTATTGGTAAGTATTTCAGATTTTTAACATTTAGAATATAATGAGTAAATGAAATGGACTACAGTCTTTACATTACTGAGAAAAAAATCATGTGACACGGTGACTCAGTGGATAGCTATGTGTGGCTGCATCGTTCTCCTCCCACAATCTTAGGTGGACTGGTGTGTCTAAATTGCCCAGTACTGTGTGTGTATATGTGTGTGTATGTGTTCACATGCCACCCCCCAAAAAAATGTTCTCAGCATCACTGTGACCCTGCATTGGATATGTAGTAGAAAAAATATATGAGAAAATATTTTCATTGTTCACTTCAGAAAAGTACACAACCTAATCTGAGTCTATTTATATATAATATAATATAATATAATATAATATAATATAATATACCAGAATAATGGCTAAAATATATTAAAATTGTTATCTATGTAATTCGTTTTGGATAAAAATCTCCATGCCATTTTTTTGTCTGCTTCACAGACTCTAAGGCAATCTTCTAACCTTCTAGATTGTTCTAGATCTTTAAGTTGCAGAGATGAAAAAGGGTCTGTTATTTAAACTTATTTAAAGCCTATATTGATCATTGCTACTGATTACAGTGTACAGTTCTCACCGGCACAGCCATGAATGGTGCAGACGGGCTCACTACTTGTATGTCTGCAGTCTTTTTATTGTAAGTGCACAGCATAGGAGATGCCCCGCACAATTAGGTGCCCTGTCACTTTACACCATCACACTCTTTTATTTTGCTTTAATAACAGTCATTGGGTGCTCTGGAGGCTTGCTAGATACTGGTGTGGCCTCTCTCATCCAGGATTGTGGGTTTGATCCTGAGTAGCTGAATTGGGCTTCCTTTGTCCCGGTATTTGTGTGGCTCCCGGTCACCCTGCACTAGATAAGTGATTCTGGGCAAAATGCAAAATTTCAGTATTATTTCGATTTCAAAAGTCAAAAATCCTCACCGATCATGACTTTATCAAAACTTTCTGGACGTCCTCCCTGCTGCGGCTAAGGGTGACACATCTCACCCAGCCATCCCAAAACAAAAAAAAATCCCGTCTAGTTCAGCGAGTTCGGGTCCGTGTCCTGAGATCCTCATAGTGGGACACGGGTGTGCCTGGTGAAAAAAAAAAACGGCATGGATTGTAGTATTCATCGTGGTGTTTTGCACCTGATAAACACTCGCTTTCAACTAACTTTGCTTTCGCATGTCTGTCGTTATTTATATCTGAGGGTACCTTTATTTTACTTTATGAACTGAGCTGGAAACAGTAGTCCAGCCTGCTTTACAAATCATCCTGAGCCGCAGGTGTTTGAATTGTGGGAGATAAAGCAGGAGAAACATGCAAACTCTGCAACCCAGTGCTGTGGCTGAATAAATTGTTTGCACAGTATAGTTTGGCGGCACTTTATATGAAATAATGAATATGCCGTAATACCCCCGGAGTGAATAAATCATAAATGAACGCTCGGGCTGCGTGAACGCGCATGCGACCGGCTGCGCGCTCCTGTCACAATGTCCGCCATTTTGATTAAAAAATATGACAGGATTTTTTTCCCTTCCTTGAGACTGTTCAGGGACTCTCGGCTGTTAAAGGCTTCGTCGGTCGAGGGGAGGAAGACGGAAAAATACGAACGGAAAAGAAAGAAACCCAGAGCATAAAGCGGGGCGGAAAGGAGCGACGGGCGTGCGGGATGGTTTGGGAGCGACAGCCCTGACGGAGTGAGTGCCCCGGCGGCTCGCTGCCTCGCCGCGCTCCGGCGCCCCCCGTCTCTCGGTGAGTCCGGGGCTCCCCGCTAGCCGCCTAGCATGCTAACGGCGCCCCCGACGCGCGTGACCGGGATGACAGGCGCCGTCTGCGGGAGGTGTGTGAGTACCCCCCCAGTTCGGGACACGCTTTTTTTTGTTGCGCTCGCCCCACAAACTCCGCTCCCTCTTGCTGTGATTCCCCATAAGCGACTTTATTTATTTCTGATTTATTGTCGTCATTTTAGTGCACGAGGCGGCGCGGGGCTTAAGTTTCCCCGGCGGCGCGTTGGAGGAGTTTTCGGCCGCCGCGTCTCGCCGCCTTTTCGGGCTGTTTCACAGTGTGTTTTTCTTGTTTTGGCCTCCCCCCCCCGCTTGTGTTCTCCTCATTTTAACTGCTGTTATTACTCACATCACTCCCGGCGGCGTAACCCGCAGTGTGCGCCGGGCTCAGATCCAGCCCGGATACCCGCCTCTTTTTGTTTATTTGTTTATTTTGCTTGTTTGTTTCTAATGACTTCCCCGCACATGTGCCGAATCCCCCTTGCCCCAGAGATCGCCCTTGTCCGAGCCAGCCAAGTCTGCCAGGGTGGCTGGGCCGTCAGGATCATGTGTACCCGGCCGGCCTGGCTGCTTCACACGGCTGTTTGATGCGCTTTGTGTGATGGTGTCACCCCGACTGACACCGAACCGGGAACGTGAGCAAGGCTCGCCGGGATCCGGGAGGAGGTTGCGCCGATAGGGTCCGGCTCGGCTCGGTGCTGCCCGCCTGGCATCCTGTACTGCATCGTGTTTGAAAATCTCCGAGGAAGTGTAAGCAGAGCAGCCTGTAAACAAACCGGACCGATGTAAACCCCCCGCTGTCCGAATTGTCGCTGTCACATGCGGCGTGTGCGTGATATGCACTTTACACTGAGATTGCTGCTTTAACTTTGAATTCGCTGTACCTGTTACTTGTCAGTGGGCCGGGGGCCGCGTGTTTGCGTTTATTAGCGTGTAATGGTAGCGATGTCCGATGTGTCAGATTTTTAAATGACCGACGATCATTTCCGCCGGATCCTCCATCGTGTTGTCATCTTGATATTATGTTACTCCTCGCCAAGCGTGGTGTGAAGTCTGGCCTGCGCCTCGATTGGTTTTGTTTTTTGTGTTGTTTTTGTGGTGTTTTCTCAGACCAACCCCCCAAAAAAAAACAAAAATAAAACACGCGTCTACTCACACACCAACTCCATTAATCGACGCACTGCTTTTGTAAAAAGTGACCATTTCCGATTACGCCACACAGTTAGTTTGTCATCTGTAGTACTTTTAAAATCTCCATGCAGGCTGTACCTTCGTTATTATATGAGATATTTATTATATGAGACCTTATTTATTTTATATATATATATATATATATATGGGGATTCTGTTTTTCTGATCAGGTACGTAGATTAGTGTTCTGTCCTTGGCTGTACGTAAACGAAATATTCAGCTCAACACCTTTTTCAGAAGTGTTGGCTGTAAGTTTGTTTATTTCTGAGCCTCGTTTGTTGAACAGAAAAGCATAACTTTTAAAAGATCGCGTGTCTCGCTTGCATCGGTCACCAGGCGCTGGTTTCTGCATCCTTGTCAAAAAACCACAGCTGGGTGTGAGCTCAGACTCCGGAGAAGGAGGGGGGTGGAAGATGGATGGGACGGCGGTCTAAAAAACGCCTCCTGAAAGTACCTGCAGCACGAGGGGCTTCGGGTCGAGCTCAGGTTCCTCTCAGACTCGCTGCATCCCCCGCACCACCTGGTCCGCCCGCACGGTGCTGCCTCGTGTCTCCTGCGAGGGGGAGAGTGCTTGCCATCAGTTTCAATGTCACGTACTCTCCCTGTGGATGTCACGAAGGGACGTCAAGGTGCAATTTGCGCTCTGTTCGCCCTGCTGCTGGGAATGGGGTGAAATTCCCGCAGTTTCTTTAATGTGGAAGCTATTTAACCCTTTTGTTTGTTTAGTTTTGTTGTAGGTTGTTGTTCTTACCTAATCCAGAAATGCTTTAATCTTTTACTTAGGTTTTCATTACTCTGTAGACTGGGCACCGCCACACCTTGTTTCCATAAAAAGGAGGGGACTGTTTCACAGTTTGGGGGGAGCCTGGGCGGTTGGCCTGGCGAGGGCGGCGGGGGGGCCTTGCTGGCTGGAGGTGTCATTAATTAGTTCCGCATAATGTACAAAATGTTAATTTAAGTTTCGATGTCCTATTGCCTGAAAACTGCTTCATTCGAATGTATTATTTTTAACATAGAACCCAAGTTTTGAATTATTATGTCCCTGCTTGCTCCCAAGATATGAAACTTAAGACAACACACTGATGTTGAAGCGTGCATGTGAAAATAACTACTTCAGAAAAGTTTGTTTCCTTCGCTGGTTAGACCCCAGTACTGCAGCAGGAGTCCTGTGTGTGTGTGTGTGTATATATATCCACAGTTCTGAGCTTGATTACTCCATCTTTTGACTGTTGAATATTATTGGTCACATGGAGCAGTAGTGAGGCTTCTCAGTGAACAGAGAGACTTGACATGAGGGTCACGTCTGTGAGGAACTGTGACTGGAGGAGAGGCTGTTAAATTATGTAAATAACCTTATGGCTGACATGTACCCTGCATCATAATCTGTGGCTGTTATCTCTCTGGAAATGTCGTTTAGTCCCTTTTTAATATATTAGTCTAAGCGGAGTTTGTTATGGAGCTGGGGTGATTTCTGTTTCTATAGGAACATTACAGTGTGCTAGAATTTTACAGTCATCGCATTATCTAGAGGTACTGATTTAGGTAATTTCATATGTTTTTACAGACCTGCGGCCTCTTAAGGCATGGTTGGAGGTCATAAACAGAAAGCACTTTCATCAGTAAGCGGGGCTTGTATGCTTCTGCGGTCAAAGACTTTCAGAGGCATCTGGTTTCTTCAGACGTGGCACGTTGAACTGCGGTTGGAAGATCTGGTGGTCTTTTTCTGTTTGAGTATGATTGCTATTTTAACTTCGTATAAATGATTTGACACCTTTTTCATTTACCAGTATTTATATGTAACAAGGGAAGGGATTTTGATGTCATTGACATGATCTGTATCCACTGCTTAAGAAGAAAGATTCCCTTTAGCGTGTTGCCCCGCCCCCAGTAGATCTTCATTAAGGGTCTATTAAACCAGGTTGGCTGATTCGTTTATGCATCGTGGCAGAGAGAATTATTTGTACCCCCACCACCACTACCACCATGTGACAGGCTGCTTGGCAGAAGGGACAGTGTTTGCCCGCCGTCCCTTCCGGGTCAAGGTGCAAGCTGCTAGCAGACAGGTGGCTGCCTGGGCCACTTCTGCATAAATTTCAGATGGGGTGAGGGGGGGCATGTCAGAGGGAGTGGTGAAAAGACACAGAGCCTCTCTGAACTAAACCTGATGCTGGTGCCGGCGGGACAGATACACAGCAAAGGAACTCATTAAACAGGTCAGCTTCTCTGGGGTACCCTCGTCATTCACCGCAATAAAGAAACCTGCCCTAGTGTGTGTATGAGAAAGAGATCATTGTCATCACAGAGATCTCGTCTCTCACTCAGCTGCAGGACCCGGTGCCGGAATTCTTCCTCTGATCTTTAAGAATGCTACTTTTGAGTGATTTCCACAAGCCGCTTATGAATTTGTTTATAATGAAGGGGTTTATTATGTCGACTGTGAAGTCGTATTTTAGGAGCCAGAAATGGTGTTTTCCCGTAGCAGACCTGCTGATTAATAGATGTCATGCAGATCCACATTTACTGCCAGCCATATTAAATAGCAGTTTGTTTATTTGATTATCTTGACACATTTCTGAGTCCTTGTTTACTCAAATTAAAAGTGAAACTATACTCTGCAGTATAGCTGCAGCCACTACCCCCTGTCCTTTTTAGTTGAATATGATCCTGTTTATTTTTTCATACGGAAGCGATGTTAGATTTCTTTTCTTTTATAAACGCGTGTTAGCAATGTCTCACCAATTCCTGTAAGTTAAAGTGCCAAACATGACTGAGTAGGGAGGCAGGTAAAGCTGTTGACTGCTTTTCATTAGTGTTAATAAATGCCCTACCTTCCTTCTGGCAGGGCAGGTAGAGGCCTGCAGTCTGCGTCGAAGGGCTCAGCTCCAGGTTGCTCACACTGTAAATTGGTGTTCTACCATGAATACTTTCTGTTAGAAGATCCACAAGGAAAGCTACCTCACAGAATACATTTGACTGTTTCATAGAGTGGTAAAAGTGAGTATATAGTATATTTCCTACCTCTGTGCGTCTTAAATATTTTTTTTTTTTTGGGCTTTTTAGGGTCATTCTGTTTTGTTTTTTTTTCTTTGCGATCACCGACAGTAAATAAACAGTAACTAGATTCTTTTGTAATTTGTATAGCCTTCCAAGGCATGACACATTTCTGGGGAGGAGTCAGAAGGTCAATCACCCAGTGGGCAGTAGCAACCTTGCATTGTGTAACTAGATGAAGAAGGGTCTGTAGTGATGTGGAGGTCTATAGCTTTCATTACGATTGCATGGGGCCGGTGCACAAAAAGGGAGGGTGTAAGCCTTGACCACGGGCATTAAGAATGAGAAAATGGGGGGTGGCTGTGCATTTGCACCCTGTGTCAGATCTGTTAGCCAGCGTCTGTTAACAGTCCTGTTGACATGCTCTGCTTGAGGGAAATCCCCATTGGTAGAGGCAGGCGCATTTCTGAAACCAAAAAGCCACGTGCCAAAGAGGAGCAGGCCCGCGCTCACATTGTGTGGCCCACTCGGGAATGTCCCGCGAAGATCTGTGCACGTTTAGTAGAGGTGCCAGGGTGTTGGAGAGCGGATTTGGCACTGCTGGGCTATGGGGCAGTGCATTCTGCCATCACTGAAATTAGACGGATGTGCTTCTAATGAATGCAGTCTTTATTCAAAAGCCAGTTCTGGACTCCTGTCCCACTGTTAGGGGAATGGTCTGTGTAACTAAGTGCGAGTCAAACTTCATGATGTTGTGTGGTTCATTTAGAGTAAGTCAGCTGAGATTTAACAGAAAGAATCATAAGACACAACTAACTAACAAACTCTCTGGTGGCACTTGATAGTTATTCTCAAGATGCATTCCAGATTCAGCAACTCAGTGATGTCAGTTGCGATGCACCATCTGCATTATGAGTATGTAGAGACATGCTGATGTTGAATAAATTGATTTCTTTGGTATACTTAAGTTTTTGTGGTTGTGCTCTAGCGTTATAATGCTTTTATTAACTTAATAAATTGCTTCCTAAATCAAATGTTTAGAATCTAAATTTTGCAGTGGAGCTCGAGCAGCTGACATCAGCATCCACAGCACGGTCACTTTCAACCTGTGTATTCTTCTTGGCTTCATCTACAGCAGAATTATTTTGATTCTCTGGCCAGAGATGTTGGAAGCAGGTAGATCCTATGGTGCTATCAGTGTTAATTTGCATTCACGGCTGTGTGGTACGCTGTCAGTGAATGGACATGCTTGTGAAAGGGGAAGCAACACGGAGATTCTGGCCTATGTAGCCTACAAATGGAAAGCTCTGTCTTCCAGGCTCACACAAGGTCAGAGCACTGCTAGGCCACCTGCTGTTGCTGGATGACAGGAGAGTCAGAGTTTAGCTCAACCCTTCTGCAGCTCCCTCTAACAGCAGTGGGATACAAGCAGGCTTGTTTCCTATGGAAGTTTTCAACATCTCCACCTGAATTGGTATTATTAGGAAGTTCAAGCATGAAGGGTGATCAGACCTTTATGTAGTTCATATAAAATAAAATAATCTGTTTTTTATTTGTTTGTTTTTGTAAAAGTAAAAAAAAAAAAAGAAGAAGAAATAACACCTAGGACAGTTTGATGTTCCTGAAGTCCACCAGGGCGATGACATGCGGGACGCCATCTGCTGGGTTTTTCCCAGACTGGCCGCAGAGGGCCAATCGTTTGTCCAGAAGCTTTTTTATTTTTTTTTCCCTCCTGTGGCTTGATTCCTCACTGGATTTCCTTTTAATGTTTCTTTTTTGGTTATGTTGCATAATTACTGGATTCTTTGAACCTGCTGAGTTTTGAAACTTTCAGACATGGGTGGTTTTGCTGAAGTTTTGCGGACTAGCCGCTCGATTTGGGTTTCACGTGGGCCTTTTAAAAGAAGCAATTATATTATTCTTTGTACTATGAAAGCCCGAGATTTCAGACAACTGATAAAATATGATTTTCTGTTTTGAAATGTCGACTGATTGTGAAGATTGGATAAAAGATCCCGTATGGAAATGCATAAAGAAAATGGAAAAGGACAAACGTTTCCATTCTTGAAAAGAAAATGTGTAAGTTTAGAATGTGATTACATGATAATTGCCCTTTTGCTGCCTTCACGCTTTGTTCTACAGATTCGCTGTTTTAAAGGTTGTTCACTAATAATTTTGCAGCCAAAGCCATATCGATCCTTTGGCTGCTGTTGCATCATCCATAAAACTCCTTGCAGGATGGGAACACGCTTTTTCGATGATGAGTGCGATAAGATGGTGTGAGATGGGCTACAGCGTGCAGGACCACATGGGAAGAGTCAGAAATGTTTAAGAAATGTTGGTTCAGGTCTGCAAAGCTGAACCAATCTGCTGGGAAGGCAGGGCTGATATTACTTCTTATGATCGTTTACTAATCCTGAAGACAAGGCCATAATCCCGCCTGTGCCACAGTGTATCTCTGCTGAATGTTGGCAGTATTTACTTTATTTATTGGTATTTCCATTCTTTGTTTTTTTTTTTTTTTAGAAATGACCTTCTAATGTCTCATCTTTTCTTGCTCTCTCTCTCCCCCCAGGTTGATATGAGAGTGAAAGTCTCAGCCCGTTACTGAAAGTTCTCCATCCCGCTCTGTGAGATTTACAAGGCAAATGTTTGCCCGTCAGTGGAAACAGTTTTATTAAAGACACAAACCTTTGCCCCGCAGGTAATGCATATTTCATAAAAACCTTCGCAAAATGATGTGAAGTTATTTTTTCATGCGAACATGAGCTCACTATATCGGCCACAGATGTCTGACTCAGTTTTTGGAAGGGCGTCATTTTATTTTTTCTAGTACTAACCTCTTCTCTTAATTATTCACTATCTGCCATGCCAGGAGGTATTTCCATGAATTTTATATGACTTTTTATAAAATGAGAGTTATAGCAGTATGGTAATTTCATTCAATTTTGTATTTTTTGGAAAATATGCAAGTAATAAATGGAACATAATTAGTAGTGTAATTACGTACTTATTAGTGTAGTTAACTACGTAATTAGTAGTGTAATTAACAACGTATTGGACCAGTTGAATCTGGTAAATTAGTGAGATCAGAATGGGCAAGTGCAGAGTCTGGCGATCGCGATGAAGATCATGCTCTTTACATTTGGGGAGGCTCCCTCGATGATGGAACTTGGCAGAGGTACTCCAATCACTGCCCATCACCTTAGCAAACCCAGACGCTGTCCCTGCTATGCTCCAAATGTAGCTGGGGGTGGGGGGCGGTGCTATCAGTTGCACATGGCCTTCCTCTGCATTGGGTTGGCATGTGGTGTCTTCAGATTTTGGCCCCATACATCATTTCTTCATTGATCTGAAGTCATTGTGATATTTGTAGGGTAGCTGGTGTCATGCATTTCCTAGTCTTGAAGGAAACAGCTGATTGGCTAAATGGATACGTGAAACTTTAGGTTTTAACTTTTTCAGCTTTAGTGAAACTGGCAGAGTGGATTCAGGTGGTATTTGTCCTCTGAAATTACCAGGTAGCTATTATGGCAGAGATTCAGGCAAGATGTCTGAAATACTAAGCTGCTCCTGGCCTGGGCTGTGGAGGGGGAACCCTGGGGGGTTGGAGCTTCGTTTGAAGGAGAGCTGACAGGAGAACGTGGCTCTCCTCAAGGGAGAGCGACGAGCATGATCCGAGCTGCTGAAACCTCAGGCCCGTAAATGTATCTGTTGAGCCCCGACTGGCACCAGTATCCACCGTGGCTGACGTTTAAGGTACCCCTCGTAGGGCGGAGAGTGGCGGTCCTTGGGTGGGGCTTCTGCAATCATCCAGAGCTCCCCACCGCCCCAGCTGCAGTGCCCGTTTGGCGGCGTCTTGACGCTTCAAGAGAGCCGGCGGTGTCACGCGTCCCTGTCATTGCTTCTATGCAGATGGATGACCCTCACGGCGAATTGGATCGCACCACAAATGGGCCAAATTTGCAAATAAAGGAACGGGAAACACCAGAGGATTAGTTCATGGGCCGCGTCTGGTTTCGGGTCTGGGTTCCCTTTCATTTGGCTGGGCTGATACTAAGCGTCATCTTTCATTTATAAAAAAAAAAATAAGCTTCATTTAATTCATGGTTTCTGGGGCAGGTCACCAAACACGCTAGTAATTGTGCAGCTTACAGGAGGTAATTGTGTTTGTAAGGGCTCAGTAGGTGGCGCTGTGGCTTCGTACTTTCAGCTTCTGAGTGTCTCTCAGCATGTTCTCTCCGTGTTCACGTGTCCTGGGTCCTCCAGTTTTCTCCTACAGTCCAAACACATGCAGGTCCAATGCGTTTTGTCCATAACTTGCCCTTGGAGAGTACTTGTGCATGGGCTGGTATCCTGTGCGGGGTGCCTCCGCCTCGCGCTCCCTAGGGTAGGCTCCAGGGCCCCCGTACTAGATGAGTACTTATGGGAAAAGGGTGGATGGTAATGCATTTTTCTGTTATTGAGGCTCTGAAGCTGTGACTCTTTCCATGGAAAAATAAGATTTTCCTGAAAAGTTAAAAATATAACTGGCAGGTTTGTTCATTCTCCTTGGACACTGGTCCATCAGGCATTTCTTACATGAAGATTTTCTGCTCCCCGGCCGCCTGCAGGAGAGCGGGTTCTGAGCATCGGGTTCGAGATGGACGACCTCACCTGAACAGAAACTGGTCTGTGTTTGCCCCTCCTCAGGTCTGTGCACCCAGCCGCCATGTTCTGGAAGTTCGACCTGCATACCACGTCCAATGTGGACAAGCTGCTGGACAAGGATGACGTGACGCTGCAGGAGTTGATGGACGAGGATGATGTCTTGCAGGAGTGCAAGGCCCAGAACCGCCGGCTGCTGACCTTCCTCAGCCAGGATGCGTGCATGCAGGAGATGGTGGCACTGATCACGCGGGAACCCCCGCTGGACCTGGAGGAGAAGCTGCGCTTCAGGTGGGGGACCTGGGGGTGTCCGGCTGTCGTCTTCATCAGGACTTCATCTCACGCAGGCCTGAAGGTCGGCGTTCCACTTACCAGCCTGGAGACTACTCCAGTGGCGTCTTTAAACTGGGAATAAGGCCAGCCTGTGAAATCCATACTATGTTGCAAATCACGGTTTGGCAGACAGCCTTCGAATAGAAGCAGATTAGACTCAAATCAAGCGAGTGTACATAACGCGATGTGTATGTAACTTCTTTATTAAGGATGTGTGTTAAAGTGTTTTCCCACGTCCTATTTTATCAGTAAACAGTAGGCTTGCATCCAGCAGCCGGAGACTCCTGGTGAAACCTTGATTTCACATGTAGGGGATGGAAGTGCTCAGAGATTCACACGCGTGTGTCGGGGGCAGGAGCTTCATTCGGGGCAGTACAAGGAAATGACAGCTGGCTCTGGGAGCCATAACCACGCCCCCCCGCGCCCCGGGGGGGGGCCGGGGCCCGCGCGCCCCCGCCCCCGCGGGCCGGGGGGGTCGACGGGCAGCCCGCG
>JAODKC010000001.1:6890233-6905214 GCA_026777985.1 Mormyrops attenuatus
GCCACATAAGCCGCGGGTTATTTAAAGATCCGAGACTGGATGCCTTTCCTTGCGGCCTCCGCCCCATGAGCCTTTACCCCACTGCCAGACCACAGAGGCGGCCCGCAAGAGGCTCCGCCTGTGGATGCCCTGGCCAATCAGCTGTCAGCTCCCCTATCGCTATGTGGTCTCTGTTAGCACCAGCCGGTAGTCGTCACGGTAACAATCGTGCCCACGTGCTTTGGTGGTCTGGAGCTCACGCCTGGGTTCCTCTGAGTACTGAACTGTATGTATGTAGGTGAGAGGTACACAGAGGAAACATGAGAACGTGTACACTGCCTTCAGACACACACACACACAGACACACATACACACGCGTGTGCAGTCTCACGTGAAGCCTTTTTGTATCGTTAAAAACTGATGCTGGCTGCTTTCTGTTTTTGTATACAATGCTGTACATGTTATTTGTTGTCAGACAGGCTGTAAATTCAAATAAAACACATAAATAAATATTTCAAACAGTAAAGGCTGTGTGTCGAGCTCATGTCATTGCAAGAGACTCTCAAAAGCAACTGTGGACCCTAAACATCCATCTGCATTTAGGGAACCCGCTGAAACAAACACAGGTATTACTGTTGTCTTATTACTCTTCTGTTTCTGTTGTACTTTCACTTGCTTTTGGTCGATGTGAGGTTTGTTTAAAAAACAGTTCCTGGTTATAGGTATCGGTTTGTTTTGACAGTGACTTCTGAACATTTTCCCAGTAGCCACTTTGGAAAAAGCTGCTGCCAAAACACATTAAAGGTCTTTCTGACCAGTGTGCAGCTCTCGGCTCTCTGTGTTTAAGAAACGTCCCAGGACCGTTGTCTGTTGATGACCTGCAGTCTTGCGGGCATCTGACAGAGCGTGGCAAACGTGGAGAAAGCGCTTGACTTGAAGCACACCTCACGTAAAGCGGCCCGGCTCTGTTGTCCGCTGAGAGCAGCTGCCGCAGCCTCTGGTTTGCACTGCGGTCTTTAGTGGATCAGCCGATTTTCTGTGGCGTGTTTCTTCCCTGGAGAAGCATTGAGCACTCCGTCCCACAGGAAGCCGCCAAATACCGAACGTTACCACCCTTTGGCAGCCCCCCCCCCCCCCCATGCACACATACATACCCACCCACAGATTCCATTCATAGCAGCAAGTACTACAGCGAACCCCCCCCCCAAGCCTTCAGCCCACACAGGCGAGCAGAGCACACCCAGCCTCCTGTTCTGCCCTCTACACCTGGCCCCTGAGCGTGTGCAGAGCTGTGTGTGCGCGTGCACGCGGCCGTGCGGAGGCGGGGGCGGGGCAGGGCTCACCAAGGCAAATATTTTCCAGGCTCAGCCTACTGGTCTGACCTGCTTTTCCCTTAGCTTGCCTGCCTGTGTGTGGAGAGGCTGCACACAGCAGGAGGATCCCGGACAGGAGCAAGCTTTCAGCTTCTGCTTTGAGACACCAACACACGGACGGATACGTGGGCCAGCTTCTTGGAGGGGGGGGGGGACTTTCTTTGGGAGGGGCTTTGAAGCGGGCACGGGGGTGCACTCTAAGCAAAACTAAACTAAAAGGAGGACGTGCCCCACACCCCCGCGACCCCCCCATGGGGGCAGCAGTCACGGCACTGCCATCGCACGGTCCTTGCAGATATGGGAGGCTGCCACAGCTACACAAGTACCACTGAGGCCAAGAGCGCCCCCCCTACCAGCCAGGCTGACTTCTCCGACATCAGCGGACACAAGCTGTAAGTACGGCTCCTTCCCCCCCCTCGCCGCGTCTCCCTGCTCTCCGCCGTGCCCGTATCGAACGCTCGCGGTAACTCTTCATTCCGCACGCCAGCAGAGCGCCTGTGTGTATTTGAGCCCTGCTTCTCTGGCTCCAGGGAGGGGGACTCCCTGTCCTATTTCCATAGTCTGAATTGTTTCGCGTAGTAGGAATTGGCAGCATAGGTCTCAGCGGTAAAGAGCCTGAGCTCAGCACAACAGACCAAGAGCACGGCCCCTGTGCAGATCCTAATGGGTTAAAAAGCCCAGGCGCATATTCAAACAGGGCTGTGCAGTGAGAGTATAAACACAGCGAAAGCACATAGCAGCCCAATGAAAGGCTCCACGTCAGAACCGGCCACCCTCAGCGTTCAGGAGACAGCAGAGAGCACATGCTTATCTGAGGACGTCAGCTCTGGAAACTTCCCCTTATTTTGGATGGAAGTGGGTAGAAGCTGGGGCCAGTCTGTGTCTGTACCAGGGAGTGAAAGCGTGGGCCGTCCGGGGCTCCCGAGGACTGGCTTGAGAAACATTACTCAGCATACCCAAAAAAATTCACTTGATCTTTTCTCCATCAGTTTTCTGAAACCACGTATCCTATTCAGGGTCATGGGGGGTCCGGAGCCTATGGGCACAAGGCAGGGAACAACCCAGGAGGGGGGCGCCAACCCATCACAGGGTACACACACACACATCTATAGCCATGTGGTAACCACCCAGAGGGAACCCCATCACAATTTGAGGAGAACATGCAAGCTCCACACGCTCGAACTCTGGTCCCAGGGGTGTGAAGCAGTTGGGCTAACTGCTATGCCCCCGTGCCCCCCTTGAGATTTCCTGATCGTTTCCATGGTTATGGTTCCTAACTTCACCCCCAATACAGCTAGGTGTGTATGGTGGGTCTTCTGCATACAAGCATTCCTGTTTTCAGAATACCTGTTATTTTTCCCCTCCCAATTCCTCTCAGTCTTTGTCTTTATATTCCTGGGTTTACATGTATTCTAGGGTGACTGCCGGGGAGTGTGCCCTCTAGAGGCCAAAGGGAGCTCCTCCGGGAACCCCTCATTTGGCCAGACTCCCGGTGGAGATGCAGCGTGTTAGCAGCACACGGTGTTGTTGTTGTCGTCTTCAGGGTCCTCTAGATCACACGCAGATTCATTAAACTCTAAGGGGAACTTGCCGTGGCAGTGAGCTGTCTGTGGGTGAAACAGTCGCACTGTGAGCTGAAGATCGTTTACTACACCCAAAGCAGGCACCTTTCCCTACTTTGTATAAAGGCAAATCTACCCCAGTGCATTAAATATGCAAACAAGGTCCTTTCTTTGACAGTGGCTTCAGCGAAAGTGCTCTGTGACCAAGCTTACAGGCCAAAGCCTGCACTGCGTGTGACAGACTGTCCCAGAGGCAGATCAGAGAGCAACATCTGAAAACTGTTGTGGAAACATTTCAGTAACAAAGGATATTTTGAGGTGGCATTAGTCCAACTCTGTTTTATTTTGGCCTTCAGTGTTCAAACATATCAAACCTGTATGTGTATATTAAGTTACATTACATTCTCAGAAAAAAAGTAAAAGATTGTACCTTTGCTTGTCACTGGGGCTGTATCCTCAAGGGTCTGCCAATTGTACCCTTAGCTGTAGGTAACAGTAGCTTTTAAGATACAGAAATGCACTCTGTGGAGCATTTCGGTACCATTGATGGTACATTAATGTTCTTTGTGCCTTTAGGATGTTCCTCGGAGTCCATTTCTGTACCTTTAAAGGTACTTTTACCTACAGCTAAGGGTACAACTGACCGAAACTTGAGGGTACAGCACCAGTGACAAACAAAGGTACAAATTTTTTTTTTTCTCCCCCCACATCTAACACAGAGACTTACATACTAATTATTAGTCTTATTTTGGTCTTGCTTTGTTTGGAAGATCCGATTCTGCCGATTCTGCTCCTATAGAATTGAATAGTCCCTACATGTGTACCTGGGAAGTCACTGGAAGCTCGGCTTAGCCGCATTGTACCTTGATGGTCATATGTTTGTATTGAGCTTATCTGCCTCATTTGTACGTCACGGACAAAAACGTCTGTTAAATAATATAATGCAGAGTGGCTTGTGAGGGAACAGACTTGTGCGGGAATGAATACCGAATGGTAGGTTATGTAACTATAGGCATGATACACGCCAGGCTTCTCTCAAGATGGGAATGGGCCATTTTTAGCGAGGATGAGTCTGGAAACGAAATAGTTTCTTCTCACACTGAGCTCAGGTTCAAAGCAGCCAGCTGGGCAATCCAACGACTCCTGAAATGTGACCCAAACACTGCACACATGGTGGACTCGTGGGAAAGTTTGCTTATACACTGGTAACGAGCAATTAGACCTGCAGAATTCACATCTAATCCATAATAATTCAATGCATTTTGACTGATTTACCTCTCTTTCTCATTTTCTGTTGCAAATAAATTCATGTTAAATGCTGCTCTTGTCATAAGTCAATAGCAAAATCCAGGTTGTATATTTGGAAGAATGACACAACACCAGTGGCTGAGCGAGACAGATTAGTATTGAACATTTTTATACAACGTTTTATTCCTCTTGAAACAAAATCGTTGATGCATGATTTTGAGTAAAATTAAAGGAATGGTGCAGAAAAAGACTACCACAGTTCATCGCTATTCTTTAATCCATTTGTAGAGAGATGAGAGGAATTATAATTTATGAAAATAAATTACGCTGACCGAATACCAGCATCACCATCATTGCCAGATGGCTGAATTTAACGAATTAACCACATTCTCTAATTATACCCTGGCATATTAAAGTGAACTTCCTGCGTATGAAGTGGCCGTATGCACAGACCAGCTGGCGGCGTGCAATAAACGCGCTTCCAGATGCTGCGACCACGTGTGTGAAAGAGGCGTCTCCTCTGATCGTTTATATTTCATTCTGCTTAAATTTAAAGTGCAGTATTAAGGCTACAAAAAGTAAGATTTGTCATATTTGCAAAGGTGAAAAGTTAAGGTCCAGGAAGTACAAATCCAGACCCACCCAACCAGTTGAGTATAAAGAGTAACAGAGACTCAACTGGTTGGTTGAAACAAAATCTTTGTCTGGATTTGTACTTTCCATACCTGAACTTTCCACCTGCATATTTGTTCCGATCAGTTACCGACGCAAACCGGCTATTAAACTCTCTGTTGGAGTTCAGGCTGCCATACCCATCAGTATCATCCCCCTCCAGAAAAAACAACAACTCCAAAGTCGCCCCGTCCCTGGAGGAAAAGCCGTACCTGCTGAGTGACTACGTGTCGGAGCACATCAGCCACATGGACATGAGGACACTGTCAGCGCTACCTAGGGGGCTCGACAGGGCCGAATGGATTGCCAGCAACAGTGAGTGTCCTGGGCGTGATCAGCAGGGGTCCTGGGGGTGATCAAGGTTGGTTTGGGGGCAATCACCGTGGGTCCCTTGGGGCAATCACCCAGCAGCAGGTGGTTTTACTTCTGTTACAATGTATGATATCTGCAGCTGATTAAAATGTGCTCCTTAAAAATATCCAGGCTTGGCCTCTCTATAACTGTGCACATGTACTCATAGTTTCCATTCAGTCCTCATCGTTTATATTTATGCAATTCGCAAAAAATACAGTAATTACAGGATATTCGCAATCGAACAAAGAAGTCATATATAGCCGTTACTCTTTTAAAAATATCCTTTGATTGGATGACTGGGATAATTATGTGGATTTCACTGGAGCAAAGGCCTGCATAAACATGACCTTCGGTGGACTTTCTCTGGCTCTGTGGCTTGCGCAAACTGTTTGGCACAGCAGATCAAAGTGACCAAGCTTTGGGCCCAGTATTTCTCTTCTAGCCAAAACGGCAGAAGTCCACAGTTCTCTAGGGCTGAAGGTCCCTCTGAATCAGCGGTTTGTGTCTGAGCCCTGCAGGAGCTCAAGGCTGCCTCTGCAGATTCAAACAAATTAGTCAGCTAAAGGTTATTAAGTCAAAGGGCTCTCGGCACACGAAGCGCTACACTGTAGATAATCGCAAATGCCAGACAGCCGTAGGCAGATGCTTCACTTTCGCTTCAGGTCTCCGTGATTCCTTCCTTCTGCCGTATTATGGAGGTTTATCCATCTTCTATTCTCCCGTATTTTCTATCCCTTCCAGCCGTGGCTTTCTTCAAGAACATCAGTCTGCTCTGCGGTGCTCTCTCGGAGTACTGCACCAGCAAAACCTGCCCCACGAACAACGGCCCAGGCAACATGTAAGCAGACGCCCACTTTCACCCAGGCTGGCCAAGGCAGCGGTGCTATCTGCTCCCCATCCAACCATTCTTTCACTCCCTATCTTCCAAGGGTTTACTCCTGGATGGACGACCACGGGAGGAAGGTGAAGTGCTCTGCCCCCTTGTACACGGACTACGCCCTGTCCTACATCCAGGAGCTGCTCACTGACGAGGCCGTTTTCCCCACGAGGGCAGGTTGGGCTGTTTCCTGTGATGTGTTCGAAGTTTATTTCACTAACATTTTTATTAGTATATCTACCTGAAGGCAATTTGTAATTAATTCAGCTTTTATGGTGTTAAGCTGCTGTAATCCCATAGTAGAGAAACTCATCTAACAACTAAGATGCACATACAAGTGAAAGGAAGCCACGTCTGAGCTGACTGCTCTAACGATGGCATCATGATTGTAGTTGAGAGGTTGTTTCCCCATTGATGTCTCCAGGCACCCCTTTCCCAAATGGCTACATCTTCATGGTACAGAAGGTGTTCCTCTTCTTGTTCCGGACGCTGGCGCACCTGTACTGGGCCCACTTCCGGGATGCAGTGTGCCTGGACATGCACCCACACCTGAACACGCTGCTGATTCACTTAGTGACCTTCAGCCGAGAGTTCGGGTTACTGGAGCCTGCAGAGACGGCGCCCCTGGATGATCTCATCTCGGCGCTGATGGAGTTCAATGGTGTTTGAGCCCGAGGGGAGCTAGGCAGTGGAGGTCCTGACCCTGGAGAGGACGGCAAGCCCACCTCCTGTTAGGATAGGGCTGGAGGATCGGAATCCTCATTCTTCACCCTGTGAAGACGGCTGGATGCTGTGGGTAGGGTGGTCTGACCTGTGAGGCAGGTTGTGGGGACTGACCTCTGGGGCAAACTGTGAACCTACAGCTACATCCACAGTGTCTAAAGCTAGATAATTAAGGGGAAAAATTTTATGATTTGTGATTCTATCTACATATCCTGTGTGCAGGTATATGTAATATGGCACAGTTGGCTGACTTCCCTGCTTGACACAAGATGTAGCAATTAAAGAGTTAAAAATGAATTTGAATAGAAGTTGTTTTTCTTTTACCCAAATTTCATGCTGCAAACTCGTCTGACGGCCTGTTTTATCAGTACGTTCTTTCTAGGTTACACCATGGCAACTAGTCGGTTGTTAAATTCCTGAATCGTTACATAATGATGGTGCCAGTTTTTAAAACTTTTTTTTTTTTACAGGTGTTCAAGTTTTTCAATGTACTTTTTGAGACAAAAGCTTAATATTTGCCTTTTCTTTTAAACGTACTTTTGATAAATAAATAAAAAGGCTCTTGCGAAATGCGCCAGCGTGTTTTATCTGCCCGCGGTTCATGCCGCTCAGTCTGCCTTGACGTCGATACGTCTCTTTGCTGAGACTAGTGCCTAGTCATTCTGCCTTAGCTGTCAGGGGTTCAGCCCACACGCAGCTTCCTTAAAAACAAAATGACATGAACACGTTTGAAGCATTGATTCTCCCATTCAGATTCGCACTCTGCAGTCTTCTGTATCAGAATTTTATTGTTGCAAGGAAACTGACTAAGCCAGCACTCTCACTGTTTTATAAAAAAGTTCTGCTTCAATGATGTGATCACTCTGCTTCTCCCTTCAGCTGGTCTAACCTGAATTTTCACTACTGGTTCTAGTTGGGTTCACACAGGCCAATCAACAGCGCAACCGGTCTTGCGTCGCTACTTGAAATGGCTGTAATGCACTTCAACAACAGGTTTAAATTACAAAATTGAAAAGAAAAAAAAAAAAATTCTGCTCTGGTCAAAGGTGTCACTGCATCCTGCAAATAGTCATGTGAAGGAAGGGAACAGAATCTCGCTAACTGCTCTATAGGGACACCTGCAGGACAGAGGGTAAAAGCACAGTCTTCCTTTCCAAATGACATACTCTTCCTAGTAGGTCCCGTTAAACACTTGTTGCTTAAAATTCTCTTGGTGACAAAAGTTGCATAGGAAAATGGCTTCCCGTTCTGAAATCCTGCATTCTCCATACAGGGACCAGGATATCGAAAAAAAATAAATCGTATTCATTACCATCTCCCAGTTTAGTTCCCCGTGAGAACTTGAAGGACCCACTCCTGCTGGTGGTCCCCAAGAGCTTCTCCATAAACCCAAATGATCTTGGATGACCTCCCTTCTTGCCCACAACTGGAGTTAAAGACACCTTAGGCCAAAGTACATTTAATAGCAACGTGCCCCCCGAAGAATAACCAGCAGGCGAGGAAGAACAATTTGCAGTTTATTGTAAACCATAAATTATCCCATACATGCAATTTCATATGTAACTTTACATATATATAATGCATGTATATATATACAAAACACACAAAAATATATGGTAGGCAGAGCCAAACCAACCCATTCCGGGGGGTGGGCAAAAAAAAAAAAAAAAGTTTAATTTTCTACATAATGAAACATTTTTCCCCCAGAAGATATCCTCTGCAAAACAAACCTGACTCACGTACAGACTGAGGTAAACATACAATCCATTTTAGTTTTTGCAAACAAGCCTAAATTATTCTTTATAACTCTACTGGTTTGACTGCAGAATCTTTTCAGTGGTAAATGAAGAGCAGCGGTACACCCCCCCAGATCACCTCCATGCCCCATCCCCTGTCACTCATTGTAGCGGGACAGCTTGAGACGCGGCACGATGTTCATGGACTGCAGCTCCTGGAAGAGCAGCTTGCAGGCGTATGGGATGTGCAGCGAGGACACGTGGCATGAGGAGCGGCAGTAATGACACCTGTGACCCAGAGACATGTTAGAGTGGGCGGAGCCAGCAGAGAGAGAGCCATGTTTATATGTCACATGGGCTGGGTGGTGGCACCTTGTCAGGTACAGACTACCAAAGTCTACCTTTATTCAGGAAAACTAAACCTCATCTTATGATCTATCCCCCAGTATCCCATCCCACAATACTCACCAACCCCAGTATCCCAGCATCCCTCGTCACCTCCCATGACACTCACCAGCCCGAATATCCCAGCAGGCCGCACTGTCCACAGACGTCTACCTCGAACGCGTCGCTGGAAATCATGAGCCGCTCCAGCAACAGCATGCTGGCCCCGTAGCCAATCAGACAGTCCCTCTCCATCTCCCCCAGACGGAGGCCACCATCCCTAGAGCGCCCTTCAGTGGGCTGCCTGCAGATGGGAGAGCGGGAGGTGAGGATAATGGGATGCGCAGAGACATTCCACTGCTATCCAGCTTCTGAATTAATAAAACATCAAGCAAAATGAAGACGCCAGACGCACACATTAGTGGACACTCCATTTCCCAGAAGCCACTACTCCTCACCTGGTGAGTACAGCCCTGGGTCCACGGGCCCTGGCGTGCATTTTGTCCAGAACCATGTGCTTGAGCTTCTGGTAATAAACTGGGCCAAAGTAGATGTACGCCTCCAGTGGCTCCCTGGGAAGGAGAATGTGAGAGTCCACACAGAGCAGCAAAGTGATCCCACACTCTTTAGTGCCTCCTATAGGGCACTGCCTGACTCACCCGGTGATGCCCGATGTGACATAGTCCTTCCCCTGGTAGTTATAGCCGTAACGGATGAGGTCCTCACAGACGTCCTTTACCTTGCTGCCGCCGAAGGCCGTACCATAGTGGAATCGGCCATCGAGGACCCCTGCCTTGCCGGCGAGCAGCTCGATCAGTTTCCCCACCTGAAACAAAGGCACAAGTGTGTGACGTAGCCATGGAATCCACAGTCCAAACTGGCTGGAGGAGTTAAAAGTCAAAAGTCACAGCACCACCTAGTGGACATACCGTCATACGGGAGGGATAGCCATGGGGGTTCATGATGATATCTGGGCAGATTCCAGAGTCGCAGAAGGGCATGTCCTCTTGTGGGACAATTAACCCACAAACACCTGTGAGAGAAAGGAACTCAAGTTTCACACAACCTAGTGTTTCTCAACTTGGTCCTCGGAGCCCCCCAGATATTTTTGCTCCCTCCCAGCTCCCCAATTGCAAAAACGTGGACTGTCTGGGGGTCCCGAAGGACCAGTTTAGCAAAAAACTGACAACCCTCACTTACATGTCCATGACAAACGGTAGATCCGGTGCTACACCATGATCACAGACAAGAGAAAAAAGCGGTCTAAACACCTTCAAGGAGACGCTGACCAACCTTTCTGTCCATGTCTGCTGCTGAACTTGTCGCCGATTTCCGGACGCCTGGTCTGTCTCAACAAGATCTTAATGAGGAACGCGTCTTCTGCATTGGAGGAGATCATCACCTTCTCGATGTAGGAGTCAGTCGAGCCTTTGTACCTGTAGGATAAGGAGCACATTGCTGCTGGAGCCAGGCAGAGACCACTTTCAGAATTCTGTAAGACTCTCACCGACCCCCAAGGGACTGGGATCAAGCAGACGACACCTACGTGACAGGGACCTCCCTGTACTGCGGCTGTCCCGGCTGGGCACCGCCCTCTAAGGGCGTCTGTGTGACAGTGGGCATGGACTTATTCACCAGAACCTGCTTGTTCTCTACCTTCTCACCTGGATACGTGGAACAAGGGGAATCAGACAGGGCTTCAGACCTTCCAGCCATAGACATTATAGCAGACTACAATCAAATGGGTAATAGCAGGGGTATCAAACTCCATTCCTGGGGGGCCGGAGCCCTGTGCAGCTTAGTTCTTTCCCAGTTCCACCACAAATGATTCAGCTCTAGAGCTGTGTGGTAATTAGCACAAGGGGTTGAACCAGGTGTGTTAAATAAGGGGAAACCCAAAAGCTGGGCCGGGCTGCAGGACTGGAGTCTGACACCCCTGGGTTATAGAGAACCTGGAGAGCATTCCAGCCAAGCAGCACACGTCTCCCCCATGCGATGAGGAGAACGTGCACACAAGCAAATCAGGGCCAGGATTCAGTGCATCCTACCGAACCACCATAATGCCCCTGGATGGCAATCCGCAGATAAACCGCGATGAACTGCGAAGTGAGACAGCTGGCAGAGTTCAGGACAGGCCAGCCATGGAGACAGAGCCTAGGCAGAAGGCCTCACCAGGGGAGCAGATGCCGTCGGCGTCCAGGATACTGTGTCGCCAGATGGGCTTGCGGGTGGCAGCGTCTAGCATGGGCCCCATCACCTTGTCAAACGTCTGGTTGGTGTAACGTTTCAGGGTGCACTTGGCATTCTTGTAGACCAGGCACCTGCCGAACCCTGCGAGATAGGTCCAACAGTGAAAGCTTCAACCGACAGCTCCACCCAGAAGCCCCCCCCCCCCCCCGTTGGAAGCGCCAACCCGACCCCGAAATGACATCCCACCTCTGTCCAGTGAGGCCTTGTTCAGCACCAGTGCATCCTCAATGTCGTAGCCACTATAGCTCATCACCGCTACGGTAGCGTTCTGGCCAGCGGGCAACTTCTCAAAGTCGATCAGCTCGATGGTCTTGGTCTTGACCATTGGCCTCTGAGGGTAGGCCAGGAGGTACATCAGCGTGTCAATGCGGTTCCGCTGATTGTACCCAATTGTCCCTATAGGGGGCAGCAACAGTAACATTAAAATATGAACAATAATCCAAGTTATGCTGACTACATGCCACAGACACACACACTCCCCTCACCCATTGCTTGCTTGCCCATAGCACACTGGTAGGTGTTTCTGGGGGACTGGTTGTGGTGAGGGTAGGGAATCAGACCAGCACACACTCCCAGTAGAGTAAAGGGTTCAATTTCTAGATGCGTGGTGTCTCTGCAGAGAAAAGTGTGTAGGTAATGCCAATCATTTAGAGTTCTTCACAATTACCCTCAATCCCACAATGCTTCATCCCCCCAAGGATCCTTACGAATACAGGAATGAACATCACAGCTGTTTAAGGCAGGGTTAGTGAGAAAGACTCACTTTGTAATCATGTATTCATAAAGGGCGATGCTGCAGTCATTTTCCTCGTTCACGTCGAGATATTCCACCAAGCTTTCATGGAGGAAGTCCTCAAAGTTCCTGAAAGCATGCAGTCAGGACCCAATCTTCATGGCCATTGAGACTCGCGCAGTGTGATGAATGCATTGCTAACACCAAACACAGCTAAATGCCAAAGACTAAAAACTAGGAAGTGTGGCTACCTGTATCCTTGGGAAAGTTCCTCAATGTGCTTGTTGCTGACAGCTGGCTGGCCCTTTTTCACAATAATATACGGCCTGCAAGAAACAGAAACTAACCTGAGCCTAAGCATCAATGCAGTCCAAGTATGTTCCGATAATACAGAACGCAATGCTACCTCTAGGAGGCAGCAAAGCCCATCCCTACTCTGACTCCAGTTAACTCCTTTGCAGTACACAGAATACCCCAACTTACATTCTAAACAACAGAATAAACCTCAGTTCCAAACCGATGGTATCGCTGCTGTATAGAACATATGGTTCTCTCATACTGAAATGTCAATGCAAGCCCCACCCACATCCCCAAGGCCCCCACCTGCACAGCCGCCCCCCATCAGATGAGATGTACACGCAGCGGTCAGTTAGGTTGGTGGAGATGGAGACGAACTCGTTAATGAACCCAGCACGCCTCATCAGTCGAAAAGTGTTCACCAGCTTCTGGTGATCTCGGATCACGCCCAGGATGTTACCTGTGGAAACCCCACACACGCGCAGTCAGAGGTAGCATCAACCAGACAGTTCAGAGGGTCAAATCATTGCAGGGTTAGCAGGTGAGTGTGCATGGCTGGTCAGGGTTGCTTCGTGGGAGACTGCCTCTGCAGAACGTCATTTACCATTGAGGAAAACGAGAAAGACACTGGGGTAGGACAGCTCCTCTCCACACAGCAGGTTAACGTCCTCAACGCCCAGGTTGAAGGCCAGTTTGATGATGGGTGTATCTTCCATGTCAGTGGTGATGTGAGTCATCAAGGCCAAATTTTTCACCAGCCCACAGGCCTGGATGCAGAACCCACAGGGCAGAAACTCATGTCATCGTTTTATCACTGTGAAGCAACAGAGGTATGGTTCCATAGTTTCCACTATAAGAGTACCAACATCAGAGTAGAAGGTATAGAAACCTTCTTTGGTTTTTGTTAACAAATCAAGAACATTATACTGGGTGCGGTAAGGTGTAATGTGGTGTCCCTACTAACCTCTCCTTCAGGTGTGTCCGAGGGACACAACATGCCCCACTGGGAGGGCTGCAGTGAGCGGGGCCCGCTGACCTTCCTGGTCTTCTCAAACTGTGAGGAGATCCGAGTCATCATGCCAAGGGCTGAGATGTAGGACAGACGGGACAAAACCTGGGTCACGCCCTGTCGGTCCATCTTGAATCTCTTCAGTGACCAGTTTCCCTGCAAGACATTGTGAAACCAACATGATGTTACGGAGTCGAGTCAGGGAAACATACTGGTGAGCCATCTGGTGCCCGATACTCACGGTCGAGATGGCGTTAACCATGCCGTTGGTGATCTGGTCCTGGCGCATGTGCTTAACCACATCAAACTGGGCAGCTCGCTGCTTGGGGATGATCTGATCAGAGATCTTCTTCAGTTCCGAGTTGAATTTCTTGAACAGGTCTTCAAAGAGTAGTGAGAGCAGCTGTGTAGAATTCAGAAGGTTAAGAGTTTATCCTAAATGTTCACTCATGCCATTCACCATAAGGATACGAAAATAAGTTCACCTGTCCGGCCAGCTCAAGACGTTTGTTTCCATAGTAATCTCGGTCATCCACCTTATTGTCCCCTTGAGCCAAAATCACCCTCCGGACCATCACCGCCAGGTAAATACACTTCGCTCTGAAGTTGAACTCCTTTACCTGGAAGATCCACCAGTAGCCAAAGTCACCTTCAAAACGTCTTGATACTCAGTGGAAGCACACATTAAAATTAATCTTGATTAATTCACATTCCTGCCAACTTGGCCAACCCCTGCACTGAAAAATGCACCCAATTTCCAGAAAAACCAGGGGACTCAGTCAAGGTGACGGAGCAAACCCCACCAGAGGTAAAGCAACATCAGCACCCCAAAGAGAATATGGCTGCATAGAGCTCACAGGAAGGCAGTGTTCACATACAGGTACGTGTGTCAGAATGGTGGATGCCAACAACTCCCTGGCTTCCTCCATCTTGGTCTTCTTTGGACCCCCCCACATTCGCTGGCGCCGCACTTTGTTTCCAATGTACCTCAGGGCCTACAAATCCCAGCATTCCAGAAATCACAGAACAGTCCAAGTAAGATACTGGGAATGACTTGGAAAGGT
Organism: Mormyrops attenuatus; assembly: GCA_026777985.1. Taxonomy (NCBI): domain Eukaryota; kingdom Metazoa; phylum Chordata; class Actinopteri; order Osteoglossiformes; family Mormyridae; genus Mormyrops; species Mormyrops attenuatus. The sequence goes on from JAODKC010000001.1 coordinate 6,904,495, forward strand.
TTAAGACCAACTGGCAAGGTACAGACCTGAGTCTGTGTGAAGATCTGGGCCTTCTGGCACTCCTCCAGACTTGGAGCAAAGGCAGCCATCACATGTTCCTCAGTGCCTATCATCTGCACGATCTCCTGGTCACTCTCCACACCCATGGCCTGCAGGGACAGAAAGTGGGGATTTACTTAAAAGGGTCCACAAACCAGGTTTGTACTCAGGAAGAAGGGATGGATGGAATGCAGAGGGTCACACAAAGAGGCACGTTTTCCTGACTCACCTTAAAAATGATAGCAATTGGGGCATCCTCAGAGAGCGTGTTGTGCCTCAGGTAAAACCGACCCTGCTTGACGATCATGTTGGTTCTGCTCTTCTTCTCGTGGGTGGAGCTAAGAGAGACACAGAGTGACCAAAGCTCAGCATCAGTCTCTGCTCGGGTTACTGTATCACAATGAACAGGGAATCACAACAAAGCTTGGAATCAACCAAAAATCAGGTGGGTGAAAACAAGTTCAAGGAGTCACTGTACCTGGTCACAGAGGCCCCGACGGCCCCCTTCCGGTCCTGCTCCACAATGATCCTGTTCTTTGAAAGCTGCTCCTGGATAAGAATGACCTTCTCCTGGCCCTTAACAATGAAGTAACCTCCTATAGCAACAAAAAGTATGTTTACGCCCCTGGACAGTAGACCGTCAATAAGGGAGAGGTTTTATATTTATGGTCAGTGTTCTTT
>JAODKC010000001.1:6908792-6929286 GCA_026777985.1 Mormyrops attenuatus
GGCTGCTGCCCCCGCGACCCGACCTCGGATAAGCGGAGGATGATGGATGGATGGATGGATGGATGGATGGATGGATGTTTTAGTCACATGTGTTGCTTGTCATACTATCAGCAATGTTTTGAAGATTATCTTCATAGAAGTTGCAGTATGGTGGTTCCCACTGCTCTGTGACCTACAGTGACCAATTATAAAATGTGTAAACTGTTTGTTTTCAGTGATGGTGCCTCATGGAACCAATGTATGTGAGGCTACACAAATCACATGAAGAGATGCAGCGAAAGCATCCTTCACGTGCCATAACTGCTAAAGCAATTGCTTCGTTTCCAGGGTTTTAAACTCAAAATATCATGCCCTCAAAAATGGATTCTAGTCTGATAAAACTCTATCACTGTATTTTGGTGAATTTCTCAGATCCTCAGATGGCAAGTGCTCCACTGGGTCAGAAAACAATCAGCTGAATTAAACGATGAGCCTTCAAAACACTCAGTGTTCAGCTAAACGGCCCTACAAAGCTGTGTCCTGTCTGTTAATACACTGCTGGCATAGGAATTTTTACCACTAAATTAGCTAAACTGCTGCACAGATGATACAGGTCCCCGTGTGTTTGAGCCATCAAATTTGGAGATGAACAAAGGACGCATTTTCAGGCTCATGATCAGGCAGATCCAGCTGCCCACTGATGCTCCAGTAGAAACAAACAATCTGACATGAGAAATACAGCTCAAATAAAAATCCTGTCTGTGTGATTCAGAAAATGAGAGCCATTCATTCATCATTCCAAGGTGACACCAACCATTCATTTCTCCGCTGTTTGACCATTCAAATGCTTTCGGGAGTTTCTGGTGAAGAAAGAAGCTGTAAGGATTCTTAATGTGCACCTTAGATTCCTGCTAAATTTAATCAAAAATTTTTTTTTTAAGGTTGATCTCAAAAGGAGATCTGGTTTCCCTATAGGTCAAATTCACAAAGTATTGGTTGCTTGTTGCACCAAATTATTAGCAAGTCAAGGGAACATTTTCATATAATGTGCATATAGATTATTCAAAATTGCAACTGGTGGATGAAACTAATTATGACCCCATTGCCCAGTCTATCATGTCCCAAAGACTGATCCTAGGCTCAACCTAATCCAGCCTACTCAGCAAATCAAGTCACACTCCAAACCATCCAATCACGATTGCTAACTGCTACTAATGAACAGTCACATTTAAAAGATCAACATGCTTTTTACATTCTGAGAAAATTGAGACTAGTTCACTTTTGATGCTCGAAATCTTAGTATATTTTAATGACCAAATTGAATAGCGTAAAATCAAATCACTTCTGTAAAAAGTGCCATATATAGGCAGAAACATTTGTATATTAAAAAAAAGACATTATACATTGGCAAAGGCACTGAAAATAGGGATATGATATCTGCTGGGCAGTAACAGACAACCACCTGGAACCAAAGTGACCAAGCGGACAGAAGAACATGTGACCGTGGTCATGTTGCAGACTAACTATAACACAGGATGAAAACTGAGGTCTGATCCTGGGACTGGCCTGGGGGGTCTGCAGTGGAGATATGCCCTGTAAATGTAAGAGAAGCATTAGGAAACATGGCCCAGCACTGGGTATTTGCAATGAGGGTCAAGCAGTAGGGATGGGGGATCAGCTGTAGGAACAGACCCTGGGGTGCCGCACCCATTCACTGCCTCTGTCGGTGCTGGTAGTTATTGCTGAGCAGTTTGGGGTAGGATGTCCCAATGGCGCGCCCATGCCGACACACCACCAGCTGCAGTTGGTACTCGTCCACATTTACGATGACACTGGTCATTTTGTCATTGGACATGAGGAAGATGATGGTGTAGACCGCCACCTCGAACTCGGGGCTGACCCCAATGAAGGACGTGCCCAAAGGTTTCACCAGGTCTTTCCAGCTGAACTGCAGGTTTAGGACGTGGTCATCTTCATCGGGCTGCAGGGGTCAACTAATCGTTAGCAAAAGTATTACTGCCTTATGGAGTACTTTCATAATCCTGCACTCAGTGGATCACACATAAGAGATCACTTTTTTGGCATGTTCCACTCATCTAGATGAAAGGCCAGACACCTTCCTCACCGTGTTCTTGTTGCCTAGAGCCTTGTAACCCTTGTAGTCCACGTTTTTGAGCTTTTCCTGCAGGTAGAACTGGACCCAGTTGTGAAAGCCTATGAGCTCCTTCGAATCTCTGGTCTCCCCTACAAACACGTGTTCGAACCCACAAGAGTCCTCTCTGTTTGACACACATAAATGACAGAATAAGAAGTGAGCTATTTACCCAGTCATACACTGCAACTCAGTTTTCATTTGCTGGATTTCACCACATATAGAAAGTTCACAGAGCCTTTGAAGTTGTCCACATTTTGCTGTTTCATACTCATTTTAAAATGGATTTTGTTTGTAATCAGTCAACACATAGTAATCCATAATGACAAAGCAAAAACAGGTTTTGAATTGAAATATCCCATTTGCATAAGTATTCAGACCCTTTGTTATGACTCTTGCAATTGAGTTCCGGGGCATCCTACTTCTATCAATTGTCCCTGAGATGCTTCTATAACTTGACTGGAGTCCACTTGCGCCCAAGTGAATTCATTACACAATCAGGAAAGACAGACACCTGCTTATATTAGGACTCACAGTTGATTGAGTAGGTCAGAGTGAAAACCAAGCCGTTGCCTCGATTCCACCAACACAGAACCGGTGCTGGACTGGTTCCGACTTGATACCTTTTGAGAACCTGCCTGCGTTTTCACCGGTCTCAAAAAAAGAACGGAACAGAAATGTTATGTAAGCTGAAGTGAAAGTAAAGGTTAAATCTGTATTTTGTTTTTTGGAATTATTTTGTCTCCTTAAAGCCTCCCCGTCTATGTGTGTTAATGAGTTTATTCTTTATTCTCTCTCATTGTTTTACCACTGTCCTCTTAAGGATTGTACAATAAAAGAGTCTGCTAATAACTGAATTTTGCTGTCTGCCTCATTATTTCTTCGCCACTTGAGCGTCACAATATTTTATTTATTCATCCTGCAACATATTTATGCTTCATTATTAAATCTGGCCAGCAGATTGATCTTTCATTTTTCACAGAATAAAAAAATCATGTAATTCTGCTAATAAACTGGCAAGTTGTTTCACTGCCAGCACTAGCAATATTAGACTAAATTATATTGATTATGGATTGGATTTTCCGGGTGTGTGGAAGGTTTGGATGCAATAGTCTGTCCCACTTTCACTGGTGTTACAGCTCCAAAATTCTGAGACCAGCTTTTCTGTGGTGCCATACTGGGGCCATTTTTTTCTGCCCCATGGCTGTTTTTCTTGCAGTGGAAACACACAGAACTAGTCCTGGATTGGGAAAAAGTCTGCCATGGGCACCACTTTGATGGAAATGAGGCACATGAGGTCAGGAGAATTGTCTGTAGACCTATGAGACAAGATTGTGGCCAGAAAGAGATCTGGGGATGGATACAAGAACATGCGTGCAGCATTAAAGGTGTCCATGATCCTCAAATGGAAGAGATTTGAAATGACAAACAGCCTTCCTAGATCTGGCTTCCAACGCAAACTGAGTAATCGGGAACTAAGGGCTTTGGTCAGTCAGGTAACTAAGAACCCAATGATCACTATGAATGAGATCCAGAGATCCTTTGTGGAGGTGGAAGAACCTTAAAGAAGCATAACCATTAGTACAGCACTCCACCAATCAGGCCTTTATGGTAGAGTGGCCAGTTGGAAGCCATTCCTCACTATAAGGCACATGCCGACCCGCTGGGAGTTTGCCAAAAAGCACCTCAAAGACTTTCAGACCATGAGAAGCATCATCCTCAGGTCTGATGAAACAGATTAAAGTACGTGGTCACGAATCCCAGCGGTGTGTGTGGAGGACACTTGGCATTGAGCTTCACCTCATTAATACCATCCCTACAATCAACCATGGTGATGGCAGCATCATGCTGCGACAGGTCCTGGGAGACTAGTCAGGATAACAGAAAAACAGATCAGCCAAAGTCCAGACCTGAGCCCAATAGAGCATCTCTGGACCTGAACATGGCGTGCATTGACGCTCCCCATCCAACCTGGGTGAGCTTGAACGATTCTGCCAAGAAGAATGGGAGAAACTTCTAAAGTCGGTGTGCCATTCCCAAAAAGATGTGATGGTCATTGCTTTAACCAAGTACTAAGTGAAGAGTTTGCATACTTATGTGAAGGGATATTTGAGTTTTTATTTGTAATAAATTAACACTCAAAGCCTGATTTTGCTTTGTCATTGTGGAGCTTTGGGTGTAGACTGATTATCAAAAAAATAGAGTCCATTTTAAGATGAGTCTGAAACATAAGAGTGTGGGCAACTTGAAAGGGTCTGAAAAACTTTCCACGTGTTGGACCATGTAGGGGCCCTTAAGGCATCACCTACCCCCCACTTCGTTCTCGGTGGTAGAGCCGAAACCAAATGTCAAAGAGCTGATTCTTAAAACTCTTCAAGTCTGATGGGGACTGGTGCTTGCTGACCAAGTATTCATGAGCACGCTGCAGGAGAAAGAAAAGGTACCAGTTAGCATTATGTGAGCGTACTGAGTATACAAACAGTAACAAAAAGTAACCGGTAACTAAGGCCATAGGTTTGGTTTCAACATTGACAGGGACCAAATCAGGCCCGAAACCCCCACCCCCCTAAACACACACACGGTACCCCTACAATACTGGTAGGACCATTTCCCCACCATCCATACAAAAATTACACTTTTGCAGGTGAGAGACATAAAGACCCAACGTACTGAATATATCCATAAACTCCCAGAAATAATATATTTAGTTTCAAATGACAGTGGCTCTGGGTAGCACCACCGCCTTACACCTCCAGGGTCGGGGCTTTGAATGCCAGCTCCTCTATGTGTGGGGGTGCAGTTGAGCTAATTTGAGTCTCGAAATTGCCACTATAGTGTGATTATGTATGTACAGGCGGCAGCCCTTATACCCTGGAGTCTGATCAGAGGAGGCACATGGATTGATTAAGTTTAAATTACAGAGCTGGGGCTTCAGAATGATGATCGCAGCCATTTTAAATGTTTTCCCTCATTCTTCAACTACGTTATCATACAAAAAAAAAGATCTAGGGTGAGAATTCCTTACTTTTATCATTTAAATGTAGGATGTTTCACGGGATAAGAAGCAGACTTTGCCTGGGGAAGGTTCCACTTTGGCTTTGATCACCACCAGGAACAACGGCTGCTAAGTGGACCATGTCATGCCTCGACCCTCAAACCACAAACGGGAAGCGGGCAGACTCTCAGGATCTAAAAGCGTCACCTTCATGACTTTGGTCTCCAAAATGGCATCCAGGAAGAGGCTGTCCTCAGCCAGCTCTTCTGCAGTGACTGTCTCTGGGGAACCTGTAGACATCTCATAGTTGTCCAACAGTTTCATGAAGCCTGAAAAGGGTTAGGGGGTATTATTAGCCCACACCGCAGTAGCCTGCATGATACAACATGTTGTGTATATTTTTCTTAGCTGCCTGAAGTGGTTAATCTTCTAGGCTGTCCAACCTCCAGTCTGAGGAAGGTTGTAGTTTGCTTTCAACAATGGTAGCAGAAAATCAGCCCCAAAGTCTGCACCCAATTTAACACACACTCCCACCATATTGTTACGCCCCTACCATCCATACCCTAATCTACCCTATTGAGTCCATATGATGGTTACGCTGGCTTAAGGCAAGCTTACTGTCGTAGGTTTTGATGCTCCTCAGCTTTGCCTCACTGACGAAGGAGAACAGAGGTAATTTAGCACTGTCCCTGGCATCATTGCTCCCCTGTGCCACGTAACCTGCCTTCCCCTGAAACAAGTGGCCAGATATAACATGAAAGCATGTTTCCAACATTCTTGCAGGGTGACAAAGGTTTAAACACAAAAGAAACGGGCAAATTCAGTTATACACGCAATATTAAAAAGAGAACCAGTTACAACGTTTATGAAAAACAAGAAAGAAACATTTCTTAATTGCTTATCTCATCACTTAAATATTCGAATTAGCATTTGAGGTATTTTAATTAAGGACAACGCTTTAACTGCGCGCCACCCGTGACAGCGAAGAGGAAGGGCGGAGATGCTGAACCAGTTAAACAAGTCCCGTACCTGCAGACGCAGGCGATAATCCCTCCCCGGTTTCAGTCGGTTAACATCCAGCTTCCACAGCTCATCCAGGAGATTTGATAGATCCTGGTTCACACCCTGACTGCAAGGTAAACAATGAGTATTTCTTTTAGTGTGATTTATTATTATTAATAATAATAATTCCTCCTTTGAGTCGCAAATCTGGAAAACCACAAAACATATTTAATATCTATATATAAATTATATATATAAAAAAATCTCCGTGAAAGTACGTTTTGCCAGCATGCAGGCTGGGGGAGGAAACAAGTGAACCCCTTAAGGAGCCAAAGACGTCGGGAAATAAGTCATACGATCAAGGAAGTTTCGCGGAAACGAAACTTAACGCTATCACTAAGAAAACACGGTAACAAGTGTTGTGAACGCCCTATTTCGGCCAATTCAACGCTTTTACCATTGAAATATGGATCACCCTCCATGTTAAGAGTAATTTGTGTTTTCGGTGCACAATGCTCAACAATTCAACTTCCATCTATGCAGAAAACTGATTAAAGTTGGAAAATGACGAGGGGAACCCAAACTTTTCTGTTAATAAACAGACCAATTACGTATAGAAATACACATATATAAGTACATTCTTAATACCACAGATGCAACAAAACACCGTTATATAATCCAGTCGCACAGGATAAACGCCTTAAGGGCGCTTGTGTAACCGTGCAAACGGCGACATAATGTGATAAAATGTGCCGTTATGACTGCCTACCTCCGTGCCATGGTGCTCTCGTACAGCGTCTGAAACCCTCCCTTCTCTAAAGTTAAACCACGGCTCCAGCCAATAGGAGTCACCCTGGTGAGCGCCCCACGGAAATCATACTGGTATTGTGACTAGGCAAGTTCAGTCAGGTTTAATTGTATAAACTCCGAGTAGCCTATTATAAAAAGAGTAGGATTAGCAATTACGTCACTGTAAAGTTGGTGACTTGATTACTAGAACGTTTCCAATGTGGGTACCTGTTCCTTGCGCTCTAGCAGTTGTTTGCATTTACTGGTTCCCAAAGTTCCCACCACGTCTGGCGAGGCCAGTTTTATGTTTGCTGCTCCGGCTGCGTGGAATATGCTCCAGAGGATTTCGACGACTGTCACCTTGGATGTGTTTAAATCTATGTTGTTAAGGGTTTTAAAACTTAAATTAGGTTGTTTTAATATTTAATTTTGTTTTATTGTGTGTTTTTGTTGTCTCTTTTTTGTTTATGCTGTTACGCTGCCATTTTCGCCAGGGTGATTTTGTTAAGGATCTTGATCTCAAAAGGTCTTCCTGTGTAAATAAAGGGAAATAAATTACAGAAATCAAATATTTTCATTATGGTGAGTCAACAAAGAAAAGTTACTTACGCTACTTTGATTTTGGACTGTAGTGAGGAATAGCTTTTGTTTTTGATTGTATTTGCCTATGAGTAATAGTTCATGGATGAGATTTGTAGGCTGTATTCTCATAATACCTAGCTACTACTAAATATGCCAGTAAAAACATATACTACAGAATTAGATGAACAAGATGACAAAACATTATTTTATCCACTGGATTAACTTACTTGGTTCTCCTCATGAAAACATCCTTGGTCCATTTGAGGAGGGCAAAGGTTTAGTCATGACAGAATGACAGTGACGGGCTCAGCGCACGGTGACTGACCTCTCGGGCCTACACCACACGGACCCCTGAGCCTCTGGACATGCCTTGTCCTCCAGAATAACATCACGGTGGAGGCTCACCGCCTCCAGGAGACAGTGCCGACCAGCCAGGTCACATCGTATTAGGCGAAGCAAGCAGGCTACACTCATATACACACGGAAAGGGCCCAATGTTCAGGCAGCGTAGCAGTTAAAGGGAATGATGCAGAGCCAGAAGGTGACTGGTTCGAGTCTCGGGGATGCCGGTCAGTACTCCAGGTATATAAATGGATTAGCTTGTAATGCTGGTCTGTACAAGGCTAACTCAGTGGGTGGTGCTGTTTATCCACTCCGGGGTTGGAGGTTTGAATGTCACCCTTGCTCTGTTTGCATGTCATGAGAACTTCCTCTCACAGTCCAAAGACATGCAGTTAGGCTACACTGACATCTCTAAATTATCAAGAATATGATAGTTTGTCTGTTTATGTGCCAGGTAAAGGACTGGCATCCCATTCAGGGTGTACCCCAGTCTCTATGTAACCTGTGATAGGCTCCAGGCCCCCTGCTACCATGACTAGGATATAATGGTTAGAAGTTGGTCGGTCTGTACAAATGCATCTGCTAAATACCACAATAACATCTTGTCTGATCTGCTTAAAAATGATTGTCCTTAACCCACAATGCCCAAACCCTGGTGGTGGTTACATCTGTCAACCTGTCATGCAGCTGCTCAACATCACTGCATAATTCCAAGGTAAGCAAAGCTTATTACTCACTATTGGGAGAAACAGTCAACTATTGTTGTGAAAGCTGTGCATAAACACCACTGAAATGAGGAGGGAGATCAATCAAACATTTATGGCAGGTTTTGTGTCATTCATGGTGAATAAAAAAACTAACTAAACACATGATTAATTATGTGGGAAGGACTGCATCTCACTAAGGTTATGAAGGTTGATTGCTTTAAGGTCACAGACAGCTTGGGCAAAACGTACGCGTAGGAGTGCACAATTCCCAAGGTAAGGCATAGAAAACGTTTCCCCAGGTTTCTCGAGCTTTATGGAAACAGCTGTCGCGTTTGTGTCACTGTGCCGGTCTAAAGCACAAGAAGCAACATAAATCAATCGAGCAATTGCGCGAATGGCCAGAACAGCAACATGTACTTCCTGGCGAACGCCGTGTCTCCATGGAAACCGGCGCAGTACTCTTGGCCCGCCGGCGGCTCATGTCTCAAATGAGATGTCATTTCCAGGAAGCGGCTTGCGGGGGCTACCTGCCGGCACGAGCACGGTGCCAGACACTGGGGAGGGGGGTGGTGGCGGGATGTCGTTTTACACGCTGCAAAAACTGTTAGCAGGGATTGTAAAATAAAAGTCCACATTGTTTTACCGTCCCAGAGGAAAGCCGATTTAGCAAAATGCACTATCTAACAGGCCCAGATCTAGACTGCTCAGTTTGGTGGGACAATTAGATTCTGTGACTTCTGTAAGGTGCTTTGGATAGAAGTATCTGCTAACCAAACACAAACTTAACATAAACATCAGCTTATCTATTGGCATATATTAAAGGCAAACTTGGAACTGAAGTTCATGAACTGAAATATAAGAACATAAGAGCAGGACATGTAACGTGAACAGTAATATAGTGGAAGGATGCTCCTTAGAGAAAAAGCAATAAAAGATAATTACCAAACCATAAACACACTGACTGCAGACAAAGGTGGAAGCGACCTGCACCGCGTTGGTGCGAAGTGGGCAGGGAAGGTGTAATATTACTGCCTGAACTGCCTGCAGTAGCAGCCCACTTGGTTATGCATGGTTGAGTATGACTGATTTAAGCGAATTATAGCATATAATCTATCTAACCAACTAACTTCATTTATACTTAGCGCTGGTAGTAAAACTGTTACCTACATGTAAATGCGTGTGCATATGTGTGCAAACTCGTCTCGAATTGAAAATCTCAGTCCAGCCAGCTGACCAAAGTTGGCAACCCTGCGCTGATATCAGCGTTAGCAAACTGTAAAATATTAAATACAGTAATGCACTCGTATCCGTGGGGAAAGTGCCAAGACCTACTCCGAATCTGTGGATAGTACCGAACACTACAAATTACTTGTTCTTCGTGTACCTACATATCTATGATAAAGTTTAATTTGTATATTATACTGAGACCGCGGTTACCGAATCAGCGGATACGGGGATTCCACTGTACTGTTCCAGTGAGCTTCCTAGCCAACAGTAATGTTAGTTAGCTAGCTAACTATCTGAGTTAACTAAACCATTACTAACAAAGATCCTTATTCAACACAACGTTACAGCAAACTATAGCAACAAAAGATACATTATAACAAAAAGGAGCTTTAATAAGAATAAGGTAACATTCCTCCTGCACTTTCACATGCAACTACAAAAGAATATCTGATGGACCGAATGAAATAACGTGATTGGCAGATTCAGATGGGGCGGGCTAAAGCTGACCAATTGGGTGGGTATAGCAGAAATTTGGGTGGGCATTGCCCAGCCCCGCCCACTTCTACAACAGGTGTTGTGCCGAAAAAGGCATCCCTACCGTAGAATGCATGCCTGTCTGTAAATGAGCGAGGCTGATCTGAAACGAGTTGAGCTACTTTGTCGAATTAGGCTACTGTAGTGCTAATCGATAGCCCTAACCCCCAAAACACACCTAAAACCCCCAACCCCCAAAACACCCCTAAAATCCGATTGGAAAGAGTCCCTCCCTGATCTAGCGTGCAATTGACCTCGGTGCTCCGAAAATGCAGAGTGTAAACTCGTGGATCTATATGAACCAGATAGTAGAACCAGCATCCACCGAGAAGAAAGATTCTGATAACAAAATCCATGTATGTACTGATATCTTGGAAGTTGTATTCTTTGCCGCGTATGGTGGTAGACAGGAACATTTAGCATTTTTTCTAGGTGCATGTCTGTGCGTGGCTGTACTCTAATTCAGATTTCCAAAGCCACTATTATAACGACTTGGACTCATACAGGAGCATACAGGTTAAAAACATTAGAATTCATTATTAAGGTCTGTGACAGAACACATCAACCTGGGCTGCCCATCCATCATGCCAGATTTTCTGCCCTCTGAGACCAATAGTCCAGACCAGGGCCATAGCCAGGATTTTTAAAATACTGAGGTCAAACGTGTTAGCCCTTCCTAGGTGTGCCCCGTAATGGATCGCGTGTATTGGAGCTGCAGAAAAAATACTGAGGACTTAACCTTGGTGTCCTTAATGGTGGGTACTGGCATGGTCCCAACACTGCTGGAAACAGGGAACCAGGGTGGCGCTGACTGGATGGACAGCTTCCAGAATGAGGTGAAGCAGAAGGCAGATTCATTCGCAGAGGACTGGAGAACCAGGAACGGGAACCTGGGAACCTGAAGGGGCAAGACCACAAAACCAGTTGACAAGGACCAAGAACCACAAGCCATTTACACCATCAAAACAGGACCTGCTGGCTAACTGACAGGCACAAAGGAAATGTGACACATGTAGAAAACCTAGAAGACAGGACACCACCAAGCCTCATAAGCCAAACCTCTGAACAGGAAGCAAGTGAGCCCTATGTATCAAGAGCAATGATGACTGAGCCGTGAGTACTGCTCACTGCACCATTTAAATAAGACTGAGCCCTACGTATCAAGAACAATGATGACTGAGCCGTGAGTACTGCTCACTGCACCATTTAAATAAGACTGAGCCCTACGTATCAAGAGCAATGATGACTGAGCCGTGAGTACTGCTCACTGCATCATTTAAATAAGACTGAACCCTACGTATCAAGAGCAATGATGACTGAGCCGTGAGCACTGCTCACTGCACCATTTAAATAAGACTGAGCTCTAATGTACCTTTGCCTTCCTCAAATGTATTGCGGATGTTCTCATGCGGATCGAGGGCAGGTGTGACAACTATACTATACTATAATAAAACTAGTTATTTGATAAATCATTAGAAATAAACATCACCAGCAATCATAACTTCTCCAAAGCACTTCAAAGAGAACCCTTTCCTTAACTTGTGCTGTTAGTCAGCTTGCAGTCCCAGCCAGTCAGGCTCTTACAGTGACTGTGAAGGTGCAGTTCAGGCTAGTTGCTATGTCGCTGAGGATAACTTGTTCTACAAGGGTCTGCGAATGACGTAATCCTCGTCTCTCCCCGGTCTCTTGACTGACATCCAACAGCCATGGCGCTAAGCAGTCACTCTTTGCTTTGGATAATGGAAAGATCTCCAATCTGTCTGGTAGTTAGACGGGGCTTGCTTCATTTTTTTGTCCGCTAGATGGTGCTAAAAGTTAAACAACGTCTAACATAAGTTCTTACCAGCAAATACTTCTCCAGCAAAGTATATAGATCGCTAGGCACACGTGCAATTTATCTGATTTGTATTTTGCAATATTTTGGTATTATACAGAATGTATTCTTTGGTATTTTGCAATGCATGTGGAACAGCCTGTTTAACTGGGATGCGGTTAACATTACGTTGCATGGCTAAAATTTACTTCCTGACTCATCGGGATCTTATATCATCATGATTAAATCACCCGTAAACAGAGTAATTGTAGGCCTGTGTGTGTCAGACCCTATACTTTAGGTACTTTTGTTTTGCCTTCCGGCACTGAAGCGCTGAGTCACTCCAGTTTATTTCTCAGCATTTTTTCTTACCTGTACCATCGTATGTCCCGTCCATTAATGGCCCGGCATAAATGAAGCTCATTGATCAACTGATATAATGCACGTCCCATTGTGCCGCGGGGCACGCTCTCACCTTTGTGCACCCCAAGTGTCCTGCTGCGACTCTACCTTTGGGTTAAAATGAACACGGTGACCATGGCTACTAATGCCTGCAGTTGGGTTGGGGGAGATTAACAATGCCCAGGATGGTCTTCACTCTTAATCGGATGCAGCAGGGCCATGGTGGGAGGAAAAGAGAGAACCCAGCTGACCTTTGAATGTTTGAACTCTACGATCAGCTCATGCCTGTGAAGATATTGATTGCTGTGCCAGTGAAAACCATTGAAGACATGCAGGAAAGAGTACCAGTTGGATTTGGATGGCAGCTAAAACACTTTCCAGGCTGAGAGGTTACCACCGCAGATGGTGGGAATTATAATAAATTTTCTAAAGTCCCTCTGCAGGAAGTGATGTATTCTGAAAGCCTCGTAGACCCTTTGGAGTTCAAAGATGGCCGCTTAGTAGATCAAACAGTGTTCCTGTTCCTTTGTACGTTTCTCAGGCTTTGAAACAGGGCAGAATTGGGTCCATTTTCTGCCTTCAGGGAAACACGATACCTGCTGCTGTGCATTAGTGTGACCTTTAAATCTACTTCACAGAGCACCCCCACCCCCACCCCCACCCTGCAGCCCCTCAGGCCTGTTTCTCATCCATCTTTTCCTACACTTCTGCCTGCCCTGAAAACAAAAACAAAACATCACCTAATTATACATGAAGAAGAATGTAACGCTGTGCATAATTTTCCTTTCACTTTTCTTTAAAAGCCTGATGCACGCGGCACTAAATGGCCGCTTCGCTCGCTGAAAGTATTTATGTGAAATATCTCCATCCGCTCAGGTAATGGATCTCCTCATCACGGATTGTGTTTTTTCCCTTCCCACGCCTCGTGCCAGCATCCCACAGGCAGATTCCGTCTTCTGGGGGGTGGGAAGTGGGGCAGCGGCACACACACACTGTCTTCCCACCTCGGAAATGAGACCCCTCCCCCATCTCCAAGCACTGTTGAAATGGCATGTTCCACTGAACTCTTTTCCTTCATATAACAGGGCCAACAGTGTGCTAATTAATGAGCCAGCAGTGTGCAATGAGCAGCAAAGCACACCTTGGCAAGGATAACCTTTTCTGCCATGCTGACTGTGTTCACTGGCTTATATCTGGCTGGCCCCTTCTGAGCGCGCACCCTGGGCCTTGTCTGATTAGTCTCCACTGAGTATACTATTTTCGCTCGCGTGCTATGTACCCTCACTGAGCATGCTCCTTGCCTGATGTGTCTCTCCCCAGTGACCATGCACCCCGGCAGCAGTTTTACCAGCCAATCTGACGGCAGCCAGAGAGCATGCCCAGAGGGGGCCGGCAAACATGACAGCAAAAAGAGCCTGCCAATGAGCACGGTCCTTGGCTGCCATTTTGCCGGCCCCCTCTGGGCGTGCTCTCTGGCTGCCGTCAGATTGGCCCCCACAGAGCATCCCCCATAACTCATAGCTTCAGAATTTAGCAATGTTGTGTTTAGTTTCTGTCTAAAAATGTTACATTTCTCACTACCTGTTTGTCCATCGTTAAACAATATACTTTATACTTGTTCTGAGCTGTAAGGATTCCATTAATTTAATGCTCAAATCAGTGTGACTATATAATAAAGTGCTTTAGTGACCCCTTCTATGAATTTTGTCTTATATTAATCCATCCATCTATCTTTGACGAGTGCTTACCCAATGCATGGCTGCAGTGAACCTGGAACTTACCATTAACCTTTGGGGAAGGTGGGGGTTGAGCGTGAAAAATACAGGCCAAAGAGATTTCCAGAGAGGCAGGTTTTACTCTACACAACCACAGGGAAGCCTGCGGTAGGAGGAGGGAGATTAAAAGTAGCAGTTTTATACAGAATACAGGGACTAAAACAAAATCTGGAAATTGTCCATGGCACCAAGAGGCTGGCCAAAAGCAACAGCCAGTGGGTCAGGCAGTGGAGAGGAGTCCTCTCTGACCCCGCCCAACATGGATGCCTGAAGGGTGGCTGCAGCTGTCGTCCCCAGGAGTGCCACGTAAAGGGCGGGGTGTCCAAAACATGGGTGCTCAAGTTGTGATAAGTGGCAGTTTGTCAGGGTGAGTGCCCATCTGACCCTGCCCTTTGTGTCTCTCCCTGTTTGGCCAGCAGGTGATGTTGATCATCGTGTTCTCCACCCAGTCTCTTTTCCTCCAGCCCCAATGAGCTCTCCATCTTCCCTGGACTGCCACATAGTTCAACGGGCTGATAGTGCAGCTCAAAGACTGAGAACCTACTGGCTGCACGTTTGAGGCTGGCTTGGACCTGTTTTGTTTAAATTTTGGGTTTTTTCTGTTCCTAGTGTGTTCCTAGTTATTTTGCTTCTCTGTTTGGTTTGCCCTGCTTGTGTCTTGTTTGATTTTGGCTTTTGTCTATTGTAGTCAGCCCTCTGTGTTATGCCTCCTAATTTCTAGTTTTGGTGTATTTCTTAGTTTCATGCTCATTTAATTGTAATCTTCCTCACCTGCTCCTTTTTGATTTGTTAATTTGATTATGGTTTGCACCTGTTCCTTGTTTGCCCTGATGTTCCTGTGTATTTAAGTGCCTGTCTGTGTTTTCCTTGGTGAGTCATTGTGGTATGTTATGCTGCCTGTCCCCCAGTGTATTGACTTTGTGGTTTCTTTTGGTTAATTCTTGTTTTTCCTGTTTTGTTCTGACCCCTCCTGGTCCTTTTATTTTGTGGTTTCCCCATTGTTCTGTTTCTTAATAAACCCCTTTGTCTCAGAGCCATTCAGTGGATCATCACCCTCTTTTCCTTGCCTTCACCATGCTATGTTGTGACAACATGGTCTTCACGGTGACCAGAGCAGTGAGCATGCATTGGTGTGGGTAAGATCACCATCCAGTTTGAGTACAGTATTCCCGTGTGTGTTGAGCGCCTTTAATGACATGGTCCTTCCCCTGGCTATGACCCTGTTTGACACATGGTGCCTCTCATTGTGCCAGTTTTTGTGTCGATTCTTCTAGGCAGAATTTCAACAGGTTGCTGGTCAATTTCGTTGCCTGTAGGCCAATCACGAGCCACCTTTGTAAGTCGCTTCTTTCCTTCTTGTTGACCAGATGTTTGGTGGAACATATTGACAGAAGACTGCTTTGTGAAGGATTTTTTTTTTTTTTTTTTTTTAACACATGATCCTTATATGCCCCCTGTTTTAAGGACACTTTATAAGAACCAGGTCAGCTCGATGTACCACCTGCTGAGCCCCAAGAAACTGATGGAAAACAACACTGGAGTTATATCCTTTCCTGGCAATCCATGTTCAATTCTCTGGTAAGAGTTGGCATGAAATTAGGCACATTTTAGTTGTACAGCTTTCGAGTAATTTTCATTACGGGTAATTAAATTATGTCTAATAGAGCACTGGGAGATTCCACTGCCAACAGGCTGGTGCAAACTGCATACCTAAAGACATCTTCCCTCTAAAGGTGCCATGTGACCGATCGTCTGGGGCCTGCTTCCCTTAAGTGGCAGTCTTAACGAGTTGTCTGAAACACCAGGAAGGGAACTGATCTCTTAACTTGTTTAAGTGCCATGTTAGCTCATAACGAAATTCCACTCAGCTCTGACTGGGAACCAGAAAGCATTCAGTACATTACCATGGCAATACAGTGACGCACATGGATCCTAAATTCTGGATTTCAGAGCGGTAGCCATAGCAACTTCAAACACACTTGGGTGTCTTTCAGTAAGAGGCTTTTTACTTTTGTATGTCTAAATCTCCTGGGTCACTAATTTACCTTCAGCAAAAGCTTTAGGTCACTAGAATTTAAGCTGTCAGCTGGATTACAAGTCTGCCTACAATAATCACTCTGGCCTACAGGTCTACCTACAATAATCACTCTGGCCTACAGGTCTACCTACAATAATCACTCTGGCCTACAGGTCTACCTACAATAATCTCCCTACCCTACAGGTCTACATACGATAATCTTTTTAGCCTACAGATTTACATACAATAATCACTCTGGCCTACAGGTCTACCTACAATAATCACTCTGGCCTACTGGTCTATTCACAGTAATGACTATGACCTACAGATCTCTGCATGGCTACTGCTGTCAGTATTGCCCTTATTGTTGTGGCAATGCTACTACTTTCGCAGACCATATGGCATTTATTTTGTTTAGAAGACTTGAGTGACACGTAATGAACACCTAAGTTAAAGTAGTGAAGAATCTGATTTCATCTGCTTCGATATAAGAAAACATTCAGCTTTATCAATAAACTAGATACGACACACTGCTCTGTTTGAGTCCTGTGCAGGACTACTACCACGTTGTACTAGGGCAGATGTCGGCACCCTTTTTAAAGCAAAGAGCCATTTTATCCTAAATGTCTGACACAAGATTTACAAAGAGCCACAATGGATAGAGAAGAGGGTTTGAGATACGATTTTTTAATGCCATATCGGTATATATGCATTTAACACAAAAACAAAACTTCAAGTACTTACAAAAAAAAAAGAAAAACAATTTCAGGGGCATCTCAGTTTTAAATCACTCGGACGCGTAACAGCGCAAAAGGTGACTAATATTGTTCAGTTCTGTAGCAGTAGTCCTCACCCTCACCCCTTCTTTCTTGAGTACAGTTTGGCCTTCACTCTCCACTTCACTACTTGTAACTGTGCTGTCCGAGCAGCGTAAAATGTACTCACCACTCCGGACTCAGCTGGCTATAATATGTAAATTGGATTGAAAATATAATTTTACGAAGACCTGGGAAAGCCTGGTGACGATTTACTACAAAAAGTGTATGAAAGGATCAGGAATCCCAATAAACTTTAAAGCCTACATCCAATCTCGGACATTGAAGAAAACACACCATTTGACCGGAGACGTAGTCTCGTTGTAGAGAATGACTTTGAGGAAGATGTAAATTATGCAGTAATGACTTCACAGAAGCGCGCGATGGTCCGCCTCATTCACATATAGCTAAAGAAATATCTAAATGAAAAATAATATTAACCCGTACATAAATTATTTATATTTATGAAAGTATTATCAAAATATGTAAAGACATGAAAATGTGAATGCGCCTATCGTTCTGAGGAGAGCCGCAGTCAAAGAGCCGCACGTGGCTCGCGAGCCGCAGGTTGCCGACCCCTGATGTAGACTGTAGTACAATGTTCCTCATCACCACTGCCAGACCGCTACGATCAGAGATGGCGGGAAACCGCTCAGAGTGAAGACGTATTGATAGTTCAGCGTACTAGACTTCAAAACGTAGCAAAATGTAAATGATCAGTAAGTGTCCCACTTATTCACCATATTTAGATGTTATAATTCTGATAATTGTCTTAACGGGGGTTCATACTTCACGCTGGGGGCTCACAAACCGTAGGAAAAAATATCTCTGAGAAACTGTTACATTGCAGTTATATAATCCATCATTAATGTTAAAATATTTCTCGTTCAATTATGCGATAACTGCATAGTACAAAAATAAGTAGTCTTATGAGTAAATGCCATACTGTGCTTAACAAGAAAGTCTGGCTATACTAATCTTAAATCACTCATACATTAATCTTATAATCACTCAGGCCTAGAGATGTACCTATATCAATCCTTCCATGAATAAAGACTGAAGGGGGGGGTGTCCATCAGTCAGGCAGTGAGCATATTCATTTTTTTTCACCTCTGTCTGATTGCTGATGGCTGTTGTGGCTTTTCTCTCATATTTTATTGTCTTGTTTATTTTTCCATTGAAACAGCTGTTTTTGTTTTCATTTATTTCCGCATTTTTTGCTAAACCAGTCTGCATTCCTGTGATTCCCTTCCTTACATCTGATGTCACATGATTTTGTTAACCATGTACCTGGAGTGTCTTACCAAGACCAAACTACATCACTCTAGGCTACAGATCTACATACGGTGATCCCTCCAGGATGACAGATCTATCTTTAGAAATCACTCTAGGCCACAGATCTACATAAAATGATCGCACCTAGATTGCAGACTTATCTGCAGTAATTGTTTTAGGTGACAGTCAAGTCTAGTCAAGTTTATTTGTATAGCACATTTTCACACAAAAAAAGTGCTTTACAGAAAAAGAGATAAGAAATAAAGTGTGGGCAGCATGGTGGCGCTGCTGCCTCACAGCAAGAAGGTCCAGGGTTTGGTCCCGGGTCCTTTCTGTGTGGAGTTCACACGCCCTCCCCGTGTTCGCATGGGTTTTCGCCAGGGGTTCCGGTTTCCTCCCACGGTCCAGAGGTGTGCAGGATAGGTTGACTGGTGAGTTAATCCCAGTTGGGATTAAGCGGTTTCAGAAAATGGATGGAAAGAAAGTAAAAATGGACATAACGTAAAATTTAAAAAACAAATAAAATTTTAAAAAACAAAACCAGCAATTAAATGTGAGAAAGTGCAGGTGACATAAACTACAAGACAGTAGTAGAGAATTAAACTGGCAGAGAGCCACAGTGCCCAGAAAAGCATTTGGAGTCTTTCAGATTTGTTACCAAAAAGCATTATATTACTGTTTTGTCTTTGTTTAACTAGAGCAAATTCTGTTGCATGCAGTCCTTGTGGTATAACTGCCTATAGTTACAAAATTATCCCTGCCTTATAGGTATAATTTGAAAAATGTATAGACTGTACCTGATAGGCCTACCCAGTCTAACCTGTCAAGTAGTATGTTATGGTGAACCGTTTCAAAGGCTGCGCTGATGCCCAGTAACACCAGTTACTGTACCCAGACCCACACGAAGAGGAATGTCATTTATTACCTTTATCAGAGCAGTCTCAGTACTGTGATGTGGACGGAAGTCGGATTGAGAACAGTCAAGGCAGCCATTTGCAGTGAGGACATTTGTCATTTGAGTAAGGGCTGCTTCCCCAATAATTCTTCCCATGAATGGAAGATTAGAGAGAGGCCTATAGTCAGGAAGCCCTGGGCCTCCCAGGTTTCTCTTCTGCAGGGACTTTATAGCAGCAGTTTTCAGTGATGCTGGGAGTCTGCCTGGTCGAAGAGAGCTATTGACTATGCAGCAAATCTAATGAAAGGCAACTAAAAACACTTTTTAGAAAATGAGCAGACAAGATATGAAGTCAGCAGGCTGAAGATTTAAGGTGGTGCATTAAATCCTCTGGGGTTTTGGTACTGATAGCGTTAAATTCAGGCATGACGGCCATATTCTGTTTGCATGGTAATATAGCTGTCATATCATTGCCTTATGGGAGGGTGGAACAAATGCATGATCTAATATCTTTAATTTTGTTGTGGAAAAAAGACACAAACTCATTACACTTTTCGGCAAACTCAGGGACTGACTGTGTTGGGGGATTTGTTAATTTGTCCACAATGGCGAAAATGGCAAGGCTGTTATTGAGGTTTGTGTAAATGATATTATACTGTCTGGCCTTGCTTAGCTCAGAGTTATACGTCCAGAGTTTTTCTTTATAAATATCAAGGTGGATTTGAAGCCCATTCTACCTCCATTTACGTTCTGCCTTCTTACATTCCCTCTTTTGAATAGCTGTAACTGCTGTGGCATTTCTCTGTGGTGCTTTTTTGTTTGCCAGAGGTTATTTTAGCCTTAACAAGTGCGGTGGCATCAAAAACCCTGATAATACAGCTGTTTAGGTTTCCAAGAAGGTCATTGTCAGAGCCTGATGTTGTGCCCGAAGACATAGATCCGAGTGTCTTAAATGAATCCCTAGTATTTTCATTGATGTGTCTTTTTTCCTAATCGTAGTTTTGGGTGGGAAACTAGAAGAATCAACATATCGAAGAAAACAGAAGTGATCTGACAAAGCAAGATCCCAAATATCACCAGCAGGAATATTGAATCCATTGCTGATAACCAAGTCAAGCATATCCTCCTGAGACCCAAGGAAAAAAAGTGTCTTTCAATTTCAGGTTATTTGTGATTTTCTATGTCTTTGGAGG